>JAEQBH010003919.1:0-334235 GCA_016808115.1 Tetrastigma voinierianum | reverse complement strand
AATCCACTACCGTCGCCCGACTTTCCCGACCACTGCGCTCGGGGTTCTCGGAACGACAGGGACACCGCTTCTCAGCGAGATAAAACCATAATATTATCTGCTTCAGTCGAGATAAAACCTTAATTAACTTTTCTTAAACTCTTCTCCCGACTTGATAACATTCAAAGTTTAAATACAAATAAAAATAATGACCCCACTAATTAAATGATCCTAAAAGCTAGCACATTATCTAATTAATAAAATAACATGTAGTTGACTAAAAAACTAACAATTTATTTTCCACTAACAACGTGGATTTCTCAATTGCCTAATGTCGCATATAATCATTATTCCTATCATCGACCATCGAGTATGTCGTGAATTCTTGTCTAGGCAATTATCTTAGCATCTCAGAACTATTTCCGCTACAAAATTGTGACAAATTATAAGATATAAAAATCCGCTACAATTTTGTGACAAATTTGTGACTGTAATTCGTATCATCACAAATTTGTCACAAAATTGTGACAGAATAGTGACAAAAATCTATCACAAAATTATGACGGAATAGTGATAAAATCCATTACAAAATTGTGATGGAATAGTAACAAAAATCCGTCATAATTTTGTAACATAAACACTTTTTACCATCACTGAATTTTTTATGACGAAAACTATTTCCGTCATAATTTTTTAATGGATTTCCGTCAATATTGTGATGATAAAAATTTCATCATAAATCCGTCACTAAACATGATTTGTGATAGAATTGTGATGAAAATTTTACCACTATTTTGATTTTTGTTATAGTGATACTGTTCAGCAGAGATATTGTCAGTATCTTTTGTTATGTTTCTATTACTCTATAACCACCACTGCCCCATGGTTTCAGCTCAAATTGTTCCCACCATTTGTCCACACCGCTATGTATCCCACTGTGCCGCCCACAATTTATGATTGGGTTTTGGACTCTGGAGTCTCTCATCATGTTACCACCGATCTAGTGAATCCGTAATTACATTCTTCGTACACTGCTTCAGAAAATGCTGTTTTTGGTGATGGCATTTTGGGCTTCTGCTGGTCCAACACACAAGTTCCTTTACTCTCCCTATCTCTATCCGGACCTTTATCAGTTTACAAATGTTCTTTATGTGCTGTCATCGTCAAAAAATTGGTTTCAGTGTCGGCTTTATGCGCTACTAGTCCTGTCACTCTTTTATTCATATTTTCAGGTGCTATAATCATCAGAGGGGGCGACTTTGGAGATGAAAACGATAATTAAAATAAAAGAAAATTTTGAGTGGTTGAATTGCAAAATATCTAAATTTATAACAATATTAAGAAAACCCTATGAGTCAATATGTAACTTGAATAACGGAGGTATTAAAGTTATTTGATAAAAAAACATCCTTAGATTAAAAATGGATTCAAAATTATAAAACTGTTTTAAAAAATTTTAAATCTCGAAGTAGTTAAAATTTTATTTGCTTTGATATTTATCTATAATTGGGACATAGAAATCAGAGGTCCCACTTCCCAACAATTTATTCTATTAAATTTTTTTTCTTAACTTTATCTTTTAGTCTCTTTAATTTAAGTAATAAACGGTGATTTTTTTATTATTCTGACCAAATCAGCTATTTATACCTCTTCCATTTTTTTTTTTTTTAATAAAATCTGCTTATTCCACATGTATCCAAGCTTTATTTCAGGTTTTTTCGTAATTTAATCATTACAGATGAAGCTGATTATCATCACCTTCCTACACGACGGGTTATTATGGTCTTAAAGTAATTCCACAGATCGTCTCAAGATAACGCTTTGATTTTCACATCACGCGCTGACTCAAGGCTTCAAAGGATTTGAACGAACAAGATATATACGACAGAGCATAAAAAAATCAAATCAATAATCATTACGTTACAAACCTAAGAATGTGATTCTGTATACAATAAGAGAATATCAAATGCTGTGGTGCTTTAAATTTATCAAATATATGTACTGAAATGATTCATTACGCTTATTAAGATATATGTTATTTCATCCCCATTATTTTAATGATTGACTTATATCATATTAATGTATTATTAGTTTGAAACTTTGAATAAATGAAATTAATTTCTCTTCCAATATATATATATATATATATATATATATATATATATATATATATATATATATATATATATATATATATATATATATATATTCATTTAGATTCATATATAACTAAATAAGAGAAATTTATATTTATTTTCTTTACTTTTTCTTTCCATTTTTCTCCTTCCGGAAAATGCTAAGAGAAGGAAAAACCATGAAAAATTATTTTTAAGTTGAATGGAAATGGAAAATATAAAGGAAAATATGAAAGAAAATCTCAAGAAAAATAATATTTTCCTCATTTTTTCTAAACAGTGAGGAAATTGAAAGAAAAGTTGAAATATTTGGGAAGGCTTTCGTCCTCGGACATGGCTTCCAAACGCCGTCGGACACCGCCACTTCGACCACCTTCCAAACCCTAATTTATCATTTTCGAGCAAGGATATGGGTTCACAAATCAGGTTCCATGGACGCAATGCTTTCTGAAAATGGAGATCCCATGGATGAACTACGCTTCAAATCCAGCATATGTGATGAACTACGAGTCTATCACAACAGTTCATAAATAGGATTTATGGAATTTGATTCATACTCCTCCCCATCATTTTCTTGTTTGGATTCCAAGAAAACAAGAGGAGAAAATGTTTCCACGTACGAGAGTATAACTGTATATAGTATTCTCTCACGGATGGGAGGTCACCGTTTTAGCCTGCTTTTCTCACCTCCTTACTATCTCTCTTTAAGTCCTTTTCTCCTGCTCTTTTGCTTGGTTTCCCAGAAATGGGGCGAACCCCAAATAAAATGAAACTGATAAAATTCAATCACCAATGATCCTATATTAAGGATTCCTCAAAAGTGTATAGGCTAATTTTCATTTTGCAAAATGCATATTCATGATCTTGTTGTTCAGTGTTCTCAATGTTCATCTCTCCAAAGATATAAATATATATATATATATATATATATATATATATATATATATACATATATAAAATACCATTAAATTTTCCTTCCTGTTTCCTAGTTAACTCAAATAAAGAAAATTGAATTTTTTGCTTTTTTTTTCCCATAAAGTTTCCTTGACAATTCAAATAAGAAAAAAAATTTTATTTCCCTTCCTTTACCTTTTCTTTCCACCTATTTTCTTTCTATTTTATTTTCTTTAGAATCAAATGACAATATCAAAGAAAATGATTTTCTTTTAAACTTTTTAATCATTATATATAATTAAAAGAAACAAATAAAAAAAGTTTGAATAAATATATAAAATTAATTCATTAAATTAAAAAAAATATATTCATTTTTCTCCATTTTCTTACTTTCCTCAATAAGTTTTATATGTACTTAAAAAATTTACAAAGTTTACTAAGATTCATTCAACGTCATTGTGGGAGTGGATGTTCATATAATTATGGGGTTGGGTGGTTGAAACTTGAACTTTGTGTGGGTGACTGATGCCGACTAAACGAAGAGGAGATTAGTGGTGATGATCGATTATGCCAAAATGATCCTTTTCTGGACCACGATAAGACTTTCACAACTCCACTGCCTCTCCATTTTGGTGGGTGCCTTGAGCTTTATACGTTCCATTATTATGGTGGTGGTGCTTCTGACTTCTAACCACTTACCATGTGGCCTTGGAATATATTTGCCTTCAATCTTATTATTCTTATCTACCAAAAGACAATGCCTTCCAACAGCTGATTGATGTGGGGTTTCTCATTTCTGACTGCTTGGCATCTTTGGAAAGCGTTGCCCTATCTGTTCTCCCATGAAAAGTTTGTCTTTTGTTTTTAACAAAGTGTCATTTTCAAACATGTTGTGCTTTATTAAAATTGTCATATCAAAAGATTAGATAAAGGAGAAAGCTTTTGTATTATATAAAGATGGTTTTTTAACTTAATGTGACGCGCTTTATGTTTCTATAGCGTTTTTGCATTTCGAAACGAACAATATTTATAATGATTTGAAACAGTTTATTACAAACTGTGATCAGTGCTCGCGTTTATTTCATTGATCTCGTAAAAAGCCATTTATTAATGACCTCAGAATTCCATATACAATCAAGACATTTTTGCTTATAGTGCTGGAGAGGAGTTTGAGCTCATCACGCTATACGGGGTGACGCAGCTTCTTTCAATCTAAGAACATATTTTGCTCATAAATGACATTTTAGCTCAACTGACAATATCCATACGATTGTGATCCAATTATTACAAAATACTTCTGGGCACTATTGAGCTTTAGTTGATGTTATGACTTTACATTTCACAGATAACTGACCTGAAAACCTAGGCTAGATTTTTCCCTAACCTAATTTTCTTATTTTATTTGCCTAGAATCATATAATCTATTAATAGACAATGGCTTCCTAGAGTTGATTGAAGGGTTTCTATTTCTGATTGTTTGGCATCTTAGAAAGCGTTGCCCAATATTGCCATTTTGTTGCAGAACAGAGTGGTCATTTTCAAACAGTTAGGTGTGCATTATCAAAGTACCATTATTTTTTGCTGTCTCTTTCTTGAGGTAAGATTCTGAGTTCTCTCCTTCCATGCCCTACTCTTTCAAGAAAAGGTACTTTGAACAAAATTTCAAAAAGGGCTAAACAACATGTTGAACGGCTTGAAACTAGAGTCATCCCCGCTCACAAACATCAGAACAGACAAAGGCATGTGAGATAGTCATGAGGGGGCGGAATGATTTGATGGGTGTTTGGTAAGAAGCATTTTCTTAGTTGATTTTCTTTTAAATGATATAATATTAATTTTCATTCACTCCGAGTATAAGTCGGTTAGTTCGGTCTTTGTATTTGATTCAAGTCCCTTTTAAGATTTGAGGATCTATCCGATGTCTTGGTGATCTGTTGTTAGTTGGCTGAACACTTATAATTATACAAAAAGAAATTCTAGTCGCATCGGACTGTCTAGCCATGTTCGATCCAACCTGATAGCATCGTTGATCCACAACCTTTTAATTTGATTTTAATTCAATTTGACTGTTGATTTAACCAATAAATTTTTCAATGCAATTAATCATTGATATTGATTTGTTCTGATTTTTAAAATATTCATAAAAAAGGTTTTCACTTAATGGCCACATTAGTGTAATATGACTCCATCAATTCTCATCGCACTTGGTTTCATAGTGCTACATTCCAAGCAACTTTCTCTAGAAACAAACACCGTGCGGGGGAGGCAATCGCATGTTTGTTAAAGATGCAATGCCCACTCTCCAGCTTGACGGCTCCATATTCTCTACCAACTTTCAAGATAAATTCAGTCAACTACCTTTTATCTACAATTTAAAATTGTAAAGACAAAAATTTATGATTGTAATTTCATTTGTTATATTCTAATGTTTTGGACAATAAAAAAAGAGTGCAAGAAACAACAACATTCTGGAATAAAAGTCAACAAGGGTGGGAACACACTAGGCCATCGATTTGAGCTACAGAAAAATGAAGGGTGGATGAGAGACGAAATCATAATGGTGGGACCCAAAAGAGAAAGAACTCATTTTTCACAACATCTAGATGAGTTATAGAGGCAAATCATCATAAGAGTTAACGATATTTCTTGGTCTTTTCTGCTGACTCTGGACCATCCAACTTTCTGTCCTGTCAAATGTTCAATTACTGAAAAATCTCTTCTTCCCATTGTCAGGTAACTTCTGCCTTGATCTTCAGAAACTGAGAACTCAATATATATATTCTTCTGGGAATTTAACCCATGGACGACTAGTGGAGGTTGTTTTTTTTTTTTTCGAGTCATTGAAATGGTGGGAAGAAGGAGGATCGTTTTCAATGTGAGCGAGGCTCTAGAATCTTAAACCACTTGCTGGTGGACAACCCACTTCTTCCTTTCTTGATTCCGGTGGTTCTGGTTATGTTTGGGGCTGTGAGAGATGGATTTTTCTCCAATTGGGTTCCACTTGTGGTGGCTGTATGGGCTACAACTAGGTCTGTTTCTTTGTTGGTTTAGTGTTTTCTTTTATTACTTGTTAATTTCGTTTTAAAGTATTGGATGTGCACTAGAATGGGGAGACATTTGGGTAACCTGTTTCTGGCTCTTAATTATTGGTGTTTATTTCTTTGGGAATATTTTCTGGAATTTACTTGTTTCCCATTTTCGACTTCGTTCATGATATCTCAGTTTTTTTTTTTTTTGCCCTTAGGGAGATGGTGTTCTGTTCTAAAGTTATTTTGTCTTTCTAATCCTTTATTATGCTCCTTTATCAGTTTCTTCCTCTTTTACTTATTTTGTTTCCAAAAGGACTTATTGAAACAGACTTGAAACTGTTGGGTTCACTATTCTTCTATTTCATCTTCTTTCCCATATTTTGAATCTGGGGCCTTGATTAATGATTCATTCCTTTTCCCCTTGATTTTTATTTTATTTTTTATAATTATTATTTTGCCTGAGATTTTCAAATTTTCTCATATGCTCTAACACCCAACTTCTGCAAGTTGAGTGATGTACGTAAGCTCCTGCTTTATTAGCTATTGGTTTTTTTCAAATTAGGGAATATATACCTGTCTAAAACCAAAATTAAGGAGTCATCTTTTTAGCAAGTACTCTGATTATAATAATTATACTTCTGTAACTTCTTTTTCTCTTCTTTTATGGTTTCTAATCATTTCTGTGTTTGGAGGTCCCCAAAAGTTCCATACCTTTCCCAATTTTAGTTTTTGACCCATTTTAAGGATTAGATTGGATTGTGATCATTGGTTTTTTTTTTTTGCTTCTTAGATGTATACTGTCTGTATCTTGTGAATACCCTTTTTTTCGGCTGATGCCTTGAATGTATTGCCCTTTGCTTATGAAAAGGGAAACCTATGGGACCATAGTGGCTTTAACACTTTCCGAACCGAAAATAGTGCTATCCCCTTGCCATGTCAAAACTGTTTTTATTTCAGGTGAAGCTTTGTAAAGCGGTTTTCTCTGAGTTGGATTGAATTGGGGTTTCTAGCTATAAGTGAAACTACATATATACTCAGAGTTTTGCAATCCTTGTATAGTGGAAGTCTGGTTTTCTGATAGACTCCACCTGAAAGCTGACCAGCCACCTATCCTTTTAACTGTTTCTCCCACAGTAATCAACTCTTATGTCAAATTTCTGAATGTCATGAAACTCTTGAATGATCTAGCATTCTCTTAATCTGCAGTATGGAAGTTATCAAAGACGAATCCTTGTGGAGGACTTGAATAAAAAATGGAAGCAAGTCATACAAAACACATCGGTACCTCTCCTTTACTTTTCCTCTCTTGTCTGAAATTTGAGCTTTTGAGTTGATTTATCTATTAATGTATACAGCTGATAAATACCCATTAGAGCACTGTGAATGGTTGAACAAACTTTTGATGGAATTTGGCTCCACTACATGAACACAAAGCTTATCAAGGTTCTCATCAATTGTTGAGGCTGCATCCTTCTTCATCAATTTATAGCTAGTTTAGTTTCAGCAAGTGCTATTGTTCTCACTAAATTCCATTTCCTTGTCAGAGTTACTTACACTTTTGGTATGGTCTATGTTAAATCGAGTCTTTATACATCATACCCAAGCTCATTTTATGCTCATCTCAAACTCAAAATTTTGTTATGATTAATTAATTTCTGTTAAAAATAATCTTCTATATTCTCTGGATAAAATTTGTTAGTAGATCCAGATAATCTGGTTGGATTTTACTTCATGGTTTAATAATTGACAGACCAGAACATAAAGATGTATACACATGTGTATTCGTTATATGGTAAGATCACTTTTATAGGATCCACTAAGACCCTGACTCATCAAGTTTATCTAGTGTAGTGCTCCCTCTGTTGACAAATTTTCCATATATGAATCTGGGATTCTATATATTCATTATTAGATTCATTTCATCAACATTCATACAAATGCTTTTTTTTTTTATAAACGTGATGTCCGGCTAGCTTATGCACTGGATTTAACTTAATGGCCTGCTAATGCTGCAAACCTCAAGGGTCTGTGTAGAGGATAACATCTTATACAAATGCTTATTAGGAAGATATTGTGTCTTTGCTCTGACGCCTTCAGTGTAAATGATAATTTTCTTTTCTGGTTGCACACATGTATTTTAAAGTTATATGTAATTGATTTAATTATTTTGATGGCTTTTCATGCAGAAACGCTTAAAGCACCAAAAATCAAGGCTTATTAGAGGGTCTCTACTTCCTTTAAGAACTTATATATGATGCAAATATGCATAGATGTTCACTGGAGAAAACTATCCTTCTAGGAAAATCGAAAGGCAGGGTTCTCACTTAGGTTCGTGGCCCAATCTGTTTTGGGCCTATGGGACTCGGGGTGGACAGCTATAGGTGATCAGGTTGGTTTTTTGTTCTATTTGTGAAAATTTTTACTTTAAACCTTGCCCAACACATTTGGTTTTCCTTTTTAATGGATTCTGTAGATCCTTGTTGCAAAAGAGATACCGAAAATTTGATATATATTTTACTTTTTCTTAAATATTTCAATCAATCAAACTTGTTATTTATCCAATTTAATAGTTGAATATGACTTTTTGTGATCCATGTTTGTTTCTTATTTAATCCAGCTTGTTTAGAGACTAAATCAGTCCAGGTGTAAGGTAGAAATTCTTTAAATTAAAGAAAATATTTTAAGCACCTGTTTACATTTTTGTTTCCAAGGCCAACTGGTTTGGAAAAAAGAGAAGAAGAGAAACATGTCTTTTTTTCATTTATTACATTATTGATATCTGGCTACAGCTCTAACTATATTTAAGCTGGTTTCTTGGGCAGTTTAAGGAACTGCATTTGAGATAACAAATCCTAGTTCTACTAGCTTTAGTTTGTGTGACTTTGTTTTCAAATAATTAATTTCTAGTTATTGTCATTCTTTTTAAAGTTATTTTGTTAGAGGAATTCTAAAGAAGACAACGAAAATTGAAAATTGAAAATTGGTGAAGGAAAAATCTTAGACATGAAAATATAGGAGGACCTGCTAAAATGAAAATATTATTCACTAAAATGTAAAACTAGGAAAAACTGGTTTGTGCTTAGGATTACTGAGACATTTATGATGAAACTGTCATCTTGTAAGATATAATTTTCTTTGAACACATATGGTGTATGCATTATTGTTACTTATGGGACAAAATACAAGGACCAGTTTGGTGTTTGATCCATAATTAATCAATCTTCAAATAGCTAGAACATTATCAATCTATAGGTACCAACTGCTATGATTTCCTTCCACGTAAATACAAGGTGCTTGAAAAGCAAAGAAGCAAAACTATTAGTGCCCTTTCAGTGTGCTACTTATTCATGATCTGTCTCAGATGTTCAGTTTTACTTATTCAAATTATGATAGTTTTTCATTGTTGCTTTACTTCTTCAAATTATGCTAGTTTTTCATTGTTGTAGTTCATTGCTCTAGAAATAGTGAATTGTACTAAATACCTACACTTTTTTGCTTAGCATTTGCCTGTTGGTACTTTAACAAAAATCATGCATTTGGGTTTTGACTGGGACACCATAGACTTAAGTATCATGTTGCTTGCTAAATTAGCCAGGCCACTGCTTGGGACTGCTCGGATTGTTATTAACAGCCTCCACATCAAGGGTGTGATGTAATGAAACAACGCCTTCCATTTACTTCTCTATTTTTCCTTTTCAAAATCAGGTCAAATTTAATTAAATTTGAACTTGGAGAAGGATATACATTAGAGCTTCCAGTTCTAATATTTTAAGCTCATATGAAAATTGATTGTCAAACATGGTATTAGAGCTTGGTTCTGGATTCAATTTCTCTAGTCATCTTATTATTGTTGTTAAGAAGCATGATTATCATATGAACTCAAATCCTACAAGCCTGCATGTTTGCTCCCATTTGCATGTTTAGAAGTCCATAGCTATTTATTTGCATTTTTTTCTTTTGTCTCCATATATATGGACATTGGGCCGCATGTGAGGGAGGTTGTTAAAAGTATGGTATTCAAATTGAATCTAAAGCTTGCAACCTTGATCTTTTAGGAAAATTGGCAGTTTAACCATTGTAATAAAAGAATTTATTTATTTATTTATTGATTAAGTAAGAAATGTGGATTTTCTAGTCACTTCACGTAGTTTCTTGGGATGGTGGGGTGGGTGGTTTGAGCATGGTATACTTTGGAGTCTAAATCTTAATATCTTAGGTTAGGAAAACTGGCTGTCTGACAATGAAAAAGTAATTGTTCATTTAGCTTCTATGGTTCCATCTATAATCATATCCAAGGTGTCTTCCATTTAATTTCTCTAATCATTTTCCAATTTATCTTTTCTTTTACAGGTCAAATATATGAAATCTAGTGATTATTAGCAGATAATGTATATTCTACTTTCTGGTTCATATTTTCTTTTTGACACCTATTAGAGAGACCAAATAAGTCAGACATGCATTGTTAGGCCCTCGTCTTAATAGCCTAAGATTTAAATCAAAATGGTAGTTCTAATAACTCCCCAACCCAATTGTTTGTTGACTAAACTGTTGTGCAAGTGGTACTTGTTCATTGTTTTGCTCTGAAAATGAAGCCTTGCACTCTGACACTGAATTTGACATTTTGACTGGGACATTGACCAACATTTTAGCTGTGACGGTCATAAGCATATTTAGGCTTACAGTATAGCTTATTTATCTGTAGGTCAGAATACAATATTAACATGGTAAACCATTTTGGAATATATTTATTGTTAGAAATATAAGGTTTGTTCATTAATTGCTTGATGGAAAATTTTCACTTCTGTTTTAAATTTTATCATGGTATCATGCTGTAGTTGTACTAGGGGAAACAGTTTTTTCCTTTAATTCTTTTGAGTTTTTTTTGTCTTCTTCTCTCCCTCTTCTACTTCCCTTATTTATTTGTTTATTGTGTTTTTCTGATGTATTGGGTACTGCGGTAGACGTGAACTTCGAATATCATTCCATGCTTCAGAACATGTTTTGCATTTGCATTTTCTTGAGCTTTCTAGTAACGTTAATGTCAGTGTCCCCAAGAACATAGTAGTTAATGACTGAACCTTGCTTCAAGGAGCTGAGGGGTCAAGGGATTATGGGAAGGGTCAACCTTAGAGGCTTAGCCTAATGGTTAGTGGGTTGCCCAAGAACGTTTTACTTCTTCAATGAAGGGCATTGTAAAGTAATTTAGGTCTTCATAATTTCTAGTAAAAGAAGGATTCTATTTATGAGATCACGATTGTAATTTTTTTTATTCATTTCTTAGTTTATTAAACTGGCATCATTATTTTTTATTTTCAATATTTAGAATTTCCAAAAATCTTTGCTTTATTCTTGATGAAAGATCTTTGGAAGCGGACATTGGAAGTTGTTACACATGGATTATTCCTTTTCTATTCTAAAATTGTGTTTTTGTGACCTGAAATGTCGAGGACACCACTGTCCTTGTACTCTTCTGTTTCACTTGCTGCCTCCTTGAGGTGGCAAATCAATGAAGTGGATTCTAGGTTTGTCTATGACTATGGTTTTCTCCTATGAAGTTATACATGACTGTACCTGCTGTCTCAGTTCTATATGGTCCTTCTTGTTCATAGAAAGTGCCAACTATAATGTATTGTTTATGTATATTGGGTTTAGAATAGTAATGGTCACATTACTTATGTTTATTTCAAATATTTTGCAATATGCATTTTGCAAAGCCTTCAATTTGGATGGGAAAGCATTTATACTCTTTCCTATCAACTCCGCGAGAATTGTGTTGCATTTGGAAGTGGTGGCAGCCAATCATTACCTGCGACAGAACTTCCTGGTGTTTCTTCTTGGCTGGTATGTCTATACACTATACATGAGTTAACCATGTCATATTCCATTTTTATTATCTAGTTCTGGTTCAAACTACGGTAGGGATACCGGCAGGCTAAACAGGAATAGGAGAAAATTAATTCCACCAAGTGTTTCTACAAAGTCCCCTGCACTGTCACAGATGTAGAGCATGAGAAATTGATACACCAATAGAAAGAAATTTTGTAACAGAGAAGAAGAGTCAATGATATCCACCTTTTGTCTAACATTTTCATTGATCTAGTAATCGTATTTAGCCACTAAGTCATCAGTATCATCATACTAATACATGCCCATCCAATACTTCTGGCTTCTATATTCCCCGACATTTTAATTCTTATACAAAGCCTCTTGAATTTCTTTTAGTAAGATTGCTGTTACACTTACATCTGCTTACTTTATGGAGAAAGCTAACAATTTGTGTTGGTTATTACCTTTTTTTTCTCACACAGGTTAAATTTTTTACTGATACCCTAGTAAGGACAATGGTTGAACCTCGCCGTCGTTGTTACTCTCTACCAGCAGTAGATTTGAGGAAAAAGCCAGTTAGTGGTGTTATTTATGTTACAGTCATCTCAGCAAGTAAACTTTCTAGGAGTAGCTTGAAAGGAAGTCCTCCTAGAAGGCAACAAAGCTACAGTGTAGATGGTTCTTTGGAAGAGCACTTTGATGACAAATATTTGCAGACCTTTGTTGAGGTTGAACTTGGAGAACTGACCAGGAGAACTGATGTGAGAGTTGGTCTTAGTCGGCGGGATTCATTATTTAATATGGTTTTACACGAGGACACAGGAACTCTTCGGTTGCATCTTTATGAAAGTACACCAAGCAATGTGAAATATGACTACCTTGCAAGTTGTGAAATTAAGGTACTGCCATTGGTGATGCCAATTTTGTCTCCAAATTATAAGAATATGAACTATGGCTTAAAAAAATGTGCAATTATTGGTATTTTCTGTGTCATCTGGCTAAAATGTATTTGTAGACCATGAGCTTAAACACAATCTGGGGCATGGGAATATTTTTAAGTTTTTCATACATGCTGACCCTTTTTGTTCCTAAATGAGTGAAATAATTTTGAACCTGTGAATAAATTTAGTTCAGCACATATAACTCTCATAAGCAGAGGAAAACATGTCATAAATCAATCAATACAAAAGAATTTATTTTCATAATAAATTAAAAAATTTCATCCAACCTTGTTCATTGGTTTTCTTTATTTTGTTGTGTTATCTCATGTAACATTTGCTAATTTGAATTCTCTTGGTCCATGAACAGATGAAATATGCTTGCAAGATGATTCCACAACATTTTGGGCAATAGGACCTGACTCTAGTATAATAGCCAAGCATGCTGAGCACTGTGGGAAAGAAGTTGAAATGGTTGTCCCATTTGAGGGTGTTAATTCAGGAGAGGTAAAATGAGCATATCCTATTGTATTTTCTATTTTTCCATGAGTGGAAGTATTGTCTTACATGCTTTATATAGTGCTTTTAATTTCTTCATGTACCAGCTATTGCATTTTGTTAGAAATCAAAAGCTCCTCATGAGCCTTTTGAAGGGCTGGGATTGAGTTGAATCAATAAGCTTAGATTGACATTCAAAACAAAAAAGATGGGAATCTTTTCAATATACTGATGAACATTGCAAAAATTTTCTTTTGACAGATTCCATATATATCAAAAGTATTCAATTCAGGACATGAATTTTGTTATCTATTTTTCTGAACTCTCTTATCAAACTGAAATTTCAGCTGTTTCTAGCATCAGTTCTTGGCAATTTAGATGGAGACTGCAGTCTTACTAGTCGTCCTGGAGAACATTGTCTTCCTTTGGTGCTTATGAAAATAGAGCTGGGACTTTGTGCCATAGGCTCTTCTGAAAATTCTTTCCACATTCCTCACTGGTGTTTGAGTGGTATTTGGCTTCATAATTGAACATGAAACAGGGCTTGCAAAATTTTTCTTTTACTTTATTTAGTGTGTGTGCGTGTGTAAATACTGAAGTGGGATCCAAAAGGATGAGGATTTTGATGATGACATATATCTTTTTTTTTGTAATGATTCGCAGTTGATGGTGAGACTTGTGGTGAAGGAATGGCAGTTTACTGATGGTTCACATAGCTCAAACAATTTCAGTCTTAGCTCTCAGCCATCACTCTATGGTTCATCAAATTTTCCCTCAGGAACCGGAAGGAAAATCATTATAACTGTTGTGGAAGGTAAAGATCTTACTGTAAACAGATCTGGAAGGTGTGATCCATATATGAAGCTGCACTATGGAAAGGTAGGTCTCTCTGTTTTCTTCATTACATGGAATATCCAATGGTCCAAATTTGTTATTAAACTCAATTTTCTACCTTTTCTGAATTATGCATATTTAATGTGCAATGTTAAATATTATGAACTATTTTTCAGGTCCCACAGAGAACAAGAACTATCGCACATTCTTCATGTCCTACCTGGAATCAGAAGTTTGAATTTGATGAAATAGGAGGTGGTGAATATCTCAAGATTAAATGCTACAATGAAGAAACATTTGGAGATGACAACATTGGTAATGCACGAGTGAGTTTGGAAGGACTTGTGGAAGGGTCAATAAGGGATGTGTGGGTCCCCCTCGAGAAAGTGAATTCGGGAGAGCTAAGACTCCAGTTGGAAGTGGTAAGGCTTGATGATTATGAAGTATCAAGTTATGTTTCAGTTTACAGAAATGAATCATATGGCCAATGATTAAATCTGAGCATTGAGCACAAAGAGTACTGGAAGGAAAACTGGAAACATTTTAGGCCTTTTTTCAAAATGTTCCCATGAAGGACCTGGTATGTAGGTGTGGCAATTTTAGGCCTAGCCTGCACAGCTTGCCCGAGATAAAAGCAAGCTTCAGAAATTTCAGCTTCACCTGATCCAACTTGTCCATAAAGAATTAATAACAATATAAATCCTATGAGAAGAATTCTAGTTGGCGAACGTATTCTTGTTTAATAGAGACGTAAAGGATCCATAAATTTTTGAACCACTGAATTTGAAAAGTACTTTCCAGAGAAGGGGGACCAGTTCTTAAAACAGTAAATACCTGGTGGGGGTTTTCTTCAGGGTTCAAATCTGCAGTGCAAGCTGGAACACAGATGGGAGCCTAATGAGTATTTTATAGAGTGCCTAACCATGCTTTAGCCGGCCCTAATCAATTTCTAGGAATTCCTAATGTGTTTGTCAATGTGCATGCCTGTTTGTAAAGGTAGTTCATGATTTGCCAAGCTTTAATATGCTTCTGTGCTCGTGAATATTTTCAGGTTGCAAATACAGGTTCAGGAAATGGTTGGGTTGAACTTGTTCTCGTAGAAGCAAGAGATCTAATTGCTGCAGATCTTAGAGGAACAAGTGATCCATACGTGAGGGTTCAGTATGGAAACCTGAAGAAAAGAACAAAGGTTAGAAACACCACATTAATGAATATAATAATTATTCCTCCTAGCCAATGTATGTGCTTTGCAGTTTCCTTGATGTTTACACTCTGCAATTAGTACATCATCATACATATCAGAAATTATGTACATTCTAAAAAGAGTATTAGCTGTTGTTTATTAATGATATTTTCTTTCAACAAGTTTTAGTTTCTTTGTAATTTTTACCATGTGCATTATTCAGTTTCAATTTTTCTAATTTTTTGGGAGTTAATTTTATCTGATCTTGATCTTGGACCGGAAGCATGAATTATCAAGTCTGATTAGGTGACATATGGCAACATGATTTTCATGCAGAACTGCTAGTTTTTCAGAGTATGGTTTGGCGGGACCTCTTAGGTTCGAGCCACCTCTTCCCCATTTGCATGTTTGAAAGTTTATAAAGGGCTATTTGCATGATATAGCCCTCAGTAGTTACCCAAGACAACTCGAGGTATAATGTTTTTGGGTCAGTCTAACTTGCTTTGAATTTAAGTGCCCAAAAATGGGAGATTTTTACCCTTTTTTATTTTATCCCATGTCCAAAATTGGGTGCTGTAGAGCTTAAAATCTTTATAAGCCAATAAAAGTCTATGAAGGAAACAATTGACATGGTATGAGTCAGCATTTTAATCTACTATCCCACGTCTACATGTTCTGTTGATATTTTTCATCATTTACATGTTCTGCCATGCATTTCCATGCAGGTTATGTACAAAACTCTTCATCCCCAATGGAACCAGACCTTAGAGTTCCCTGATGATGGCAGTCCCTTGTCATTGTATGTAAAAGACCACAATGCGTTACTCCCCACATCGAGTATAGGCGAATGCATCGTCGAATATCAGAGATTGCCTCCAAACCAGATGGCTGACAAGTGGATACCCCTGCAAGGGGTGAGAAGGGGAGAGATTCATGTTCAAATTACAAGAAAAGTTCCAGAAGTACATAGGAGAGCCAGTCTTGAATCTGAATCATCATCCTCGATTAAAGCACACCAAGTTTCTAGCCAGGTGAGAATACGTTACATCTCATATCTTACCACAAAATTATTCTGATGAAACCAACACCTTTTGAGAGGCTCTTACTGTTACTACTGCATACACAACATTTCATTCCCTTATCTAAACCTGATTTTGTTTATAATGACTTGATCAGATGAAACAAATGCTGACGAAGTTAGAAACTATAATCGAGGATGGCAATCTTGAGGGTCTTTCAGCAGCTGTAAGTGAGCTGGAGAGCCTGGAAGATATGCAGGAAGAGTACATGGTTCAACTCGAGACGGAGCAGATGCTGCTGCTTAATAAGATTAAAGAGCTTGGTCAGGAGTTTTTCAACTCATCATCATCCAGCTCCCTCAGCAGAAGACCTTCCCGTAGCTGAACCATTCACACAAAGTTTAAATTCTTTACTTTTTTTTTAATCTTAATCTCCTAATGAAATGTAGAATTCAGTCCCCCTCAGTTAATTTGTTCTCATTGTTGTCACCTTCATGATATGTAATTGTATATGAATGTTAAAATCTCTTGTTGGTAACAAATGCAGAAATGGCCTTGATTATCATTACATGCTTCTTCTTGATTTAGAAACTCCCTAAAAGTACTTTAGTTGTTGATGTTACACCTTCTTGGGGACAGGATCATTTGTTGTCTCATGAAACAATATATTTAACATTTAATAACTTTGAGGGGTAGTTTAGTTGATTTGATTTGATCTTTGGGTTTGATCCTAATGGTCACTTGGTCGATTTCCCTTAGAATTATTAAACGTTTACTCGATCGTTAACTCATCGGGTCTCATATAAATTATTGGCGCACAGCAAGCTCATTTGGACATGCACCGTTATCAAAAGAATATTTAACATTTAATATTAATTTTATAATTAAATAATTTGGGATTCATCGAAAATGTTGGACAGTTGAAAGGGTAATGAAATTTGGATTCTTGAAGGCTGGTTGAGAGTAACGAAATTTAGGCCTGGTGTAGAGATGCAATTGCTTCATAAGGATCAAAATCATTTATAGTTTTGAACAATTTTAATTTGTAATTAAATTTGAAAATTAATTATTCTAAAGGGGTAATCAAAATAATGTTTAAATTAGTCTTTTATTATCACATCATTAAAATCATTTTAAGTGATTAAAGTTTTAAATTTTTAAAAAAGTTTAAGATCATAAGCACCGATGACAGTCTTGATGGCAAAAAGAGACTAATTTGAGTATTAAGGGGAAAAAAATTTCTCAAAAATTTATTTTGGGACATCACATTTTTGTTTGGAGATAAAAAACTTTTTTTATTATTTATAAAATGTTGGGGGCGCCCAAGTAATATCCATTTGGCAGCAATCGGACGTTTCTCATTTAATCAAAATGTTGGGGGCGCCCTAGTAATATCCAGGTGAGAGCTGAGAGTACATTATAGGGACCATCCATCTTATCGTCCCGCCAAGTCTTTCACTTATTTTCTCTTAAATTTTCTAGTCAGGCAAACACCAACACTGAGAAACAAAAACCAGCGGGTCGAAGACCGAAATGGCCTTCGCAACTGCAAAATTAACGGAGCTGCCATTCACCTCTCACCGGCCTTCTCTCCACTTCCTCTTCCCTAAAACCACCCTATCTCTGCTTAAACCCTTCTCTTCGCTCCGGACATCTGAATCCAACAACCTCCGAAATCCTAAATCCAGACGCTCTTCTTATCCCTGGGACAATCAAAACTCTCGGAAAGGGTCTAACGCTAATTCTAATTCTAATACCAAATCTTGGATAAACAAATGGCCGTCTCCCAGTCCTTCCATTGAGTCAGAACCCAGAGGCATTGATTCTAAGGGCAGGGATGGGGCGGAGAGTAGGTATTTCGAGGGGCGGAGCGGTACGACTGCAATTGAGAGGATTGTGCTCCGGTTGCGGAATCTGGGGTTGGGTTCGGATGACGAGGATGAGAATGAGGGGAAAGTGGAGGGTGGTGTGACAATGCCAGCGACCGGGGAAGAGAAATTGGGGGATTTGTTGCGGCGGATTAAAAAAGTGACCCGATAGTATGTTGGTTGAGGATGAGGACGACGTGATTTTTCCGTGGGAGAGGGGACAGGAGCGGCGGGAAGAGGAGGGAGATGGAAGATTAAAAAGGAGGGTAGTTAGGGCGCCAACGTTGGCGGAGCTGACAATTGAGGACGAGGAGCTGAGGAGATTAAGGCGGAATGGGATGACATTAAGGGAGAGGATTAATGTGCCCAAAGCAGGCATTACACAAGTGGTTTTGGAGAAAATTCATGAGAAGTGGAGGAAGGAAGAGTTGGTGCGGCTTAGATTTCATGAGGCACTTGCGCATGATATGAAGACAGCTCATGAGATAGTCGAGGTTTGAGGATTTGATGGGGTTTTTTTCTTTCATGAATAGTGCAATAATGAGTATTAACATTTTTTTTTCCTTTAATTATTGGTGATTTTCTGTATCATATATTCAGGCCTCTAAAGTTACTCTCTTGTTTGATGTTTTAAAACTCATGCCATGCATATTTTCTATTTAACTTATTATATGCAAATTGTGGAAGTTGAATTCAAAATATAGTGGAAGTGACTGGGATGGAATAGTAGGCTAATTCTAACTGCAAAAGACCAATGCAGAAATGCCCTGTGGATGCATATTCACTCTCCTTCTGGAGATGGTGGTGTAACACCAAAAGAATGGGAAGGTGAAGCAAATGTTAAATCATAATGCTTACAAAGAGGAGACAAGAGACTGAGCATGTCCAGCATTTTGAGATGGATGTATGGGGTATCCTAGTTCTAAACTCATGGCTAAGTTGCTTGGAGGGCAGGGTGGGCATGAAGCTGCCTAATCACCATGAGGCTAGGGTTGCTTTCTGTTAAAAAACGTCAGCCGAGATGAAAGACTCACTAAGGCCCATGAGGTGGGATAGGAAAGAAATGAACGTTAAATTAGGTATGATGGATGAATTGACAAGAGAGAACTTTTTGGCAAATTTTCTCATAGGAATCATGTTTATGGGATGGATTGATGCTCCTTCAATTACTAAAATGGGAGGATGTTTGAACTACTGAAAAATGAGTCAAGTGAATTGGAGAAGTGGATATGGTGCAATTTACAATAGATAGTTACTTTCCACATGTCATTTTACTCAAAATCGAACAAGTCAGTTTGTTATAATTTGTTTTCCAAGATTTCAAATTGTTACAGTGAGATTCTGGGAGGGTAAACAACCACATTTTTATTGGTGGCAAATTTGCTGCTGATTGCTTAGACTTGATGTTAGATGATGTGTGAAGAGGACACTGGAAAAGTTTGTTTCAGTGGATGATTATATTTAGGATCTTAACATGATAATGTGTTTTATAGATTAAGGAATTGTTTGGGCTTGCTAAGATTCAGTTCACAATGATCATGATCACTTGATTGAAGAATAAATCAACAAAAGGACATGAGAGAGATGTTTAATTTTTTTAATGATATGATGGATAGTAAATGAGCAAAAGAGCGAAGAGTGAATGAAGCTCACATCGCTTTAGCAGTCTTGTTTTGGAGTACCATCATGTTGCTTTTAGAATTACAAGTCTCCCTAGTTTGTGTCAGTTGATTGGATGGTTAGCAAAAAGCTCCCTTGGGCTACATTTATAAGATTGTGGGTGCAGCTGAAAAATTAAGACATGATGGATATTAAGTTGCGAGGACAGGGTAAGCTTGAATATGCCAAAGATGGGGTCTTCTCAATTAGGTCAATGTATAGAGTTTTAAAATCGAATGTTCGTTCCCTTGTCATATTATGTGGAGGTCTTGTGTGTAGTCGAAGGTTAGCTTTTTCACCAGAGAGTCAGCTTGAGGCAAGATCTTTAACTCTTGATTAGTTTTCAAAAATGGGATTTTGATTTTTCCAATAGATGCTACCTTTGTCTTGAGTGTGAGGAGTCTGAGGATCACTTTTTTCTCCAATGTGCAAAGGCGAGGCTGTTGTGGGATTTATTGTTCTCTATGTTCAGCACCATGTGGGCCATCTTGAGGTTGGTAAGGGACACTCTTTGAGTTGGAGCAGTTTTTTGGTTGGTAAAAAGCTGAAGATCTGGCAAGCGAGATCATCTTGTTTATTTTGGACATGTGGAAGACTAGAAATAGGATTGCTCTTCAGGATGAAGTGTTGTCCCCACTGAAATTCAAAAAATTTTTTTTTTTTAATAGATACCGAAACTCAAAACTTCATCTGTTTTCCTTCATTGGTTGGAGACTAAGTTCTTAATAGCGGATAGTCCTTCGACTTTAGTGGCATTCATTGGTTGGGTGAAGTATAAGTGAAGGAGGGGCTGTTTTTGTATAGCTTGCGTTTTTGTGTAGTGTAGAGAGGGGTGAATGCTCTTCTTCCTGGGTGTTTTCTGTTGCTTGTTTATATTCACTTCACCCATTCTGAACTGCTCTTCCTTGGTGTTTATAATTTTTACTTTATAAACTAACATAGTATTTTGTTCTTTCTCATCTTATGAAGCATTTAGGTTGTCTCTGGCTTAGTTATTATATCCTGTGCACAATGTTTGTATTTTCTCCTGTTCGGAAGTCTGGAATTATATCTATATGCTTATTTTGTTATGTGATTTCACAACTTTCGGGAATAGTTATAATTTCAGTTAATTACTTCCTATTGTAGCTTTTAAATATCGAGAAGCGTAACTAAAAATGACTTGGCAACATGTTGCTAATTGCCTGTTGTGATCGTCAGCGTCGTACGGGCGGGTTAGTTACATGGAGATCAGGAAGTGTAATGGTGCTGTTTCGGGGTACAAACTATGAAGGTCCTCCTAAGCCCAAGTCTGTTGATGGAGAAGGGGATTCCCTCTTTGTGCCAGATGTATCGTCTGCTGGCAATTCAGCAATGGGGAATGACAACAATGCTGGTCCTACTTTACAAAAGGGCTCTTTGGCTGGCATGAACCCAGGCCATGCTGAGAACATGACCGAAGAGGAAGCTGAATACAACAGGCTATTAGATGGTTTGGGTCCTCGTTTTGTTGATTGGTGGGGTACAGGAGTACTGCCTGTAGATGGTGATTTACTCCCACAAACTATCCCTGGCTACAAAACACCATTTAGAATACTTCCAACCGGAATGCGGCCACGGCTAACCAATGCAGAGATGACTAATTTACGAAAGCTTGCGAAGTCACTTCCTTGTCATTTTGCCCTTGGTAAGTTCACTTATATAAGTGTTTTTTCAGTTCACAAAATTTGTTTCCAGCATTAATTCCATCCTGGAATCCTGAATGAAGGGAGGAATAGAAATCACCAAGGGTTGGCTGCTGCTATTATAAAGCTTTGGGAGAAAAGCGTAGTTGTGAAAATTGCTGTAAAGCAAGGAATCCAGAATACAAACAACAAATTAATGGCTGAGGAAATAAAGGTTTGTCGCAGTTTTGCCAATGAGTATTTAGTTACTTGTTTCATGGATTTTATGACAAACTTGTTATTAAAGTATCACATTGATGGATGCCTATCCTCTTTTATCCTTATTATCTTACACAATATTGGTTAATTATTGCTTTAGACTTCACTGTCTCTACATATTCGTGGTTGTATAATATTATGTTTTGTGTGTGTGTATTATTGTATTTGATTTATTTAAAAGGAATTTTTTTTGTCCACAGAATTATAGGTACAGAGAAGTAGTACAATAATATGAATGAGAAATTCACAATGATAATTAATAACTTATCATGATGTTTTAACTACCTAAAGAAAGATTGGCGATAGGGTAGCTTCCGTGGTATGGTTCTCTTTATTTATTGATCAGAAACAAATAAATATGTTATATTAATGGTAATTTGATAAAATAGTATAGGTAAATAGGAGGATGATAGTTTCTTCCATCAAAACAAAATCTGATCCAAGTAAGAGGAGTATGTCCTCTTTATTGTGTCAAAAGGAATTGTTTATAGAAGATAAATATAGGATACAGAGTAGCCTGATGCACAATGTGAATTAGAATTGTCCAACCTTTTTTTTTTGACAGGAAGAATTTTGCAAGTATGATATTTGACTTATTTTGGTATTTTAACCACGTGATGAAAAATTGGAGATAGGGTGGCTTCCACTGGTGGACTGTTTAGCTGGTGATCTAGATCAGCAAATCAAGAAGTGCAGTAGCTGGGCAAGAGGAGGGATATTTCTTCCTTAAAATTTTATTAGGCATTTTCTTCTTCCTTGAGAGCATTCTCAGCTTTTCATTTGTTTGAGTCGTCTTTTAATTTGCATTGTTTGTTCTTTTTTTTGCTTTGAGGGATCTCACCCTTCTTGTGTATTGGTTTCCATTCCTCAGTATATACGATAATTTATGGTTTTGTAGGATAAAGCATTATCACTACACATTCTAGATTTAGTAGAAATCCACAGTTGACAATCTTGTCCCCTTTAAAAAAACAAACAAAAAACAGAAAGGGCTATATAGACGATGACATTTTTCTTTTCTTTTGATTGTTCTTTTGTATTAAATTTTTGGGGTTAGATTATTCTGCAAATGAACATACTCAACATATTGGTTTGCAGAACCTAACAGGAGGAGTGTTGCTACTCAGAAACAAATATTACATTGTCATATACCGTGGAAAGGATTTCCTCCCTACAAGCGTTGCTGCTGCTCTGGCAGAAAGAGAGGAATTGACTAAGCATATTCAAGTTGTTGAAGAGAAAGTGCGGAGTGGAGGAGCAGAAGCAATTACATCTGGTGAAGATGGAGCTGGACAGCCCCTTGCAGGTACATTAGCAGAGTTTTACGAGGCCCAAGCTCCATGGGGAAGAGAAATATCTGCAGAAGAACACGAGAAGATGATAGAAGAAGCTCTAGAGCTAAGAGTGCTAGGAGTAGTGAAGCGATTGAGCATAAACTAGCCCTGGTAAGTATGCCTTTCCCCCCCTTGAACATAAGATGCTTGAAAAGTATTTGCTACTGCATTGTGTTATGGACATGGTCTATTAATTAAATGAACAGAAATGGATGCTTAGGAAACTAAATTTGACTAAAATGTTGTGTTATCTTTGTATTCATCCTTTTGAAATATTTTGAGGGAAAAAAATGTGCTGGATGCAGTATCTATGTTAGGAATTGAAATCTGAATTTTGAGGTGATGTTTTATTGTCCATATTATTTTGTTGCTTATCATTTTGGAGAACTCTTTAAATTCTTTGATCGAGTAGTCATTTGGTTGCTTTTTGACACTTGGAATAAAGAATGGAGGCTGTGGATACTATTTGGAGCATATTCATCTCTTGTCAGGAACTTGCGGTGTTTTCCAAGATATTAAATCATTTAATTTTACATTTACTTTTAATGTGTTACCCCTACTAGGAAGGGTAATTCCCATCCAATCAAGCTTCATACAAAAGTGACTATGACTTTCTGAATCTTGTATTGAGGTATCTGCATCTTTGTTGTAATTTTATAATAATCCTCTTTTTGTTTAAAGTACATGCGTTAGCATTAGCAGTTTTCATCTCTAGAAATAGCAATTACCAATATATAATCCTTCATATTTGTTGTTTAATATTGATGCTTAGCAAACCAGCATCCTATATGCTGGATGGAAATCAGTGGTTGTCTGTATGCAATTGCCTAGATTTTTTATTGGTGTTGTCTCAGAGCCTCTTTTTGTTGAGTTCTACTGTATTTAATGCGTGTTGAAAATTATTTCATATTTGCCTTTTTTGGATTTTGAATGCATGAACAGGGCCAAGCCAAAAAGCTAAGAGCAGAGAGACTGTTGGCTAAGATAGAAGCGTCCATGATTCCTGCTGGTCCTTCTGATGACCAGGAAACAATAACTGATGAGGAGCGGTTTATGTTTCGCAGGGTTGGTTTAAGAATGAAGGCATATTTGCCCCTGGGTGAGTTGTCTTTATTTTATTGAGCATGCACTCAATTTGTTGATTGAAAATTTGATGGTTTATATTCCGATTAAAAAAATGATTGTTTATAATGATTCCCAGGCATCCGTGGTGTTTTTGATGGTGTTATCGAGAATATGCATTTACATTGGAAGCATAGAGAACTTGTGAAGTTAATCTCCAAACAAAAGACCCTTGCATTTGTTGAAGACAGCGCAAGATTACTGGGAAATATGAGAGTGGTGGGATACTTGTGTGGCAATTGGAAAGAGTTCCAAAAGGTTATGCCCTTATTTATTATCGTGGAAAGAATTATCGAAGACCTGTTAGCCTGAGGCCAAGAAACCTTCTAACCAAGGCAAAAGCATTAAAGCGATCAGTGGCCATGCAGCGCCATGAGGTTCATCATCTTTTCTGTTCCAATTTTTCCATTTGCATAAATAATGCTTTAGCATATGATTTTTTTTTTTTCCTTTTATAATTTTCGGTTTTTGTACTTCCATTTGAGAAATATAAGTTGAATGTTTCTCTCTGCAGGCTCAGTCGTATACATATCTGAACTGGAGAGAACCATAGAGCAAATGAAAATGGAAATAGTGAGTTGTCAGTTTGTCTAATTAATTTTATTTCATACTTCCTTGGAAAGTTGTGCTTTGCTTCATCCATAACACTTGAACTATACTTAGTTTACTGGATGGATCTTAGAAAATTTTTCTTCAAAATTTATACTTTTTCATATATGTTGCTTAAATTTGTGGTGTCTAATAATCTCACCATCCACAGGGTGATTCTGAAGATGCAGAGAATGAGGATTCCTGGAGCACAGAAGGTCGTACAGTTTGACTGCTCAGAGGTCAGCGGAGTGGAGATATTCTAAGGTTTCTTGTTGCCTGATACTTTAATTTCTAGTATTCTTGTATGTTTGGTATTTATTTGTGCTTTTGTACTTCAGAGAGAAGAAATGAATAAAATAGAAGACATTTCATAAAATGGGAAGTAAATTATTTAGTTTTTCATGCAGAGTGAAGATGAAGCTTCATTCATGGATTCCAATTCTGACGCTGATGCTGATGACATTGAAGACCTTGACTGGAAGGATGATGAAGAGTCTGACGTTTCACACTTCAAGAATCATGATGACCTTTCCAGGATAAAGTTTTAACTCATTACTTTGAATTGTTTTGAAGCGACAGGATTCCATTTCCAGCAGTGTCATATCAAATTAAGGTGATTCTTGAGCTCCATGTTTATAGATTAACAGATAAATATTGGCCTTTGCCGGAGTTCCACAAGAAGGCTAGAAAATACTCAAACAACAAAATAAATAAAAGGATGAATGATCATTTTATCCTTTGTAACAACCTGTTTTATTATTTCTATTTTAATTGTTTTCTTAGGTTTCTAATTAGAATTGTGTTAGGATTTTGTTTTGGGTTTCCTTCTAGGGTTTTGTTTGTTTTCTTTTAGGGTTCTAGCTTGCAGCCTTTAAAAGGGGGTTGCTTCTCTTTGGAAAAACATCGGAAATTTTATTTGCTTTCAATAAAAGTTTGGGTTTTAGTTTGTGTGTGTTTTCTTCTTCCTGGCTGTTACATTGATATCAAAGCGACGACCTAGCGGTTGGAGGATTACTATAAGCAATTGAAGGACACTTCGAAACAACATTCAACGGAATTAAAGAGTTGATTTGTATGGTGACAGCCGTCAACCTCAAGTTCGATCAATCGGTAGAAAAATCAAAGGCCATAGTGGCTCCTACATAAGTTGGTGGTTTAATCCCTACCAAGCCGAGGACGGGGTTTGCTCAGCACGTTGTATGCCCATACTGTAATTCTTAAATTGAATTTTCCTAACTTCGAGGGAGAAAATCAAGAAGGGTGGGTGTACTAGTGCGAAAGATTTTTCAAATACAACGAGGTGCCAAGATTAGAGAAGGTAGGGATCACCTTAATACATTTAGAAGGAAAGGCCTTAGACTGGTTCCAGGGGTATGAAGCATCAGTCAAAGACTTGAATTGGGAGACTTTAGCTACCAACATAACCTCACGATTTGGGCAAGGAACGTATGACAACCCAATTGGTCATATCACAAAATTGAGGCAAATCTCATCCATACACATCTATCAAGAACAATTTAAAGCACTAATGGTAAGAACTAAAAGCTTAAAGGAAGACCTTTTTGTACAATGCTCATAAGTGGTTTGAGAGATACAATAAAAACCAAGCGATGATGTTAACCCACTTCCTAAGTCGTGCCATAGGTCAGATTACTACAAGAAAACACCATGGAGGTGATGATCAAGGAAGCCATGTCCTCATCTTGAAACACTACCAATCTAACACCACGTACACAAAAAATAGGACAAAGGCATTTGGGGCAAATCCCTCCGATCAGGAAAATATCCCAAGCAGAAATGCAAGCTAGAAGAGAGAAGAAGTTATGTTACTATTGTGACAAAAAATATGAACCCGGGCATAAGTGTAAGAGGAGACAAATTTACTTGCTAGAATGGGAAGAAGAAGGTGAAAACGACAAGTTCGAAGAAGAGGAGGAAGAGCCTCTAGTGTCAGTCCGTGCTATTGCCAAGGCCACATCTCACCAAACCGTGCGAATTAGGGGTAATATTAAGAAAAAGGCTATCATCATTCTGATTGATTAAGGAAGTACCCACAATTTCCTTGATGTTACGGTGGCTAAACGCACTGGTTGCATAATATAGCAGGACAAGCCTTTAATGGTTGCAGTGGCAGATGGAACCAAGATAGCTAGTACAATGACTTTCAAGCATTTAACATGGAGCATGCAAGGTAAGGAATTCAAAGCAGATATGAGGTTAATTCCTTTAGGAGGTTGTAACATGGTGTTAGGGATACAATGGTTAGCCCAATTAGGGCTAATTTTGTTGCACTTCAAAAACTTGTGAATGGAATTTAGTTGGAATGGAAAAAAAATGGTGTTACGCGGGGCGACAACTGGTCCCTTGAAGTTAGCTTTAGCCCTACAAATGGAGAAGGATCTTTTGCATGCACCGACAATGGCTACTGCTCAAAGGAGTTATGTGACGAACAAGGAGACAATTATAGAAGAGATGCCAGATGAGTTACAAAAGCTGCTAAACAATTATGAAAGTCTATTCCTTGAACCAAAAGGCTTGCCACCATCGAGGTCTCAAGATCACCGCATTCCATTGATGCTTGGGAGTGTCCCCCCGAACATTAGACCGTACAGGTACCCTTATGTTAAAAAAGGAGAGATCAAAAAAATGATTAATGAGTTGATTGCGATTGGCAGCATCTAAAGGAGCACTAGTCCCTTTTCTTCACCGGTTTTACTTGTGAAAAAGAAAGACATGAGTTGGTGTATGTGTGTGGATTATCGGGGATGAGTTGTTAGATGAACTACATGGGGCTAATCTTTTCTCAAAATTAGATTTGAGGTCAAGTTACCTCCAAATTCGGGTACACCCCGACGATGTTCACAAGACAACCTTTCATACCCTTGGAATGTTGAAGGCGCATTCGTCAAACCAAAGGCCATGACTAGAAACTCTTAGACCTTACTTGAGGAAATTTGTGCTAGCATTTTTTGATGATATTTTGGTATTTAGTAAGAGTTGGGTCGAATACTTGAAGCATTTAGAAATGGTGTTTGAGACCTTGCTTCAAAATCAATTGTATGCCAAGAAGTCAAAATGTTCTTTCGGTACAACTAGAATATTTGGGGCACTTAATCTCTGAACAAGGGGTGGAAATTGATCCGGCCAAGATTGAATGCATGAAGCAATGGCCAATACCAAATTCCTTAAAGTCCCTATGAGGGTTTTTGGGACTCATCGGCTACTATAGAAGATTTATCAAAGATTATGGGAAGATTAGTCAAACATTGACAAATTTACTCAAGAAAGATAATTTTGAAAGGAGTAAGTCAGAACGCATTCAACCATCTCGAAGGTAGCTATGTGAAAGCTCCACATTAGCAATGCCTAATTTTCAATTGAATTCAAATAGAATGTGATGCCTAGTGGGGAATTCGAGATACTACAAGGTGACACCCGTAGCTTACTCAGTAAAAGTCCTACCTAAACATCTCGCATGTCTATTTATGAAAAGGAGATGATGGCAAAGGGTTTATGCAAATAAAATGGTGCCTTATTTGACAGGAGGCAGAATTTTAAGATCTATACTAATCATTTAAATTTTCAAATACATGTTGGATCAACACATCTCTACTCCTATGCAGCAAAAGTGGCTCTCTAAGTTGATTGTGTGAAGAGAGAAAATGGAGAATCCCTAATTTATTATCTTAAAAACTATATTACATATTGGACTTATATATATATATATATATATATATATATATATATATACATGCTCGTGGGACCCATAATACATAAATGAAATAAAAGGAAAAGAAAAATAATCGTATTAACATTCAACACTTCCTCGTTCCTGAGCATATACAAGCTATACGCACCAAGTTTGTTACAAAATGTATTTTAATCTCTAGGACCTCCGAGATTTAGTAAAGATGTTCGTTAGGTTAATCATTTGAATTAACAAAACTAGTAGCCACACATCCTAATGCGATCTTCTATTGAAGTGGATGTACCAACTTCAATGTGTTTATCCTTTCATGGAAGATCGATTGGATGTAATATGCAGCAAGCTCGCTATCAGCGATGAGTGATCCGCTCATCCTTTCCAAATCTCAACTCGTAGAAGGTGTCTCACCCATATGAGTTCATATGTCGCAGAGCCATAACTCGACACTGGCTCAACGCTGACCGCCACTACATCTGTTTTTACGCTTCCAGATATTAGATTACCACCAACAGAAACACAAGAATCAAGTGGAACGCCTATGTGGGTGAGCTAGCCCAAATTTACATCCGTGTAACCAACAACCTGGGTATGATCTCTATTTTTGTACAACACACCTGGTCTGTGTACTTTGATATATCAAGCACGTTAATTACGCGATCCCAATGCATTTATCACGTAGGATCAAGGAATTGACTAACAACACTCACAGAAAAGAAAGGTTTGGCCGAGTAATGGTGAGGTAGTTCAGTTTACCTACGAGTCGTCAATATCTCTTAGGATCTCCTAAAGACTCTCCCTGTCCTGGTACAAGTTTGACATTAGGATCCATAGGAGTGTCTACCGGTTTACAGTCTAACATATCGGTTTCTTCCAAGATGTCTAAAGCATACTTTAGAAATGACCACCATAACCTGGATCGGAAGCTATCTCAATTCCTGTATACTGAGTTTCCCCAAGTCTTTAGTCTGAACGTGGGTGAAAAGGTGTTGTTTTAGTTTTTGAATACCATCCTGATCACTGTTTGTAATGACGATGTCGTCCACATAAACAATCAGATAAATACACTGCCCCAAAGAGTTATGATGATAGAAAATCAATGATCACCAGATCGCTACATGCCAAATTCTGAACAACGAAACTAAAATGAACTAAACCAGTTTTCGAGGAAATTGCTTCGTGTTCTACATGTAGAATCGACGTAACCCGCACATAAACCGACTTCCTCAGGCAACAAAACCAAAATGGTTGTTCCATATAAACTCTATCGGCAAAGATCACTACATGGCGAAGACATTTTTAATATCCAACTGATAAAGAGGCTAAGAACACATAATGCTGAAATCATGGCAGAAGTAGATGGACATAAGCAATCTTGGTAAAGGAGTAATGTGTCACCATAATCGAACCATAAACCCGAGTATATCCTTGCGAAGCAACATCGTGACCAACCTTAACTCGCAGAACCCAATGACAACCAACTCCGAGACTTACTGCAGGATAAAACAACAAACTTAAGTGCCGCTGAGTATAGCAAATGATTTCATCTACCATTTCCTGCTACCGGAGTGGAAAGAACCTCACTGTGTTCTCGAAGAGAAAACGGAAGATATAGTAGAAACAAATGTAGATTAGGGTGAAGACAATTGATGGTAACTCAAAAAATTGTAAATGTGGATGAGGATTAAGTGAGTAGATCGATTACCTTCCGAAGAGCAATGGGTAAGTTATCACAGGAGGCGCACTCTAGGGTAGAGAAGTCAAGGGATAGGAAGTGAGCCGGCCACAAGGACCCCAAATGTATGGGAGAGGAACAATGGCACGGACGTACATGAAAAACCCTAAGTGGTCGAGAAGGCACAACATCAAATATAAAGGGAGATAATGGAAGGTAAGACGGTAGGAAGAGACTCTGAGAAGGAGAAGAAGGGTGAGTCATCAAAGAAGGTGACATCAGCACAGAGAAAGTATCGATGAGTCTTAGGGGAATAACAACGATAACCCTTTTGAAGTTTGGAGTATCCTAAGAAGATGCGTTTCGGGGCTTTGGCGAAAAGCTTGTCTTGTCCTAGTGAGAATATGAACAAAGCAAGTACAACCAAAGACATGAGGATAAGAAATAAAGTGGTTGGTCAGGGAAAAGAAGTGAATGAGGAATATGATCATGTGACATAGATGAGGGCATACGATTAATCAAATAACAAGTTGTAAAAATAGTGTCCCCCTAAAAACGAAAAGGAACATGACAATGGAGGAGGAGAGTACGAGTTGTCTCAACAAGATGGCGGATCTTACGTTCAGCTACCACATTTTGTTGAGAAGTATGAGCACAAGAAGACTAATGAAGGATCCCATGTTGGGACATAAATGAAATAAAGGGTGCAAAAAAATATTCTCTGGCATTGTCACTACGTAACACACGAATAGAAATATTGAACTGGGTCTGAATTTCAGCATAAAATTTCTAGAGAATAGAATATAACTTAGCTCGATTTTTCATTAAAAATAACCAAGTACATTGAGAATAGTCATCAATGAAAGTGACAAATATCAACTTAAAGTAGACGTGAGTCCGACAAGGACCCCAACATTTGTGTAGAATGTCTAAAATGAGACTTTGCCTCGATTATTCAAAACGCTTTGGGAATCTAGGACACTCCAGTGTGTATCCTGTCGATGGTGGACTCACACGCAAGGACGACAAAGTGGAAAAAATGAGTGACCATCTTCTGAACTTGGAAAAAGACTAGGTGGCCTGGGACGACCGTGGATGAGAGAGGAGACCGTGGAAATGCAAAACTACAGGAGATGAATCTCGGTAGAGACTTGTATTAAACACGCCATCGGAAAAAATTAGGTTTTCCTTTCTTACTTAATACCATGAAGAGAGAGAAAATGAGAATCCATAATTTATTATCTTAAAACTATATTATATATTGACTTATATATATATAGTATATATATATATATATATATATATATATATATATACACACACACACACATGCTCTTGGACCCACACATAAATGAAATAAAAGGAAAGAAAATAACTCAGATAACATCTAATACCGGCATTGGTTATGATTTTGAAATACATCATAGAAATGGGAGAATAAGGTTGTTGATGCGTTATCAAGAATGAATGAGTCTGTTGAAAAGGCAACAATGATGGCTATTTCCTTTTTGCTGGCTAAATGGGTAGAAGAACTCAAGAAAGAGTGGCAACAAGACGTGGAAATTCAAAGATTAAGCTAGGAAATACAAGGATCCTCGACCTCTCACTGGCATAGTTGGGAGCAAGGACCTTCAAATACAAGGAGGCTATGGTTAGGCAAAAATTCAAGCTTGAAACCTATTCTACTTAAAGAGGCACATGCAGGTGTTAAGGGAGGGTATTCCGGTGTGAAGAAAACCTTAGAAAGAACTGACGGGTTTTTATTGAAGAAGATGTGTAAAGAGATTAGCATACTTGTGGTAGAATGTGAGATATGTCAAAGAAATAAGGATGAAAAATGTTTCTATCCCGATTGTTACAACCATTACTTCCATCCCTGAGCAAGTTTGGATAGATATATCCATGGATTTTATAGAGGAGTTACCAACATCACATGGTATAAATTATATTTGTTAGTAGACAAGTTGAGTAAATATGCTCATTTTATGCCTTTGAGCTTCATCCTCTTATATTGTTTCGATCGTTGCAATGCTATTCATGGATAATAATATGTATAAATTGCATGGTCACCAAAGCACTGTAAGTGATCGATCCCGTTTACTCAGTAACTTTGGAAAGGCTTATTTGCTCAGTTAAATGTTGGGTTATTACATAGTACAACATATCATCCACAAATTGATGGGCAAGCTGAAATAGTTATCAAGTGCTTGGAGCAATATTTACGATGTATGAATGGGGATAAACCCAAGGAATGGACTAAATGGCTTCCCTTGGCGGAGTGGTTGTATAACACTTCCTACCACTTATCAACTCAAATCATCCCTTTTAAAGCTGTGTATGGTAGGCCACCTCCTACATATGTTGCTTATATACCCGATGAGTCTAGTGTGGCTGTGGTTGACCAAAGTCTAAGAGAGCGGGATGCCATGATACATCTACTCAAAGCTAATCTCATTCAAGCACAAGCAATGATGAAAGGGTATGCAGATAAAAGAAGAAGCAAAAGGACATTTTAGAGGTGATATGGTTTATCTTAGTTTGCAGCCTTATAAGCAAACTATTGTGGCATTTAAAGGGAATAGGAAGCTATCTCCTCTGGTTATTGGACCATATAAGGTTCTTCAATGGGTGGGACAGATTCTTCAACAGGTGGGACAGGTGGCTTATAAATTGGAATTACCTGTTGACTAAAAAATGCATCTAGTCTTTCATATGTCGTGGCTTAAAAGAAATTAGGGAATCAATCATCCCTGTCATGGAGTTACCATAGACAAGAAAGGATGGACAGCTGCAGCTCGAGCCCGTTTCGGTATTGGATAGAAGAGTGGTTAAGCAAAATCATCATCCCAAAACACAATGGTTGGTCCGATGGTCTAACTCATTTCTTGAAGACGCGACGTGGGAAGACGCAATCAAAATACAACAACTGTTTCCTCTATTTCAGCCTTGAGGACAAGGCTTGTTTGAAGGGGCCGAAATTGTAACGACTTATTTATTATTTCTATTTTAATTGTTTTCTTAGGTTTCTAATTAGATGTGTGTTAGGATTATGTTTTGGCTTCCTTCTAGGGTTTTGCTTGTTTCCTTTTAGGGTTCTAGTTTGCAACCTTTAAAAGTGGGTTGGTTCTCTTTGGAAAACATAAAAATTTATTTGCTTTCAATAAGTTTGGGCTTTAGTTTCGTGTGTTTTCTTCTTCTGGCTATGTTGCATCCTTCCCAAGTCCCTCTGAGTCCCAACTTCCAACTCATGGATGGGCTAAAAGGCTTCTGCCTTGCTATAGTTCACCTAAAAGGCAACATGGTACCACACCCCCTCTTGCTTATTTTCATCAAGTGTCCTGTCTATTAGAACGTTGAAAAGGTTAATTGAACCAGCTTTTTTCTTTTCACCATTCCTCAACTTTTCTTTTGACTTCTACTGATTTTTCTCACAAGCTTACACTCTGGATAGTTTGCACTGAGGTGAACTTGCAACTTGATTCATGTGAAGGTTTTCAGATCCAAACTCATACAAGCCTTGATTTCTTAAGCCTTTTTCCCACTTCCTCATATCACATGACCATGACCATATTAGGCATACAACCTGGCCTAAATATAATTCTGATGTGTGTTTTTTTGTACCCGTCAGATCATAAAGTAATTTTTAATGTATTTTTCTTTTTATCTTCTATTTTTTTTCCTTACAAGCAAATTGATGGATGTGATTGGCTTGTGACAGCAAGGATAAACTTTCTTGGTTTCAGCAAGTTAATGGAGGTGGGAAATCCTTGGACCATTGCTGTAGGAATCTCGGAATTTGAATTGAGTTTGTGAAATTGACTGGGGCTGGGTGTTGTAACTGCACCTTCCAAGATTGCATATGTTCAGCTGTAGTGATATCCCCTGTGCATTATCTAAGCCCTTATATGGAATGCTCCATCTCTGCTTGCTGCAATGTCCTTATGGAATGAGCATTTTGGTTGAAGCTTGACGGTCATGGACTCTTACCGGGTATGTGTGCTGAGTTTATGCTCTTTTTCAGGTCAATTTGTAAATTAAGTACAAAAGTAGTAGTGTCCTCTCAGGCCATCCTCTCCTCCCGGGTTCTCATTGTAAAGTTTCTCTGAATTATTGTGCAAGTATAACTAGCCTCTGGTTGCATGGACCTTTGTTTTGCTGGTTATAGTTGTAGTGTTCTTTCTTTCATTAAGTTCTAACATTGTTTGATATAATCAGCTTATTTTCTTTCAAACCAAATGTATTGATGTATTTATCCCATCCTTAGTAATATCAAGTGATATAGATTAGAATAGCCCATCATATCTAGCTCATATGATAAAACGTTCTATCATCAATGTTTCAAAAAGCAGGGCATAGGAAAGGGAGGGATCTCGGGTTTAAGTTCTAGTGGGAACAATATATCTGAAGTGTTTAACTGTGAAAAAAAAATAAAGTGATAGATTAGAATTATAGCCATGGGGAGATTCCTACAGGTCCCAGGCATTAGCAGGTTGGGCTTTTTAAAATAATACTATTATTTTAAAAAATATTATTTAAAATAAGGTACAAAAATGAATATTTAGGAATCTATGACACTTAGTGTCAGCAAAACGTCACATAGATATCATGTTTTCAAGATACGATTTCAACGTGAAAATTCGTGTTTCGTGTTTCAAGCATATGATTTAACGAAATTCAAGGCCTTTAAAACACATTTCAACGTGAAATTACGAAGTCAGATATTTAAAACATTTCAAAGGTAAAATTGGCCAATTGTTTCTTTAAAGACACAATGTAGCACTCAAGTCGCGTTAAGATACGATTTAACAGAAAATTGGAATCGTTGCTTTCAAAACACGACATTTTAAAGAAAATCTGAATCAAGGCCTTTAAAACGTGATTTTAGTGTAAAATTCGGAAATCGTATTTTTAAAACACGATTTCAATATAAAATTCTGAAGTCATGGTTTCAAAACACGATTTCAATATAAAATTCTAAAATCAAAACACGATTTCAATGTAAAATCCTTTTATTTTTATCGATTAAAAAAATAATCTTTTTTTTTTTTTAATATCTACATATATATGGCAACTACTTCATACTTATTGTGCCAAATCACTATAATTCCCTAAATATTCTTTAACTCTAACATTTTAAAAATTATTTTAAAAATATTTAAAAAAAATCCTTAGCAGGTTCTAGCCATGTCGAACCTTGGCAAGAGATGGTGATTGCACCAGACACAATCCCACTAACCTTTAACACATTCGGCCGCATAACTCATGAAAGAAATCCAGAAAGTTTTTTTTTTAAAACAATGGAAAAGAAAGGATTGAAGACAAAACCCCCCAATTGGATTTCTCTCAATAACTTAATCCTGCATCAAGCACATTCCTGATTTCCGAGTGTGTGGTTACTACTTAAAATCCATGCTTTGATCAACTCTACCGGAAAAATTAGTTCTATAAACAAAGCAAGCACATATGGACAACTAAGAAAGCACAGCTATCACGTCCGATGCTCGTAAAGCTATGTACTCAGAACCATCACTGCCCTTGAAGTCGTTTCCTGCGTACTTGGAGTACAAAACTGTGTTTCCTGGGCTTACAGACAGCGGTTTCCTATTACCCTCCCCATCCAAAGACCCGGGTCCAACTGCAATCACCTGTTCCATCCAAACATACATGCATTCAAGATCAGATAGAAATCAACAAACAGCCAAATTAGCAAGGATGCAAATTTATCCATGAAAGCTCAAATAGAAATTAAATATTCTAAGTGGTATAGTCCCTTACAGTGCTAATGGAAGGTTTTCCTTTGTTGCACATACAAGGATATATTTATATCTTCTTTCTCTTCCCGCCTCAGCAATCTGAAAGTTGTTCAAGCCAATGATTTAATCCTTCCCATACAATATATTTAATATTAGAGTTGCAACCAACAAGCTCTTGTTCTAATAACTTTAAGCATCATGAAGTTAAATGAAATGTCTTGAACTCGACTCATTAATGAGATTAATCTGCATACCACCCATTAATAATAGAGCGGACACCAAAATTCTGAAAATGACCTATGGTTTTAATGCATTAGATGACACTTTATAAGCAAGAATTTAAGTACTTCTCTGCACTTTTTGCTAGGCCTGCAACTACAATTTTTTCGATTGCCCATCAGAAAAATGTATAAGAGAGGGCTTATAATGTAGCCAAAACTGCTACAAATGAGAACATAAGGCAGTGGCTTTATGCGACCAATTTTTTACATCTGAATTTTCTCAAAAGTGTGCAAGCAGCCTACTGACTACTCCCAAGAGTCAAAACCTTTACAACAACTTGGTAATGCATACCAGGTTTCCTACTCTTGAAAAGAGACCTCAAGTTGAAGAACTAAGAAATGTGGAAGGGTGACAAACCTTGATTAAGACTCTCTCATTCAAGGGCTTCAGATCCTTGATATCATCCGTCTCAAGAATACCAACTATGTCATCTTCCTTCAATAATAGATGATTTGATCCATTGAACTCCACCTCAGTCCCGGCATACTTGGAATACACTACCAAGGTACCAGTCTACATAAAGAAGAAAATTTCGGGTTTGTGGATGGTCATTTGAGAAGGATAATATAGGAATTGAGAAAAAAAAATTAGATCTAAGCAATCACACCTTTACACTAATGTCTACTTTGTTCTTTCCAAATGTCTTGCCCTCTCCAACAGCAACAACCTCCCCTCCTTGAGGTTTTGTTTGAGCTGTCGATGGAAGCAAAATACCACCTACAGTCTTCTCCTCCACGGTTTTGATCTTCACCAACACTCTATCAGCCAAGGGCTTCAAGGAAGTATACTGCCAAATAAGAAGATCCAAACTGTCAAATAAGCCACAAAATAGCCATATAAGCAGATTTGAAATCAGATACAAATATTCCTCAACTGTTCCACATTAGACAACACTTTTTTTTAAGAAGCAAAAAAGATGTATATGTATGGCAAATAAAGAGCATACCAGAATACATAGGATCTTAACAACAAGCACCACAAGGCATGTTCTACATTAGATACCACTCCAATCAAATACACACATAATTAAAGCATGGAACAGAGGCAACCTGCTCTTGAACTTAAGACTACTTGAGTTGCATGCTCATTTGTGCTAGTTTGTTTACTGATTTAATTATGTGTGTATATATAGTACAGAAAAATGAGAGTGATTCAGACACAGCATTTCTTTCTTTCATCAATGGTTCCATCCAGAGGCAGACCCAGTATATATGCCTCTAGAGGGGGCAAATGGCCTTGTTGAAATTTGGAAATTTAGAAGTTAAAAATTGTTTAAATAGTTATTCATTCTTATCACATAGCCCCCACTGAAAGCAAAATTTTCAATTTTGCCCCCACTATCACATTTTTCCGGGTCCCCCAGTGATTCCATAAATTGATATGTGTTGGGTGAGGGTATACTATTCTTTTCAGAAAGAACAAGTATTGGGTTTTCGTCAAATTAAAAAAAAAAAAAATTGTACTCAAGTGGAGTTTTCTGGAATGTATCAACAAGGTAGTGGATTAACAAGCCTAGGCCTCAGTCAGGTAGCCCTGTTTTGGAGTGAGTTAGCAGCCAGCCTAAGCTATCCTCAGACTGCTTCACTGTTACGACTTCCTTAAACATGACTATAAGAGCCCAGGAAGGCACAACTGATGCAAAATACATCCACAACTCCGAAATATTCTGTCTTTCAATAGGAGAGTTCTGCCTTTTCTAATTTGTTCTTCCCACTCACCTCTCCTCAGATTAAAAGTAAGGGCCCATTTTCTGGGATCCTACACAACTAATCCAGATTCAAGTGCAAAACATGGAAGTTTTAATCTCTAAGGAGCTGCAAGATCTTGGCAACAACAGTATCAACAAAAGCTGGCAACTAGATATCCAAATGGAGTACCTTGGGGGCAATTGAAGTTGCAGCTCTGACCACAAGACCTCGAACCGGCCTTTGAGTGAGACCCGCCGGTCTTAGCGGCAGACCCACCAAAGACACCCTGATTGTCGAAGGTCGAAGCCCCTCAAACGATGGCAAACTCCTGGTCGAAATTGCGGGAGCTGTCGCCATTCCTGCACTATAACATCAAAAATCCCCCCACAAAACATTGAAACGTAATCGAATGAGGTAGGAACTAGGAACAAGTTTAGGCATACCTTTTGGGTTGCGGTTGTTGGAAAGGCGTTGAACGATGGCCCTTTGAACAGAACGTTATCGGAAGTTAAACCCTAATGAATCTGACTATTTATAGAGTCTGCGCTGGGTCGGGTTGGAAATCAACCTTGCTCCACCCACACGATATTATTTACGATAACTCAGGTTATCAAGCTCAACTTGAACTTGATCGAGTTTTTTTGGATACTTGAAACTGGTCATGAAAAACAGTCATAGCTACCCGAACTCGGCTTTAACAGTTTCTGAAATTAATTAAAATTTTTTTTTAAATAATTATACTCGAACTCGATTCGAGTAAGCTTTAACAAATTTAAACTTAATAAGAGATTTAAGAATTTTAGGATTATTTATATAATGATGGTATAAAATAATTTAATAAATAATAAAATAGTAAAACTTTATTAAGTTCACAAGTGGGTTAAGTCAAATATGTGATACTTGAACTTCATTTGATTAACGTCAAATCAAATTTAAGTATTTTACAAATCGAGTTTAATTAATTTGATTTGTTTGCACCCTTAGTAGTATCTGACTAATCCAATGAAATTTGAAATTAATGGTTAAATAAATCATTGAGCGACACTAAAAGAAGCTTCACATTGTTTGGTGAGCAAACAAGATCGAGAAAAATGTTTATAATATTTATTGAGTTATTGAAAATAAAATATAAAGTAAAAAAATAAAAATGAAAATTAATAATTTATTTTATTATTATTTTTAGCTTATTTTATTTCTTAACTCATCAACAACACAGCTTAATTTAAGCGATAGCAAGATGAGGGTAATAAGAAAGATAATAAATCAGTTTTTTGTAGCACACGCATTATAACCAAAACATTATAATACTTAATTCTACAAAAATTCGGAGCACACGGCATCTCCGCAACCTCATCCAACATTTTTTACTAATTGAGCCAAACCTCAAGGATTTAAAATTTTTATTTTTTTATTTTTTAAGTTGTGTTGGGACCAATAAAGAAACATGACAATAATTTTTCTAGAACGTAGGAATAAAATGTTAAATTGATATAGTCATATTTTCTGGGTGCATTGAAAGGAATAATCAAGAGAATGGTAAGGCCCATCTTGGGCCTCCGGAATACCGGGCCTAGCCAATTTGAATCCAGCGACTAGTGAGTAACGCATTTTTTATTTTTCTTGTTAATACTCATATACACCATCGCCCATCGCCCGCTTGCTCTCAAAAAAATTGCGCGCTCTCAGCTGCACAGCCATTTCTCGACGATGTCAGACCGGCCAATTGTCGCCGATGCTCCGCCGTGGAACTCCGACGACTTCCTAAAAATGTCCAAGGCTGAACTCTATGACATCATGTATAAGATGAAGGCAATCTTTCTTTTGCCTCTCTCTCTTTCTCTTTTCTCTTTTTTTTTTCTTTTTCTTGTAACGGGTTCATCCGATAACTTGAAACGTAAACTTATTGATTGGGTTCTATTGTCTTTTTTCCTCTGTGCAGCTGCTGAATGATGAGAAGCCTGAAGAAGTGCGGCAGATTCTCACTCAAAACTCCCAATTGACCCGATTTCTCTTTCAGGTTTCTATATAGGTTTTTTATTGTTTACTCTTCTTGTATTTACTTTGTTGTCGTCATTTGTGGAAATAGGGTTTAATGGTGCGACAGTTGTCTTTGGTGCAGTGGATCTTATGATTTTTGCCCCCCTTTTGGTTCCCAAGGATGGGAATAAGAAAATAATGTCTATATAGAAGGAAACTTTTCTGTACTAGACAGAAAAAGGAATTTCTTGATTTATTCTCTACATATTATTATTCTCTATGGAGATGTGTTGCTCCTGTATGTAGACTCTAAAGCTAAATTGTAATATTCTAAGGCTCCATTTTGACCGGAAAAGTAATAAGGAAAGAAAATATGAGGAAAGTGAAAGGAAAGCAAATTTGGAAGAAAATAAAATAGGTTTAGACTTAATAAAATTAGTTTATATGTTTATTCAAACTGTTTCATTTGTTTTTCTCTATTATATGTTAACTAAGAATTTAAAATATTGTGAAAATTTCAAGCACTTCATTATATTCGATTGCCTTTTTATATTTTCCACGGGTGAAACCAAACATGAGAATTATTTTCTGTGGTATTTTTTTTCTTTCCCTAATACTTTATGGGTTCCAAACGGAAACCGATTGTTTCTTTTTAATTTTTTTTTCTTTTTTAAATAAAGAAATGATAACATACTAAAAGTTCTGAACAAAAGGAAGTGTGCGTGTAATACATAGGAAGTATATATCCAAGAAGGAAAATGATTATATATCTAACACTACAATGAGATCTAGCAAAGATGGTGAATCTGCTTGAACATCAACTTGAATAGATCTATGAGACTGCATGCAAAGGTTAGAAATAAGGAATTCTTTCAGAGACTGTTTTGTACTTTACACCACTTCAAAAAATTTTATGTTATATTCCTTCCCTAATTGTTAAGAATAGGCAAAGAGGAGTTGTTTTCCCTAATTGTTTCCCTTTTTTGATAGTTGTAGTTCTTGTAAGGGGGTGAGTGTTTCTTCATGTACCTCATAGGTTGCTACTTTAGTGACACTTTTCTGATATGCTTTTCTTACTTATAAAAAACAAATGAGGAGTTGCTTTCTGAGCTATTTTTCTCTCATTGCCTACAAAACTCATATTCCATCACATTAACAAGTCTTTTACCACAAAATGAAGAACACACAAAATACCAAATGGAGAGAAAAGGAATTTCCTCTTCCCTCTCTTCTCTCTCAAGCTTTGTTGCATAGGATGGGGAAATAGTTTACCAGTTCTTTGGCATTTTTCCACATACAAGATTAGAGTTGCTTCATGGTTAGTATCCTCTCCCAAGCCACTTCCCATGTGAGAAAACCCACTTTGCTAGGAGGCCAAGAGCGCCCCCACAACCCCCCCCCAATATTTTTGAGGGGGAAGACACTTCTCCTTGCAACTGTAAGGCGGAGTAGAAGGGCTTGACTAAGAATACCAACTCTTATTAGCCTTCTGTACTATTTTGTTCTCCGCTCTAATGCTCCTTTCCAATACAAGTAGCTTGTTAAGCAACTCTTCAGTATCATCCATCATTCAATCTTAGATATGGCTCAAGAAGCATGGGTTCCACAAGATCAATCCATCCTTTACCTACCAAAAGTTATCCATAATCAAGTTCTTTGAGTCATCAAGGAGAATCAAAATGAAAAGAATCCTTCAAAGGAACCTTTTTTTTCTAATAGCACGGCAAAAAAAAATTATATCTAGACATTAGGGTCAAGCTTGCCTATGTGCACCCTGAAAATACAAAAGGAGCCAAGTAGAAAGATCAAATAATGAAGGGCTAAAAAACAAAAGCACCTACCCGTAATTACTTGGCTCCCAACCAATCTACAAAATTGATCAAAAACTTTAGATTTCCTTGAACTGAATCTTAACATGGTCTAAAAAGGAAAGCAAAAGAGCAGATTTAAGCACTTGATCTGAAATTCACATGTCTTCAAACCCTTATGTCTCTTCTAAATTGAGGTGAGAAATCTCCGCCTCCTTCACAGCCGCCTTCCTATCTTGAAATCTGAAATGAATCCACCCTTCCCACCCTCTCAAAGCTCAAAGAATCCTTAGAGCCTCCATAGGCGATGCACATTAATAAGTGTGTAGGGTTCCCTCTGTTTCTAACCATTTGTGCTGTGAAAAAAGCCAAAACAAAATGAAGCCAAGAGAGAATGCATATGTACAATTAGTAACAACTGATGATCAGGCATCATTACATGACATGCTAATAGGAATGGATTACCTATAGAATTTCCCTTTTTGGTTATATATTCTTTTTGCTTTTCCTTAATACAAGCTATAGCATTTGGTGCCACCTTGCATCTCACATTTGTATTTATTTCTTATTTTTATCTGTTTTTTTGTTACATTTATGCTTCAACATCCCTTTTAACCATTTTCATTCTGTGAGGTCGTTTTTTACGTTCAACATCTGTGCATTAAAGTATAGGCTGCCTTTAAGAAAAACCAGTAAATTTTTTTAACCATACTGCTTAGTAAGATCTTTGTGCCGATATCACTTCAGTGACTAATGATGCTTAAAATTTTTTTACTGGTTTTTCTTATTTAGTTTTTCAAATGTCTACGCACCATCTCTTTACTGGTAGCTGCTCGTACGTTCACTTACTAACATATTGTTAATTAATATGTTCCATTAGGCACAAATAATGCTTGAATGATGGGTCCTCCCTCGGAGGTATGCTTGATCTTTATAGCTCAGGTTTATACTGGATGAATCTGCAGACACATAAATAACTTGCAAACTCTTTCCAGATCCTGATCCCCACTCCTCCTCCTCCTCCCCTCCTCCCCCCGCCCTCCTCGCCGCCTCTCGCCGCCTCTTCCCTACCCCATCGCTGCAGCATCCTCAGCTAATAGACATCTCAGCAGCCAAGTGCTAAGGCAGCTCTTCCATTGTATTGTGTGAAGCTTCTTTACAGCAACAAACAAGTGGATCTCAAAACCCAAGTTCCTGTCATGAAAATGAGTCAAATCTGCAAAGCAAGCAGTTGCTTCTGTCCCTACCACCAACCCTCAGTCCCAACCTATGCCCTTGCATGTGCCACAGACAGCACAGCAGCCTAAGGGACATCTTAATATCCAAATAGCGTCCTCTCAAATCCCTAATACACCTCCACTTCCTACAAGTTCTGGTTCACAGTCATCCATAGTTCAACCCCAGATGCCAGCAGCCTCCAACCAATTTCAACAAGTACAAACACCTGTTGTTCCACATATGACTCTGCAACCACCATTGCCTCCACATCCTAGACTTCCTTTGCCACCAACTTTCCAGCATCAGCATCCATCACAAATGGGCTCCAATATGGTTTTCCCACAATCTGGCAGTCAGCTGCATCATTCTCAGCCTGTGTTTCATGTAAGTTGGATGGTACAGTTTATTAATTCATTGTGATTGTCAGATATTGCATGTCTGGAATTAATTTTTCTTCAAACTGTTTAGGCAGGTAGCAAGCCTAATGCTAGTATTGGGACTTTTATTTACATACACAGCCATTAGAGATTCCAAATCAACCACCATCTCAACCTTTTAACCAGGTATGATTGCAATTGATCGGGCTTGAGGCATGGGGGACTGGTTAGTTATAGTTTATAGGGTCTTTCCATGGTGAATATGGATTAAAATGTTTTCCTTTGTGAACTTTAGGCTGGGGGTGGGGTTGTTTAATATGGACCACTACTATTGATCGTTCTATGCCACTAATGAAGCTAGTCTTTACTATCTTTGCATTATTCCTTGAAATTTTCTATTCTCCACCTCCAATACTAAACACTATTTTGTAAAACTTTGTAATGAGGTTAGTGACACAGGAATTCGTATTACGGCCTCAACCACTATTATTAAAGTCTGATAAGATTGTGCTGGTATGTTATGCTTCACAATGTTCGTTCTTTACAGATGGGAAGTATGCATTTAAGGACAGAGTTCGGCAATCCTGCTGGAAGTTCCATGCAAGTAGACAGGGGATCCTCTTCTTGGATACCACCTCGGCATGAGAATACAATGGGAACACAGCTTACAGGGCCAACACCAGTAGTTCCTGGTCAGATGGGCTTGACCAATCTGTCTACACGTCCCCCACTGGTAAGCTTTCTACTCGTGGTCTTTTGTTCTGTGGTTGATTCCAGGTGTTCTTATCAATGATATTGTTTTTGTTTTTGGTGACTGTGTAGTTAAATCCTGAGATGGAGAAGGCTCTGCTACAGCAGGTGATGAGCCTCACCCCAGAACAGATCAACCGGCTGCCTCCCGAGCAGAGGCATCACTTACACTGCAGCAGATGCCAGGCAATGAAATAACGATAGTCATGGAATGCTGTCCGACAAAACCATGTTGAAGGTCTTCTCTTTCCCTGCTGGTGCCTTGCCCATTCACCTTTTGCAGACCGAAACCTTTTTTGATTTGCCTCTGTATTGTGATTTATCTGTATTTTATCTGTTCATGATATTTGGTAGATAGTTTTTTGGAAGGCTTTTTGACGTTATTATGACCTCTCTCTCCAAAATTAAAACCGCATTGACGCAAACTTATAACGGTTTCATTGATTCGGAATTAGAGTTATCATCCCTGGATGTCCAAAATACTCCATGGGGCGTGATAGTACCTTAGGACTAGATGGGTTCCTGTTTTGAAAACTGTTTTGTGTTCTCAAAAAATAAGGAGAACAAAGAAAATATGGAGCACATATTTGGCTCCCATTTCTTTTGTTTTGAAAAACATGAAAGAACTAAATTCAAAGAACAATATCGGTTTTCACATAACACCAAAATGGTGTTTTCTATGTTTTCAAAAACAATAACTAAATAGGCCCTTTGTCACTTATCCTGATTGCCAAATCAAAAAAGGTGGCTAGGTTAGTTGGTTGGGCTTTGGATTTGCTCTCCAATGCCAACCAGTTTGAATTCTCTTAAGGTTGTCGAAGGGTTTATTTATCGGGTTGCTAGCTTCATGGTCTTATGGGATTAATGGAGGTCTGCGAAAGTGGGTCCAAACATTCATGGATTAATTGAGTTGCACGTGTTCGGTTTGAATAATCTCTTTAAAAAAAATTAGAGAAGCTTTGGTCTTAAGTCTTTTAAACGATTTTGTGAATGAAAAAAAACTAGACTCTGAAGTGGGAGCCGGCTAGTCAACTGTTGTACCCCTTTTTTAGAAGTGGGAGCCGGGGACTCTAAAATAGCTTTAAGCTAAGCGGGGTTGGCTTCTATCCCCCTTTGAGTCACCATGAAACCCAAGAATCGACCCGCACTAACTCTGAAGGCGCACTTTGAGGGATTGAGCTTCATACCGTACGCCCTTAGGAGTTTAAAAGCCTCTTGCAAGTGTTCAGCATGGTCCGGGCGTTCCTTGGACTTTACTAACATATCATCAATGTAAACGTCTATGGTTTTTCCTAGTAGTAGCCTGAACATCTTGGTCACTAACCTCTGATACGTTGCCCCATCATTCTTTAAGCCAAACGACATTACATTGTAGCACGGTACCCGCAGGTGATGAATGCCGCTTTTCCGCTCTCGCGATGGTAATGGGTATTTGATGATATCTCGAGAAGGCATCCAGAATGACAACATCCATGCCCGGCCGACGCGTCGACAATCTAGTCTATCCGAGGTAAAGGGAAGCTATCTTTCGGGCATGCCTTATTGAGATCTGTGTAGTCCATGAACACTCTCCATTTACCGCCTTTTCGAGACTACCACCACATTAGCTAGCCATTCCGAGTACTTTATCTCCTTGATAAATCTTTCTTTTAAAAGATTATCCATTTATGCCTCGAATAACTCCCATGACGGTCCCGTGGAACGCCTCACTGGTCTAACTGCCCGGGCCGAAGGAATGGATATTCGCCTTTGTGAGAGGCATGCTGGTTAATGCTAGCCATGTCCGAGTGAGTTCAGTAAATACATCCATGTCTCAAGAACCTATTATTTGTTCCTTCTCCTAATCGGATAAAAGGGAACTAATATATGTGGATTTATCCGCCGCCTAAGAATATTGATCTCCAGGGGTCTCATCACGATCGCTTCGTCTCCGACCTTGCTCGGGCGGCGAACAGAATCATGCACCGAGGTATGGGTCTCGAGGGCCGAGTCAGGAGCTCGCTTTTCTCACGCTCTTATACTCGACAATTGGGTAGCACCGCCGGTCGCTATAGTCGTTGCTCAGAGGTCAATTTGCTCGACACTAGTCAAGTAACTGATCATTTGATGGTAGGTCGAGGGCACGACTTTCATCGCATGCAGCCAAGCTCGGCCAACAATGACATTGTACGGGCCCAAGTCCTCGATAACTGAAAATAAGACCTGCTAAACTACTGGCCCTGCCTTGACGGGGAGAGCAATGTCGCCCATCGTTACTATGGTTGCCCCGTTAAACCTGAACAGGATTTTGCCAGCCGAACTCAACCTGTCAAAAGAGATGTTCATCCGTCAAGGCGAGCAACACCAGTCAAGTCGTGGCCGCCAGAGTCAACTAGTACTGCGGCATATCCAAACGCATTACATAGAGGCACGCGCATCGTGGTGCAGAGTAAATGACCCTGGACTGCCATCAGGGGAAAGGGATATAGGGCCGCCAATTAGTTGAATCGTCTACTACTATCCGGGACATGGATGGTGTCTCACCCGGCTCGGGTCAGGGGCCGCTTGCAACAGCCTCCCTTGGCGCTTAGATCGTTACTAATCGTTAACTGGCCGCCCAAAGATAGCTTCTATGCGGGCCGAGGTTTAGCGGGAGCTCGCGCCGGCCACTCATTCTTTCAACCACGGTGTTCTCACCGCGAACCGCCCTCAACATATTTTCCCGAGGTGGTTGACCATGATTAATCTTTCCAATTAAAAAATTTGTACTTCAACATTGGTCAAGTCTCATGCCTATGGTCCTTGTGGTAATCACATCTTAGAGACTGGTTGCGCTATGAGGGATTTGATTGAATTGGTGTGGACCATTTGAAGTCGGGGTGATCCCGGATGAGAGGAAGGAGTCTGTCATAAGAGATGTTCAGAGGGGTAAACTGCGGGGGTTCCATCTTTCTCTCTGATTGGTCCCGGAGCGTTTCTAGTTCTTACTCGACTTCTTTCGTCAGACCGTCCCTTAGTGGTCATTTGCCGCTTGGTCAGATCAAGCCATGGTTTGAGAGGCTGCTCAGATATTGTCCTCCAGTGTTGAATATTTATCCGCCCGTCTGTACAATTCTTTCATTGTTGCAGGCAGATCCTAAGACAACGAGTAGAATAATGGGGTGGTCGGCCCAAAGCTCCTTCGGATATTTTGGAGGACCGCATCCATACTGTATGAATCAATCTATTGGACGGCCCCTGCAAATCTTTCTAGGAAATCCATGATGGACTCGCCCTCCCGCTTGAAGATGGTTTAAAAGAGAACCGATATTTCCTTCGCTGAACTGGTTACGTGCATCGGGAAACAATGTAGCCCATAACTCACGAACGAGTTGATGGGACCTCCGTGGAGTTTAGAACCAAGCCAGAGGGCCCCTTCCGTCGGGCCGAACACTTGCATAGTAAGCTATTGTCTCCTCGCGATTAAGTATCACACCGATCAAAATGCAAAGATGTGATCATACGCATTAGAGGAGCTATCATACATGGCAAAAGATCTGGCATGACAAAGCCACGGCATTTCATAGCTCAAGACGTATAACCTAATAGGGAAGATAGCATGTCTCGTGCCCCCGAGCAAAGGGTAGATGGGCATGTGCCCGTGGGTGCACTCGAAGGTAGGATAATATCCGGAAGTGGTGGTGCTATGCCCCTATGCCACATGGGCACACTTTCGGGGGTCTGCTCCGACTGTCATCGCTCTCTACTGATTTCTCTTCGTACTCGGTGATGCATGCCACTGACGGAACGGCTGGAACGACGTGGGGGCCTCTTTCTTGATTCAACCTCCACGTTGTTTTTTAGGGGTGAAAGATCAGGTAGTAGAGAGCTATCAAAGAATAACCTATCATTCACGCATATCAAGTATCCGCGTGATGGGCTCGCTTTATTTAGTTTCGATCAAGGTGCGTGGATGGTCGCTCCCCGTGCATTTTCACCCCAATCATCTTTCAAACAAGCCCGTAGGTGATCGTTCTCTTATTGTAGATGGTCGCACTTGCCCACAATTCGCCATCCGTCTGGGCCTCGCTTCTTCTTGTTTCTGTTTTATATCCCGACGCCAACAAGAACTCGGTCTCAAGGTATTGATTTACTAGGTCAAGCGGCCATAGTGATAGGATCCGACGAACCGATGAGTGGGAGCAGAACTATTAATCTTTGGGGTGTGGGGATCGCTTGATAGTCGACGTATTGCTTCCTCAGACTAGGGGTGCGAATGATGCGAAAGTCGAAGTTCAGTTCAGCCGGAAGCTCGACTCGAACTCGAAAACTCGAATCCGAGCTCAACTCGAGCTCGAAAGCTCGCGAGCTTGAAAAATGAAGCTCGAATCGAACTCGAAAACGTAAAACTCGAACTCGGCTCGAGCTCGAACTCTAGACAAGCTCAAACTCGACTCGAGCTCGAACTCGAGTCAGGCTCGAACTCGAGCTCAAGCTCGAGCTCGAACTCGACTCAAGCTTGAATTTGAATTGAACACGACTCGATATTAGACCATGTCATTTTCAAAACCGGGTCTCTTAGTTGTTAATTATTATCATATAAAACAAGGAATATGAATAATGGAAACAAACTATAGTAAGTCCAAAAACACAAAAATCAGAATTAACGGTCACTACAACATCATAAAACTTTAGTTTTAAGTAATCTACACATGGACTATCATTAAACAAATACACTTGAAAGCATATTCTTAGTTGATGTGTCATGTTCATCACCCCAGAGCACCAAAATATCCAAGCAGAGGATCCATGCCAAGAAATTGAACCACTCATCAGTATAGCCAGTTCTGTGCCCAGAACGGTATCTATCCCCAAATTCGCTTAGTTAGCCTCCTCAATGATACCATGATATGAAGAGGCAAACCAAGGATATCTAAATAAATAAGCCCACAAATGGCACAACCAACCAAGGAAATCACAATAATCCACACTCCAGCCATACAATCAACTGGGAGAATTGCGCTCGGGAACACTCACATCAGCCTAGGAGCCACTCTGACGAGCACCTCCTCGCATGACTCCGCCAAGACCTCCTCTCTCGCTTCATAATTCGAACCGCCTAACCGCACCCAACATTGATTTCTTGGGACGAGCTTCATCATCAGAACGAAATAGATTCGAGTTCGGCTTCGCCGAACCTTGAAAATCCGAGGAAAAACCCCCGGAAATGGCTATAGAGGACTCATTGGCACCAGCGACCCCATATCCAAATAAGCACTCACCTCGCCGGAGGAGATCTCCATTATCTAGCACTGCGTTGTAAAACCGCGCACTCTGGCAAATGGGTCGTTTCATCTCCTCGCGGCGATGGTCGTGACTGACCCATCTTGGGTCGAGTTGATATTTAAGGAATCTACCACAACGTTGTTACCTGACGCCGATCCATGGAATCACGCAACGTCAAGACTTCGACTGAGCTCTCCGCAAGAACACGATTCGAACCCCATTTTGACGCTCCGGAGGAGGTCGCACCTGGGAGTGGATCTCCGTTGTAGTTACCCCTATCAAACCAACACATCAAATCTAAGAAAGAGTAAAGGAAAGAAGCGCATGTAATTAACCCGTAAAGAGAAATCGATGTGGTTTCTTCGCCACGTTTGTCGTGGTGACCTCGCGGTCAGGTGGACAAACAAGGAAATCATATAGGGTTTCTTCTCTGTCTTTCATATAAGAAGATAACTCTTTACTATGTTTTTTTAAAATTACAGAACCACCCCTAATTTTTTCAAAATTATAATCTTTGATCGAGTCCAATCCCAACCTGGAATTCTAAGTTATCACCAATTAAAGGTGGTTAGGCTTAGTCAGTCGAGGCTTCTTAACCATATCTCTCCTCTTAAATCTTTTAAGAAAATTAATTATTTTAAAAATAAATATATTTATAACTAAATAAATAATAAAATTTATGATTTTTAAGAATACAAAATGTAGATATATTATTTACGCATATCCCCTAAAGAAAGATATCAAATATAAAAAGAAAAACTTTAAATTTTATATACAAATATTTTCGAAGCTTCGCAGCTTTTCGAAATGAAAGTTATTTAGTCATTTCGACCGACTCGTTAACATTTCGAATGGTACCGAGTTCGAAATGAGCTCATCTGAGTAGAGTTTTGACTGAAGCCAATCGAGCCGAAGCCAGTGAAATTATGAGTTGTCTCGTCTTCATTAGCACTCTACCGCAGACGCCGCCGATAAGATTTTTGCTTGGTCGCTTCGCAGATGGCACCAATTGTTGTCTCTCGATTTCTAATCTCCTCGAATCATCTGGGTAAGAGATTAACCTAGCAAAGCAAGGACTCGCAAAACAAACAGCCGCCGACTGGTGGTGTGTGTCAACTAATCTCTCCGATACTTAAGTTAGACAAAGAAATAGAGAGCGTGAATATCTTCTCCTCGTTTTCTGCAGTATCTCCACCTCATTTCTATCATGATTCCTTCCCTTATTACGTATGAGACGACGGGTCCACTTTTACTGTAAAGTTCGGAGCGACGGGTTTCCCCGAAATGGAATGGGGAGACGCTTCATCTGCGCTGGGCCACCGCTTTTTCCTCGGATACCATGTTTATCCGACCTTTACCTTAAGAATCGCTTTGATCATCGTATGGCGGTAATGCCTGTGGATTCGTGGAGGGACGGTTCTCGAACGCTTATGCATCAACAGAAATTATCACATCCATCTTCTTAGAGACGACTAACCGTTAGGAGAGGATGTGCCCCAGCACAAATCCCATGTGCCTCGCGCACGATCGAATAGTCCACGAGCCAGATCTCGAGCCGGGTTCCATCTTCATGTTCATGTGAGGATACTTGGCCTACCCATGCATGTGATTCTGCATCGTTCTCTGGCTCTCGATCAAGAAGGCTTTGACCTGCCTAAACCTTCTAAATATGCGACGGCCAAACCCATGACACCCACGTAGACTTATAACCAACAAACATGTTATTCATTTTTACCAAGTAAATAATATTAATATCTAATACAAATATCAAAATCATTAAAACCCACGAAGAAAAGTCTCGTCATAGAAATGTTTACAGAATTATTAAACATATCTTCTTCTAATTCCCATGCAAATAACAACAATTTATTTTACAAAATTGTTATATTATAATTTTTTTACTTAATTCAAAATTTAAAATTTGCGATTGAGTTTCGACTATTTTTACTTTTTATACAATAATAAATTATCCAGCCAGAAATGTTTAGCATTTAAAAAATACAAACTAATAATTTAATTAAAAAAGTATTTATATTTTCTCAAAGAAAGAGGTATCTACTATTTAGGGCAATTTGAAGGGAGATTATATTGAGTTTTATATCAAAATACTTTATCTGAAAAAAAAAAATTTTAAAATTAGTTTGGAAATCAAATTAAAGATTTAATATAAGATGTATCATCATTGTCTACGATACGCACCCGCTACTCAAATGCTCAAAGAAAATGAACAAAGAATTTGAAAATTTTAAAGCTCCAATTATCATTATCATGAGCAATCTAAGATTGATAATTTTAATTGGCTTTTATCTATAATAACTACATTCAATATTTTAAGCCTCTAATTTGTTTATCACACTGACAACGACATTTAATAATTCAAATTACCGTTGTCTATAATAATAATATTACACAATATTTTGATAACTATTTTGATTTTTAAACTAATTTAATTATTTTTTTATAAATAAGTTATGTCGATCTAAAACTGGATTATATTCTCATTTGTTGGACACCGAAGTTCAAAAAATCTAATCATTGTGTTGGCAGTTGGGCCCCTAAACGTACAGAAAATGAAGAAAAAGGTAAGGGTTTATCATGTTGGGCCTACCTGTTTATGGGCATATAAAGGGCTCAAACTCCCTCCCGCGACCGGCGACCCCACACCCACCCACTCACCCTCTTACAAGAAATCGCGCTTCTGTCAGTTACTCCCACTCTCTCATTCTTCTCTCGACAATGTCGGACAAGCCAATCGCCGGCGATGGTCTGGCATCCAGCTCCGGCGAATTCTCCAAGATGTCCAGGTCTGAATGATGTATCAGATAAAGGCAAATTTTCTCATTTTCTTTATTTTCTTTTATTCTTCCGCCAAATGCTCCTCTCCGGCATCTCGAAAAATATGCTTATTAATTTTATTCCGTTATTTAATTCTCTGTATTCTCTGTACAGGTGCTTGCTGATGAGAACCCGCAACAAGCACGCCAGATTCTCGCCGATAACCCCTGATTGGCCTGGATTTGTCTTTCAGGTCTTAATTTGGGTTTAATATGTTATTTATTGTTTTATTTGTTTTGGTCATTTTATTAGAAATTAGGTTTGTGTGCAACATAATTTTTTTGGCTCAATGGATCATATAATTTATGAGATGAAAAAGGTATTTTGAGTGTGTATTCTGTTGATTTGGTTTTAGTGGCGGCAGAAACATGAAAATGGTGGAAATGACAAATTGAAAATGGTAATGAGAACATGCTTGGTAAGCTATGTCTAGAAATTGTTTTAGAAGATATTTTATGGAAGTGGTGGTTTTAAAACTGCTATTCCTTTTACAAATTGAGAATCATTTTAAAAAGCATATTTTGCGATTCAAAAAATGCAACTACTTTAAAAATTAATATGATCCAAATTTTAATATTTTCTTTTGTTCGAAAATGATAATGATGGTTCTAGAAAAACAATGGATTCTAAAGAATGAAAAGCCTAAATTTTACCTTTTCTTCTTATTCTTTTTTGAAAAAGGAAAAACTAAGGCTTTCTTTGGGTCTAGATTTTGAAACCAGTGTGAAAAAAAACAATATAAGAGGGACTGATTGAAAAAGACTGGTTTAAGCCCATTATAATTTTTCTACCATCGAAAATGTATACATTTCTTTAATTATATTGTATTCTCTTTTCAATCACAACCAATCAAGAAAAGTTTATTTTACTTTATTTTCACAAAATAATTGGCTACCATGGCTAAACTTGCTAGTAGAGATTAATTATGTAATGAGTCACGTCACTTTAGTCTGCCAAACACATTGATAATCCTTGCAATAGTGAGGCAAAAATAGGCTATATGGTATTTGTTGCTGGTACTTGCCTACCATCATAGTATTTGCTTCTTGTTATAACCTTCTTTTATGTTCTTCCCAGTTATGCTTATCAATATCCTCATTTTCGCTACATTCATTTTTCTAGTTGTGTTTTTTAATTGGTTTCAACTGTGGTGTGAAGTACAGTGCACCTTGTGTTGGTCTCCTGAACTTCATTTTGATCTGATAGGTATTTTACAAAGATACTTCTTGATGTGATTTTTTCCATAATTTAATTTATGAAATTTTAAATATGGCTTGTATATGTGTCAGCCAATTGTTTCTACATAAATCTTAACTTTTACTACACAATCCAATCATATTCCAAGGGGTCAGGTGGCCTGCAAACGACATGTATAAACTATTTTAGAGATTTAGAAATTTAATCTAAAATCAAGGCTTTCATTGTCAGCTGTAAAAGTTTGTTAGAACTTTATTTCTACAGAACTCTAGTATTGTGTTGGGTGCAATGGTGAAGTTTTTGAAGATGCCAATAATTGTATATCCCTGTTTCATTATTTCCTGTTGCAGTGATGCTTGACCATAATAAACTTCCCTTTAGACTGCTGGCAAGATACATAAAGGAATTGATGCATAAGGGGTTTCCCTTCAATCCCTAGTTATACAGATTGGAAATTACTTTTTGGTTAGGTTTTGACATAGTCCTGGATGATTGATTAGGTTGTTACCTTTGTGGAGTTCATTATCTGATCGCAGTTAACTCTCTTCTTGAACATTCTAAATAACGCAATAACTGTAGTCTCTCAAACACTGATTGGCAACCATACTATTCTAATTTAGTTAGTCATGAACCCTAAGAGCCCTTGACAATTTAAAGACACTTCTGGACTAAATGATTGTGCCAGTGTACCAGCTTAACAATCAGTGATGCATAAGCACTGTTAGTGGTTTGTCTAATTTAGTTGTTGTAATGTCTAGGTATCATGTCTTTACTGGTTATTGTTCACCTAGCTAATTATATATATATTTAATTAATATGTTTTGTTAGGCTCAAGTATTGCTTGGAATGATGGGGACCCCTCCAGAGGTATGCTTCTGATCTTTATTAGGTTTCTAAATCTATATTAATGAATCTGCATATTTATATTATCTTGCAATTCTTTTTAGACTCCAAACGCTCAGGCATCTGCATCACAGCATACTCAGCAGCCAAGTGCTCAGGCCACTCAGCAGATGTCAGGAACAAGTGGATCTGAGAACCAAGTTCCTGTATCAAAGCAGATGAAAAATCCAATGCAGGTTGCATCTGCAGCAGCCCAGATGGCCCCCTCTCAAATCTCCAATATGTCTTCTCATCCAATTAGTTCTGTTTCTCAGCCATTAGCTCGACCTCAGATGCTGACAGTCTCCAACCAATTGCAACAACCAGGACAGACACCTATGCTTCCACATATGCCACTCCAACCACCATTGCCTCCACATCCTAGATTTCCATCAATGCCAACTTTCCAAAACCAGCACCCCTCACAATTGGGCTCCAGCATGGGATTCCAACAATCTGGGGGTCAGCTACATCATTCTCAGCCTGTGTTTCATGTGAGTGGGATAATAACACTGTTGATTAATCCATTGACTGGATCAACTTTTGTATGGTTGAACTTAATTTTTCTTCAAATGGTTCAGTCAGGTACCCAACCTAATGCTAGCATTGGGCCTCCCTTTACACAGGCACAGCCACCACTCCCAAGTCAGCTGCCATCACAATCATTTAATCAGGTATGATAATTTTTTGGTGATTGGGCTTAAGGCTTGAGGTATTTATTCTCAAGACTGATGTAACTTTTGATGAGAATTTTATTTAGCTGGTTAGTTATGCATGTTAGGGCCCTTTACATGGTAAAATGTGACTAGATTTTTTCTTGTGAAGGTGGGATGTTGTGGAACCTCCCATAACCCCATCCCAACCCTTTACCACTTGTGCTAGGCCTCAAGGGCAATGTTGATAACTCAATATGCTTTTCTTCATTTGGGAAAATACTCAAAATAGATCATTTAGTCCAGCTCAATATAGAACCAATGTAAAATGTTGCCTATGAGTTAATTTTCTGCTGGGAAGTAAGCCTTGACTAACATAACCTCACAGTATAGAATCTATAAATTTATTTATTTGGTTGAATATTTAAGATTAAAATGGCTCACCTGAAATTGTAACATCACTTTGGGTTCCTTTCAGTATAGAATGATTGATCCATAAAGTTTCAACAATATAATAAGCTACAAAAGCAATGATATGAGTTTATAATGACTTGCTCGCTCCAGATCCGAGAGGAGCCAATATTTGTTGAGCTAAATATGGTATTATCTCGGTGGGAGCTAAATATGGATTCATTTTCTTTTAATCCCTGACATACATGATACATGATCTCGGCAGTTTTAATATTGTCTGCTGCCATATCTTAATAATTGCATATGGTGGCTAACCATTTTGTCTCATTTTCCTATTATTATTATTTGCGCCCCCACTTGGACTTGATCCTGGTGCTTCCTACAATTGCACCCAACTCCTTACCACCCCATTTTATATTTTGATCTTTCTTCAAACATATTTGATTTTAATCTAGTCAAACTGAAGTTTTATATCTCTCCTTTCTTTTTTGGCATGGTCAACTGGTTCCTTGGGAATTGTGAATTTGGCATCAATTTGAAGATGATTTGCAGATATAGGTGTTAAATTTTAAACGTTGAATATTATCGATAAAAAAAAAATATATATTTTTAATGTTGAAAGGGTTTACTTCCTGTTTTTGGTTATTGAATGTCTTGGATAAAATTGAAACTGATTTTTTTTGTCTTCTTCATGGATATAGTACTCAAGGAAGATAACAATGGCATATATCCCATTTTTTTTCGGGTTCTATAGAACATAATGTTAGACCTAGGGACGTACTTGTTTTTGACCTTATTTGTATACCGGAGTTGTGGTTTTCATTGATTAAGTGATACAAGATCAGTAAGTGGGCTTCTTATCTGGGATTTGTGTCTCTTCTGTTTAAACATGGTAATTGTCCTAAGAGTGTCACATTTCTATTCCAATTCCCACCTTTTGCTTTTTTTTTTAATTCATTCAAGAATGGTAATATTTGTCCTGTGTATGTGTGATAAACAATTTTATTACACCCACATAACTGTTCTATATCCTGTTTCCTGTTATGCTGACTTTATTAAATAGTACTAGTATCTTGAATAATGCTTATGATACTGAAGTTGTGTTAAATATTGAGCATGTTAAAACTAAAGAAGGAATATAATGATGAGAATTTTGTTGTTCTTTCTTGCATCACTTAGGTTTAGATTGTTTATATATTATACTACTACTTTAAATATATTTTGTTATTGTTTAATAAATAGATTACTAATATGTAGATTTAAAAAAGAAAGTTTTTAGTTTATGTCAATCCTAAAACTCAAATGCATTTCACTAATAAATTAATCTTATATATACCTAAAAGTCTACCTTTTATCTTTTCAAAATCTTTGAGATGTAAAAGATGTCTTATTATTAACTTCCATGAATAGGGATTCAAGCATCCTCTGTTTTTTAACTTTCTTATCTCAAAATTTCTGGTTTCTTAATGTAAAAAGATTTTGGTTTTAATCCTCCATTTCAACTAATAAAGGATTCTATCAATTTTTTTTTTTCTTTTTCAGATTTCTCAAAATTCTTATGACCAAATCCCCCTATGTAGTTAAACCTTTTTTTTTTTCCCCAAAAAAAAAAAAAAAAAAATCTTAACTTCTTAAAGAATGCATTCATTGTCTTTATTTTCTGAATTTTGTATATTTCAAAATCAATATTTACCTTTACTTTCAAATTCCATTGTGTAGCAAGAAGTTTTTTTTAATTCTCAACTTTCCAAAATACCTAGTATCTATATATTTTTTGGATTTCATTTATTCAAATGCCATGTTTGGTAGCTGTTTTGAAAAATGTTCTTTTAAGAAAAGATGTTGTGAACTGTTCTACAATGTTTCGGTACACAAATGTCTATTTAAGAATCTGAAATATTTTAAAATAGGTTTCAAAATTGCTTTTATGTGTAATGTGTAATTATTTTTAAACAGTTTGTTTGACAATGATTTTAAAAAGTGTTTTTAGCCTTTATAATACCTGAAGGTAACTCTTTCAATAAGAATTTTCAAGTGTTAGAAAGGTTAAAACTGCTTTTTAAAATCACAATCAAATGAATTTTAAAACATATTATCTGAGAGTGCCTTATTTTCTGTTTTTAGGAGCAATTTCAAAGAACATAAAATTGTTTTCGAGAAACAGTAATGAAATACTGTGTAAACTTTCACCAAAGGAGATTTCTATGTTACACATTCCATCTTCCTATTAAGTATTTTTAGCTCTTAATTTTGTGCATGATTTTTAAATTTTGTGAATGTAAAAGAATATATATTTCTTTAGTTTTTTATTCTAGTTCTTCGTCAGGTGAGGTTTCTGTGTTTCATCTTTATCTCCTAGAAGTATCCTCATTTTCTAAATTTCTTTTATTTCTAATAAAGAGAATTGTCTTTTACCTTGTCTCCTAAATTTTCTTTCTTATTGATATTTCAGTTGGTCCACATCCGGTGCCAAATCATTTGCACAAAGTGAAGTAAGGGTATCACCTAATACACAAAGCAAGCTCTCCAAATTCCTTCAATTTCTACTAGAGTTTTTTCTTCTTTTTAACCCTATTAATTTTTTAATTGGTTTCTCCCTAGGACTTTGAGTTTGGCTTTACATTCTCTTTTTCAAATATCAGTTTCGTTATTTTCATTGAAACACTTCTCCACAATTTTAAAAAATTTATCCAATTCTACAATTTTATCTCATTAATTTCTTTTAAATATTACTTATATTATTTTTATTAAAATACTTCTTTATAAAGTTTAAAATTTTACACAATTCCAGAATTCTTATCTCGTTGATTTCTTTCCCATTTTCAACAAATATGGAGATATTTTACTTAGTCTAGGTGCAGTGCTAAATTTGAAAATTCTTTATACTATAGATGCAAAATCCTTGGTGTGTCACCCTCATATAACCAATAACCTTATATCTTTTGAAATTCTTGTTCTCTTAAAATCTCCCTCTTACATTTGACTTTCATTTTGGTTTTAGTAGGTTTCTATATATTTGTTCTTTTACTTATTTCTCACAACTCCTCAAAGACCTCTCACTGGCTTCATTTGTCCACACGCCTCTCGACTTCTTAGTTACTCTCATGTTCTGTGCTTCTCAAACCTCTGTAGGTAAACATTATCCTACTTCTTTGAGGATGATATTGGCCTTAAACTTATTTGGAAGATATTAAACACCAACATACATTGTGTGATTCTAGACTTGGTCCCATCTGTTAAATGGAAACCAATCGGTGGTTGGTCTTTAAGTCTGTTTTGTTATAAGAACTAGAAACATCTCTGATTCTACTAGAAATCTTATAAGAACTTGTTTTGTTATGAGTGGATTTATGGGATTGGTTCATCAATGATCTTGGGTCAGAATCCTTTTTTAGTTTGACTCGGGACCATCGATTCCACTATTATTCGTGAGCAATGATGGAAAAAGTTCCTTCATTAAACGATTTTAAGGCTTCACAATCTTTATGCTCACCCAATGTTTGTTTTCAGATTGGAGGCCCGCATTTAAGGACAGAGTTCAGTAATCCTGCTGGAAGTTCCATGCAAGTGGACAGAGGAACTTCTGCCTGGATGCCTCCTCGCCATGAGAGTACAATGGGAGCACAGATCCCAGGACCTCCACCATTAGTTTCTGGGTTTGGCCCTAGCAACCCGCCTCCACGCCCTCCAATGGTAATCTATCTTTTCTGTTTATTTTTATTTTTTCTCCATGGTAAATTCTAGGTTTTCTTGTCAATGATCTGAAGATTTGGTTTGTTGGCTGTATAGATAAATCCGGAGATGGAGAAGGCTTTGCTTCAGCAGGTAATGAACCTAACCCCAGAACAGATTAATTGCCTGCCACCGGAACAACGGCATCAGATTCTTCAGTTGCAACAGATGCTGCGGCAATGAAATAATAGAAGTCAGATGTTGAATCATAAGGGAAGGAAATAATTGATGCCCTCATATGATAATAGGTCCCTTATTAGAAGACATACACCTCACAACTATGCTGAAGAACAACTGTTTTTTAGTTGGCGGTCTCTGCCTTTGCTCTTATGAGGTTACAAAAAGTTGTATTTTCTATGTTGTATGCATTTTTATATATTTTAGTATTTTTGACAGTTGACAATGGATAGTCTGTTTGGCGGGCTTCCTCTTCAGGCACTTCATATGTTAGGCTTTTTGAATCTGGAGGGGACCTGGCAGCACATTTTTGGCGGCCGTGTTGAATGGCACGTGATTGAGAATTTAGCATATGTTTGTGCGGTTATATTTGTTTCTATTTCTTTTTAGTAATTTCTCAGCAGTTATGTTGAACGAATTAACGAAACATGATTAACAATTAGGTCTAAAGACCTTGCTTATAAGAGTTTGTGTTTTTTTGTTCTGAAAAACAAAGAGAACAAGAAAAATATAAAGAATATGTGAAGTTTTCAGTTTTTTTTTTTTTTTTTTGAAAAACATAAAAAACACACAAAAAACTAAATTTAGAGAACATAAAAGGACTAATGCTTTCAATAGCATTGTTGAAAAGGGAAGGTAGGAATTTGTTTCGAGTTTTTATTTATTATATTATAATTAAAGTGTTTAATGAGTTTATTATATGGTAACTAAAGTGTTTAGTTATAATGATTAAAATGTTTAGCTTTACTGTAACTAAATGTTACTATGTTAAGCTTTAAAAAAATATTCAGGAAGATGGGAAAATTTTCTGACGTGATTACAAATTTCGCAGACTCGTCTCTTCTTGGACATTGGGGGTGGCTGAGAGCCATGTTGTGTACTATGTACTGTAAAAGTGTCGTCATGAGATTGACCCAACATGGGACTCTACTGTGACAGGTGCTTAAACCAGCTGCCTGCTTGTGCCGGTGCCGGTTCTGCTACGGAATTTACAACTAATGGATGGCCTTAGATATATTATACAGTGGTTCGCACTGTTCATTTAATTTGAGATGTAATGTTATGATTAGTTGCAAACTTTGTGGTATGGATGTATCTCATAAGTGGATAATATTTGCGTTGTAACGAGAACAACATGATTGAAATGCTGCATGTTCTTGTGGGTGGGTGTTGGTGGTCCAGCCCCATTATGGCTACAGTGACAGCAGCCTCTTTTGAATAAAGAAAGAAAGAAAGAAATATTTCTTTCTGCAGCCGCGCGCCACCATGCATTGAGAGAGAAAAAATTGATGCTTTCTCACTGCCTAAGCCCATTTTTCTTCCAATGGGGTTTATGGTTTCTTCCAAGGTTTTCAGACCCGATCCGGGGTATTGACCCGGGGAGGGGAGAGGGTTAAAGGGTCAGAGGTTCAACCGGGTCGAACCGGGGTTCAATTGGAGGGATAGACCCGATCTATATATAAAGTAAAAAATATATTTTTTCTTATATATAAAACTTAATTTTAAATTTGAATAATAAAATTAAAGAGTTACATCCAAATCTGCATTAAAGAGATAAATCACGATACATGTCAATCATCTTACGTATAATAATAAAATTAGACAGTTAACGATTCGTTAGATTAGACCCTTGGCAATGCAAATACCGAGGCATTAAAGGCGAATTACTTGAATATTCTGTTTCGAATATGTCATTTCTGTCGTTATCATAAATTTTTAAATAACTTCGTTAACTTAAAATAAATAAATACATATATAAATAAAATAACATAAATTACAAAAATTACCTTGGACGTAATAATATTGAAAGTACCGATAGCGTAAGGAAGCGTATTATTCGATTAATAATATTAAAAAAAATCAATAAAATAAAAAGTTAAAAAACTGTGTAGTTTTTTCAGAAACGGCGCCGCATGATCAAAGGAGGGAAAAAAAAGCAAGAACCGGGTAACCCGGCACCGGGTCGGCCGGGTTACCGGTTCGACCGGCGGGTGGCCGGCTTTATTCTAATTTTTTGCTCTCCTCGGTTTTTCCGATTGGACCGGCCTGACCGGTCCGGTTTTGACAACCTTGGTTTCTTCTAGCAATAAAATTGGCCTCAGTTTGCATCAATCAATGTCATCCTCTCCGGTTAAAATTTTGCCTATAAATAAGGATTCAAGTAATAGTAGCACGGTGATGAGAGAAAAGCAGTAGCAGCAGAAGTAACATATCATTCTTTCAACCAAGAAGAGTTTGAAAGGAGAATTATGAAATAGTTAGGGTTATCGCGGTGGGGGAGAGTGAGAGCGGTGTCTTTCAATCACGTAGAGAATTGAAAGAAGTATGAAATAATTGGAGTTATCACAATGGAAAGAGGTAAAATTGTGAGGATTCTTTGAGATATGTGAAACTCAAGTAAGGATAATATTTGAGTAATATCTTGTCAATTTTATCTCATTATGGATTCTTTTCTCATATTTTCCTCATGAAGGGTTTCCTTATTTTTGAGGGTTTTACTAGTTATATCAAGTGTAATTTTTTTTTTTTTGTCATGGATCGTTATTATCATCTAATTGCGCTTTCGTTTTCTATAAATTGACATACTCACCCAATGGCTAACCATTACAGTAGATTGACATTGCCACATGAATGTTATACTGGTATATTCGTTGATCACTGTTCTTCATTCTATGAACTGTAGATGGCTTTGTGATTTGTCCAGAGGCAAAGTTCTTGGGTGACAACTCTAAAAGATATAGGGTGGAGTATAGTTTAGAATGACAAACACTGATCTAATCTCAAAAGATCCTTATCTGAATATAATAAAGGGCATACATATGACCTGATCGATCAGTGGATAAGATACAAAGACAATGAATGGTAAGGAATTTAATAAGCTTTTTTTTATGAACCGTGAACAATTTGTGTGATACTACTGGCATTCCTAGTAATAATTTTATAAATGCTTCATTTTCCAATAGATTTATCTCTCTGTGGCTTAAATCTAAGGGTAATTCAGTTGGTTCAATTTTGATTTACTTTCTAATTGGTTATAATTTATGTGGCCATTAACTTCAGTGTCCTATCAAAGCTAGCTCAGACATCCCGCAGTTATCAAAACCCACAGCTTGCGTGTTCTGATACTATCCACTTGTTTGACATGTAATAATCTAAAAGGCATAATGATGCCAGCAAAGGCGTAGAAAATGGAAATCCAAGGAAGATATGATGAGCCATTGGTGGTGATGAGGATTCCTGTCTTTTCTGCCCAATTAAATATATATATACATTTCAGATTCCAAAAGGTCCAATTAATTGATCCATGTTCTTTTTTGACCTTGTAATTCTTTGTCAGTGCAGCTCTAAAACAGGGTGGAGATTCTTCTCCTCTTAAGTTTATAGTTTCAGTCCCTTTGAGTTCAATCTTCCATTGTTTACTTTTGAGAAGATATTCTAAAATTGACAGGTGATAATAAGATTCAGAAATTAGAAATTGGATGAGAGGAAGAGATATTAAGTAGAAATTAAGAAAAGGCTGATCCATAAGGATGTACCTAGCTAAGAGAGTAAGGCATTGTACTTTAAATCCCACATATATATATATATATATATATATATATATATATATATATATATATATATATATGAAAGAATCAGAAGGATGTACCTAGCTAGGAGAGTAAGAGACGTGTACTTTAAAATCCCACATACATATATATATACTTTTATAAAAAATAACTTATATTTACAATGTTGAAAAAATGAAAATTCTTGTAAATAATTGTTTCCATTATAAAATAATATTGGTATATGAGAATTCTTGGTGGTTAATCTACTTAATGAATTCAGATGGGGGTGACAACGACATTGACAATTATATTACGTTCCTATTTTACCTTAGTAGAAGATAAAGGCATTAAAAGAAGGAAAGAAATGTAATACATAAAGATGCTAATGACATCTAATTTAGTGGTTAAAGGTTGGGTGCTGTATAGCGAAAAATCAGGTTCAAGTTTTCAAGAGAATAAAATATGAGAATATTATAACGTTGCTAAGTGAATAAATATAAAAAAAAAATAATAAATGAAAATAAAATCTTTTAAAAGTTTTTTATTTAAAATTTTCATTTTTTTAATATAAAAATAAATAAAATTAAAAGAAAAGCATACATGTACTTTTTTTGAACAGAAAAAATAATTTTATTGATTAAAACTAGTAATATATTGATAGAAGTATATAATCAAAATCACTAAAAACCATAGTGGATGAAATAATATCTAGGTTAATAGCATAATGAATCGGTTTAAAGTCTATACATTTGATAGTTAAATCTATATATTTAATATTCTTATTATAGTAGAATATGATTCGATTTATATCATATTGTGATCGTTGATTTAATTTATTAATACGATGATCAGATATATTTTGCTCATCTGAATCGTTTTACATAAACAAACGTCGAAAAAACAAATAAAAACCTAAATCTTATGAAATAACCATTTTATCAAGGAACATATATCATATATGTACTTATGATTGTTTTTTACATATAATAAATTTAACTCGGGAAGTTCTTGACAGAAATAGATGTGTTTTAAACTTATATTATTTGCACAGTGACTCCTCAATCCCGGTGTTAATTTGTTACATCGATCCTTGGAAAATCATAGAAAATATAATTGCTTCTTCCTCTCTTCTTTCCTTTCTCCTTTTTTACTTTATAGAGTAGAAGAATATCATCCCGTCCAGAAGCAAAACTTCAAAAACATCAGAATCAGATCAGATTCGAAAACTATGTTATTCCAAACTGAATAGATGGATTTGAAAACTCTTACTTGATCCTTTCTTTTTTAGTTGATAAAGGCTTCAATGACCAAGCAATTATGATTATTTACAGGAACTCAAATCTTGGGGTATTGATTGCGCCTACAGTAATAACCAGCACCGATAAAATCATGGTATTTATAATGACAAAATTCGAACTTAATTAAGGCCATGTCGTATGTCTCTTCCGATGACGAACAATACCTAGTAACACTAAGTTCTAGGGGTTGACAATTTGTGTTTATAGATACGACATAACATTTATAACCACGATTATAAATAATTAATTTAAGATTATATATAAGTTTAACCTATGCACTTTGACACAAATATCTCATGAAAATTTAACAAGTTAAATTGTATAATTAACGGTCGATTTTGGTTATGCGGGTTGACACGAAAATAATTCATTTATTAAATGGGTTAAACTTTCTGACACGAACTCAACTCAAATATACAAAAATTGTATCGAATTTAAGTCATAGTGTCGAATCATGTCAAAATTTGTCAACTCTACTTAACACAATGCAGTAGGACATTGAGGTAGATTGAGGATGGTTAATAAATATTCAAAATTCAATTTTAAAAAGTCTTCCAATCAAATCATCTTATAAACAATCACCCGTTTGTGGAACAATTAATCAGAAAATATTTTTGAAGTCTTCTCACTTGGATTTGCAACCCAACGATATATATTATTTCTTGCCATATGATATGAAGATTCTAGCATAAGATTAATGGAAAAAAAATTGTTTATTCATATAATTGTTGATTTGAGTACTTGGTAAGTGAAGAAAGATCGAGAGAGAGTCATAAAGGCAATACTTAATTAAAATTTAAAGCACATGATACGATTTAGAGAAATCATGCTAGGGTACGTGACATGAAATTCTAGGCTTAGACCCTCTAATTAATGCACATATTTGTGTTACAATCTTACCTTTTGAATTTAGAGATTCCATTTGATATAGATATTCATGGATTGTGACTGAAATTTGCTAGCTACATCAAAATTTCTGTTTGTAATTATGAATTTAGAAACCAATCCTTTCATGGGAGTGTTTTGTCTCTCATGTTTGATAAAATAATAAGTATGCAATTAATTAACCTACATTGTAATAAGTGCATAAATGTCCCTTAAATGATCAGTATCATTTCTTTTTAAAAAAATGTTGAGAGAAAATATGACGAGAGGAAAGTAAAAGAAAAAGAAATAGGAGAGTTAAAGTTGATGAATTATAGTTTTATTCGTAATTGCAAACTCATTTTATTTATTTTAGTTTATAAATATAAAAATGAAATAATTTAACGAATGTGTAAATTTTAATTATATTTGATTTTCTTAAAACTTTAATACAAGAATCAAACATGAAAAAATCATTCTTTTTCAACATTGTTTTCTTTTCTTTATATTTTGGGATGACTAAAAACAAAGGTCAAATTAATAACCTAAGTTCCGGGTTCATCTATGAGCATCATTTTTTTCTTTGGTTTATTTATTGTAGTAATGGAAGGGAGCATGTGAGGCTGTTGGGAGGCAATTCCTAGAAATGGCTAAGTCCACTACTTGTTGATCAAATGTGGAATTTTCTTCCCAACTCATATTTTTACAAAAAAATGGATTCCATATATGATTTAACTTGCTTTCTTAACCGACAAACAAGCTAATTTTTTCCAGTACCTAATCATTTCGAATAAATGTAGCCTTAATTCAATTGGTTGACATACAATTAAAATAAGATGCATGGATCGACTGGGAGAGCAAGGGCATATGACAGCAACAAAAATTTAGTACAAATTAAGCATTTGCAGATCAATAATGGAGGTGAAATTGGAAATTTTGCCATGGCAATGGTATTGGCACCCACGTTGACTGTTTATAAGTGAAGTGTTTTTCAAGGTAATTAAGAGAGTTTGAGCTAGATGCATGTCCCTAAAAGTATTCATGCATTTCTGATTAAGAACAAAACAAATTTATTCCGGTTGCCTTCTAGATGCCATGTCTAAAGATTCTTTGTTAGTGGCAAAATTTTCTCACTAAAAGTTATTTTTGAAAACACAATAATAAGAACTAATGTTTTAAACGGTTCATATTTTATGGGTCAAATCGGACTAGAACCGAACGAGAAAAGCCATCGATCAGACCGGCATCTCGACTCTGATTTTTAAAATATTGACAGAAAGCATTTCGTTTCACAGCTCAAATGCCTCGAGCCTTACGTTTTCACTAAGAAAACTAAAATTCAAGAGGTGAAGAAAATTCCCAGAAACTACTCCCGTTTTATATTTCCTATATCGGGTAGGATCAGATCATCCCAATTGGACACCCAACCCAACTCCAACATATGGGTCATGAATGGAATCTCATGAAAACAACAAATCTAAGGGCCACTGAGAAATTAAAGTATTTGACATCTGAGAGTACGGGACATTGATAGATAAAGTTCGGAACATGACGAGAGTTACAAAGAAATGGGGATTTTCCCCATCTTGACATCTAACTGTTGCTTAATTGAGCGAATGATCATTACAGCATACATTATAAGCTTGAGAAATTCTTACCCAAATAAAAAGATATATAGATAGAAGTAAAAGTAGTACTTTTATACAATTTGTCAGTTGAATTCACCAATTAATGGAGTCCAAATTAAATGGTTGCTCCTGTTGCTGTTGCTGTTGGTGAAGAGAGTCTAAAACCTTAGAAGAAGAAGAAGCCGCCTGGAAGTTTGAGCTAATAAAATCAGTTCCAAAGTTAGAAATCCCTTGTGGCAGAAACGAGTAATTTTCAGTACTTGTAGCTTCTCTTGGTCTGTAATTCCCAAGCTGTAACGCCTTGATAAGTAGTGAATTCATCTGAAGATTTGGGCTTAGCAAGCTTGGCGGCCATGAAAGTGATGGCAGACTAGCAGCAGCAGCAGCAGCTTCTCTTGCTGCAACCCAATTCATATTATTCATATTCATATTTATATTCATGTTAAGGTTGTCATCACAACTATTATAACTCTGCCCGGAATTAATGTTATTACATCACTTGAAAATTATAATACCACTGTTCATATTGGAAACTCCGATATCTCCGAATTCAGCTCATGGTGTGTTTATCAGGGAGACTCAAGAGATGGTAGGGATGACGGCCCCGTCTGGTGCGGTTTTTTCACCGCCGAGCTCTTTTTGAAGATCCTACATACAACCCATTCCTCCTAAAACAGCAAGACATTCAAGAATAAGAAAGAATAATTACATAAACAATAGATGAAAGGGTTAAAGTTTTGCCCTAATTTACCTTTTTTGGTTTGAAAGAAAGTTTGGTTTCTAGCCTGTATTCATGCATAACCCAGTTGCTTTTTTCACCCTTAGGAGCTCTACCCTTGTAAAATACTAGGGTTTTCTTCATTCCTACCAGCATCCCACCTCTGTATATCTCCTTGTCCTTCCCGGTGGTCTTCCAATAGCCTGCTTCAGTTGCCCGGTTGGTTCGGATGCCGGTCGGGTATTTTCGGTCTCTCAAGCTAAAGAAATACCATTCTTTCTCCCCCATGGAGGCCTTGCCTACACCCAATATATTCAAAATTCATCATCACATTTTGGTTCCTTATGTTATCATGGAATTTAAGATTATAAAAACCATTCTTCCACCATATTCAACTACTGGAAGTCAGAATATATCATGTTCACAATGCAAACCACAAATTAAAAAGACATATGATGAAAGCATCATCTAGTTGTGTTGTTGGATACTGTTCAAAACATAAAGTATAGGAAACTACAAACTTTTGGATCACCAAAGAGATTTACATGAAATAAATGGAAAATATCAATGTTCTTGAATGATAAAAAAAAACTAAAATTAATTTCTGCTATATTATCTGTTTTTGATCAGTTATAAAGGTTGGAGCAAAAGATCGACCGAATTCAGCTGCTAATGAAATCTGGACAAAAAAAATAAAAATAAACGGAGAAAGGGGTCATAGAAAAGGAAAAAAAAAGTCAAAAATGGAAAAAGGGTAATAATTAGGAGGAGTTTGATGAAGATGATGATGAGAATATGATCAAAAACTCAAAAACTACCTGGGAGATCCCAAGGTTCACACTTATTGAGATCCACATCTACTACAGCCCGGGAGGAAAAACTAGTATTGGAAACCTTGGGGGTGAGATAATAAGTAATGAGTTCTTCATCTGTGGGATGAAATCTGAATCCAGGAGGAAGACTCTCCTCCATTTTTATCAATTCAAAAACCAACCAGCACCCTGAATATTTCTCTTAGCAAAAGGGAAAGTTTCCAGGATGATGCTTGAAACTTTATCTTATAGCATCAACAAGATGATGAAGTATTAATGGGTGAATACTTGTTTTCAATGTCCCCCAACCTTGAAGAAGAAGCAGCGATTGGTAGTCATTTTTTATTGTATTTTAATTTTTAATACAGCTAACACTTTGACAAAGATGGTGCATGAGGAATTGGAAATTTCTTTATGGATAAGTAAATTACCAGCCACCTTCTGATAACGATTCAGGTTGTGGTTTTCTAGACCAGTTCTGCATTGACAACGACAGTGATCGATCGTTCAGTAGTAGACGTGAAGTTGTGTGCTAATTTATCCTCATCTTTTTTTGTTTTTTGGAAGTGAAGGAGTGACAATAAATTTGTGCATGAAACAGGCGAGTCGTCTCGGTTAGATAATACTCTTCCGTAACCATGTCCAACTACCTTCACCAGTCTTCACCCACCCAAAAACCTGGGCTAAACTCATACAATACTCTAATTAGAACAAGGCATTGTATTTGTTACTCCCCCCATCAAGATTCAGTTCACACTTGATATAACCATTTCCATCGTCCATATAGTTTCGATTTTATTCTTGTACTTGTTTTCCGACGCCATTAGTCGTTTCGATATCGGTAAATGTTAGGTGTAAGAAGTTAGGGGTAAGGGTAATTATTTGATGATTACAATTGAATATTTGATGACCAAACACCTCTGTGATCTTCTTCCATGGCCGATCCTGCAGGCATGTGCAATCTGTTTTTATGCTTATTATAAAAATATAGACTAAGATTACTAGATATAGGAGTGGTTAAAAGGGTCACCAACCCACACGACTGCATATATTGTGTAAATATAGATATGTTGATATTTTCTTAGTTAATCGTCTCTTTCATTTGTCTTCCCGCCGGCATGTTTTCATTTCTAACTTCGACTTCCATGTACTTGCTATTCTGCTTTGGATTTCTAGAAGCACTCCATGTCTACCTCCATCTTTTCAATTATCATTTTGAAATAAAGAAAAATAGTCTGATGATATTTATTCTTTTGACAAAATATAAAAAATCAAATACTTCATATTCTATATGCCCTTAAGACCGGGCTCAAGTAAGGAATGGAAAGGAAATATGGGATCCAGGTTTGAATTTTTGTAAGAATAAATTATTACAATGTAAAATACAAAGTGATTAAATGTAAAAATAAACTTGAAAGATTCTATATTTGTTAACCATATTAATTTTTCCATTTTCATTTGTAATTAAACCAATGGGTCGTTAGCAATTTCTTAATATAATGATTACAATTAGAAAAATATTGTTAATCATTGGCTAATACCTCTTAAAGTTTAAAGTTTAATTTAGTGAGCAAGGTGGGTATGTTTGATAGGGCAATTGTGAAATATTATATTAGGGTAAGTAAGCTTAGAACTGGACAAGGAGGCTGTGGATCTAGGGGCTTGATCCAAGTGGCATTAAATTAAACTGCCTAGTGTAAGCCCACTTTGTCCATATTCTAAACCCAGCTTGAGATCTTGTTTCTCTTCCTCTCTCCATTTTCCTTTCCATGTACACGTCATTCTTCTGCCCTCTCCTGGGTAAACATATGCTATAGAAACCTCCGTTGAACATTATCTACGAAGTGTGGGTGTATGATCTAGTTTGCGTACACCTCGATTAATTTCATTGATCTCAAAGTTAATAATCAAGTGAATTTTTTAGTAGTCCTAAGAGGACTTGAAACTTGAACGGATGATCGGTGGAGAGCAAACTCCAAATTGGATCAATTGAGCTACCCATTAAATTAATATAATGCAATGAATTGTTGAGTATACTAGTAAATCTCAAAAAAGTTTTGAATTTATTTTTGAAATAACAGTAAATCTCAAAAAAGTTTTGAATTTATTTTTGAAATAACCCACAACCCATCTATTATATATCAAAGCCAAAGGTTTGTTTGACAATAATAACAAAAGCAGTGCAGAAAATGAGTACTGCAACAGTTTTTAAAAATTGTCTACAAATATTAGTAAATAAAGTTCCATTAAAACTTTGAAATATTTTTAATATATTTTAAAATAATTTTTTAATTATTTAATTTTTTTACAATTCCTCAATTTCTCTTGATTATTTTTAAAGTAATAACTTTTAAGAAACATCTGAAAATATCATGAGTTTTCTTTTCTTTTCTTTTCTTTTTTATTCTGAAGAAAGAAAAAGCGTTTTTGGAAAAATTGTCATATGGGGTATGTATGACTTCTTCCAAATACAAGGTCCAGGTGGGAAGTCGTAATGGAAAACTACCCATTTACCTTCTGAGCCGCTGTTTCAATATTACTTCTCATGCATGGTCAAATGTAAGGTGGGAATTAATGGTTGGATTCGATTAAATTGGTAGTTAACCGATCTAAGAATTGAATGAGGTGATTGATTCTAATTAGTATGATTCTGCCGAAAAAATTTAGAGTGTCCAATCAAATCAATGGTTGGACTTTGTGATTCAGGTTCTGGCAAAGGGACAAAAAATTGACTCATTTATTTGCAAAAAACATACGTTGTAAAATAAAGAAAAATTGATGAAGATATTAAAGGAAGAATTAAATATGATCGAGACAATTGTATTTCTTCGGATACTTTTATAAGGTGTAAGTGAGAGAGGCCTTTTTATGAAACCACATCACATTGTATACAGAGAAAATTTAAGGTCTTTCATAATGGTTACCATACGCGATCATAATGACCATTATGTATAAGTTGAACCACTAAGGTATATCGAGGATGAATCGCATGAGCTTGAGATACATTAAAAGTGAATAATGCATGAGATCTTAGAAGGTCGTCGGATGAATCTTCAAGGTTCATTGAATGGCTGTGAACCTTCGAGATTGAAGAGTCTCTTCCACATCAGTGAATCTATTTAGTAATGTTCATACTTTTATACAACACTCCCTTGGACATTTACTAAAGTGATACCATGGCTCATTAAAAACCGCTAGAAAAGCCTGTGGGAAAAAACCAAGAGGAGGAGAAAGAAATTACATGACCTTTGTGCTTTTTGTAGCGGCATTGGTTGCCTCGTTAAAAACCTTTTCATGAAGAAGCCCATGGGAAAAAAAACTAGTTGGAAAGAATTTTAACCATTAATTATTAGGGACCTAATCCTCATGATTGTTTTGAAGTTGTCGCTCCCCCTGAAAACAACAGTCTTCCAAGTCTACGCATTCCAAGGCCATGAACATATTTTTCAAAAGTAAATGTAGAAAGGGACTTAGTGAACAAATCGGCTAGATTATCACTAGAGCGAACTTTCTCTATAATAATCACACCGTTCTTCTTTGGATAAAAGAATTTGGGTGCAATATGTTTTGTCAAGTTGCCTTTAACATACCCATTGCTCATGTAACACCCCTTCCCCTTAGCCGAGGCAGGAGAGGAGACGTCACACAAAACTGGAACTTTTTAACCTAAATTTCTGATTTTAGTGGGCCCATTTCTATCATAAATTCATAATAACAGTAAAATTGTAAAACTACCACCGTAGTGGTGTTTAATTGTCCTTTACATATATTAGAGTCACATTTACTTGTACTTACACAAGTTCCACTATTACAAAATTTTATATTTACATTTGAAAAACAAATTCATGGACCTACATCAGAAAGACTCCTAATGTTGTGTTGGCCCTGGCGAATGTGGAATGTCTCTGACGACCTCTTGGTGCCTACGGATGAAACACGGGTACTAAACATAGCTTAGTGGGAAAACATATTACATATATGTTGCATGCGGTGGTCCTCTCAGATTACCGATATACGTATAACTAATTCGTATATCGGAGTTTTCATCTCAGGTAGGAATTACTTAACAAAAGTTTCAAGACATGAGGTACACGTAGGTACACTATAGAACATAATTGATTACTTTCAATTTTACCCTTATCTATATATCATATTATTCAAGTACACAACATATAAGTATTTACTACATGGGCGGTAACAATGAATGAGAGGGACACAACACAATAGGTACCCGAAGGTACGATATAGTACTGAACAGAGTTGCCAAAGCATAGTATGTGTCTGCCCACGTAATAGAGGTGTCGTAACACTATGCAGGAGTGCCGTAGCATTGAACAGAGAGTGTCGAAGCACTAAACAGAGACGTGCCTACCCACGTAATCGAAGTGTCGTAACACTAGTAGGAGTGCCATGCTGATAAGATGTACCTATTCATTCACTATTCGGTCTTAGTCGGACATACATTTTATATGTATTCACCCAGGCTTGTTATATTGTTCTTAATCACATTCACTTGTTAGGATCTACGTTACTCGATTGATGGTTTCTAGAAATTAACGGAAAACGAGCAAGCGGGACTTGGGTTCGCTGGCGAGTCCTATGTCTGGCGGGAGGCGCTACGAGGCGGATCAACTTCCTTGAGGCATAGCGAGGAGACTAGAAAATTTAGGGCTTTGGGTTCGCCTAGGTAAAGCTCCTCGCGCAAGCAAAGCTCCCTTCGCCTAGGCGGGGAGCTTCAGGATTGTACAGAAATGACATTTTTAGCCATTCTCACCGGGTGACTTCCAACCAAAACAAACCTCAAAACCGACTTAAACCAACCAAAAACACCTATATAATGAGAGTTAGGGTTTTCCTAATCCACACATGAACAAAGAAAGGAGTTAGGATAGTTTCCTAACCTTGATTCTCTTGAAATCTTCAAAACCAAGCTTTCTTCTCTTACTTTTCTTCTCTTCTCCCTTCCTTGAGCAAAGAGAGCCAAAACAATGGAGAGAAAGAAGCCAAAATCGTTTCTTCTCCCACAAGAATTGGATGCCCTAATATCCCAAAGCCAGCTGAGAAATCTTCTCTTCTAAAGGACAATTTGTTCTCTTAATGTCATTTAGCTACAAAATTTCTCTTTTTTATTATTTTAGTCCTTGACTCATTATTTGCAATTGATTTATCCAAATTCTATAATAACATATAATCTTCTTACATAATGTCCTTTGGGTCCTTAATTGGTAATTTACCAGATTACCCCTTAGTACTTAAATTTCCGAAAAATACAATTTTGACTTTTATTATACCACTGAACTGTAATAAACTACTAGGGTATAATTTGGGGTGTGACAACTCATTTGTGTAACACAGTCTACATTATCCTCGTGAAGGATTGCGGGGGATATATCATTTGTCGAGATGCCACCCGAAACACAAATATGTTGTACCAATGGTCGTAACCCTACACATTCTCGTGAAGCCTCATATAAAGCTATAATCTCTTAGTGGTTTGAAGGGAGTAGTAGCAAATCTGACAATAGACCTCCATGAAATCAGTACACCATAGAGAAAAAACATATGCTTGATGCGGGACTTGGCATTATGAGGATCAGACATATAGCCAGCATCTGAAGCCTACCAATGTCATATCTTGATTTCTTGTATAAAGTAAACCAAGATCTTGTGAAACTTGAAGATTCCGGAAAATATGCTTAATGCCATTCCAATGCCTCGTAAGAGAAGCATTATACCTTGCTAGCAAGTTTATTGTAAATGCAATATCAGGCCTGGTGCAATTTGCGAGATAAAGTAATGCTCCAATGACACTCAAGTAAGGAACTTATGGTCCTAAAATATCTTCAGTATCTTCTTTAGGTTTAAATGGGTCTTTATCCACTTCAACGGATCGGACAACCATTGGTGTGCAAAGTGGATGAGATTTATCCATATAAAATCTCTCCAAAACCTTCTTCAAGTAGGTTGACTAGTGTACGAAAATTCCTTTAGGGAGATGCTCGATCTACAGGCCAAAGCAATACTTGGTATTGCCTAAGTCTTTCATTTCAAACTTCGTCTTTATGCATGAGCCTAGCTTTATAAATTTTATATCAGTTCAATAATATTATCATCATCAGTATAAACCAAGATATCTAAAAGTCATTTAGTGACTTCTTTATAAACACATAAGGATTGCATCATTATTTATATATTCCTTTTTTAGGAGGAATTCACTCAGTCGATTGTACCACGTCCGACCCGACTGTTTTAGACCATATAATCACTACAAAAAAACCTCCATTTAGAGACAGAATTTTCGGTCTTAAAAACGTTGGTACGCGATTCCTTCCGTCTCTGATCAGAGACGAAAAGATTATGTCTGTAATTAGAGACAAATTAGAGATGAATTTTGTTCCGTCACTAATCAGAGACCAAATAAGTCCATGTCTAATGCAGGGGCCGGAAATAATTCATCTCCTGTCGAACCGCAGAATTTTCGGTCTGATGTCTTTGTTCCAGGCCGGATTGGATTATCATCTGATGAGAGACCCGAAACGTCATCTTTGATCATAAAGCCCGAATTTTTCATTTCATATTAGAGGCAGAGTACTACGTCTCGAAGCTATCTCATGTTGAGACGGAAAAATTCCGTCTCTATTCTAATCTTGAGAGGGAATGAGAAAAATCAAAAGTCTCTAATATTATGTCTATATATACTAATATTTTTTGTTGACATGTCTTGATTTTTCATACTTATCTTATTGTCATTCAAAGCCAATTATATGCAATCATTAAGATGTAGTTTATTAATTAAATTAATAGATATCATTAAATAAGTTGAAATACACAATACTTTTAATTAATTATAAAATCAATAGTATTCTTAAATAACAAAATGATAATATTAGTGTCAAATATAGCTACTGATCATTGTCCAAGTTAATTACTAAGGGGTATCACAAAAAAAAGCGGCCAACTGTGCTTTCATCTACTCCTGCATCTGTCTTTGCATCTCCTAGAATTTTTGGTCATGCTTCTGCATTTGTCTCTGTATCCCCTCCTGCATTTTTTGGTTTTGCTACTGTATTTTTTCGCTTTGCTCCTGCATTTTTTGGTGCTAGTCCTGCAAATCCTTAAACTAATCACGTACAACTTATTCTCTTCCTACACATGCTGCAATTGATCCTCCAACTTATGGCTATGACTTGTTGCAGGTGAAGTGGCACTAAAAGAGGCAATGCTGTAGTATGTTGATATTTCAGAGCCAATACTGTATAGTCTTCATTTCTTCACTCACCCGACATTTTTAACAAAAATTTCATTGTCATCAACTGAACGAGGTTCGGACGACCACTCCTCACAGTTTGGGACATCTCACTCCCGTAGTCGGATGAAATCATCCTGCGGCTCAGTAACACATCACATTAAATTTATAAATTTAGTAATGAAAGAATTAGCTATTAATATAACAAAACTTTAGAATTTTAATTGGGATGCTAACATTCAAAGCTTTGGCTTTTCATTGTGAATGAGTCATCACTCATTTAGTATGATTGCGAATAAACCTTCGTAGTATGTAGAGCTGCACCTGAGCTTTGCTCACGAGTTAAAAACAAAATGTATATAATGCGATCCACACAATTAAAATATTATTTTAACAAATTTTCTTATCGTAAAAACCTAACCATGCGTTTGGCATGTGAAGAATGTGTGATAGATCTTCCGATATGAGTGACAGGTTCACCGGCTTGCCGATTTAGCTTGTTTTGTCGTGCTCTTGCTATGTACTCAAGCTTATTGAATCCATCATTCCATGCCTTTCAAATATCATCAGAAACATAGGCCAACTTTCGTTTGGAATTCTTGATGGTCAAAATGAAACTCTTACACCTAATAGCCGCCTGTTTCTCCCAAAGAATCCTGACTATGCCACTTATTTTTAGATCCCACCGAAAATCTTTCTATAAATTTGAAAAAAAAACAAATAGTTAGTAAAAACTCATTTTATATTTTAAAATTTACAATATATTTGAAAGAAATATTGCCTTAAAATCCTCCAATGCAAATCATAGTATTATGAATGTTAACTTTCCCAAGTATACATCTTGTGATCGTTGCTCGAAAAGTCTTAGTGATCATCTGTGAGCATTTTTATTGAGACAACAACTTTATGATGAAAATTATTTTACATTAGTTTAGGTATTGAAAAGAGTTAATAACGAACAAATAAAGGCTCATTTCTTGGTAGTGATAATGTCATTGATTAGATTCGTTATTAAATACCAATTGACTTAAATTGTATTAGGCGAAACGAAATATATATTTTTATCTACAATTTATGCTCTAATGTGGACAAGTGTTTATGGTTGAACCTTCTTATCTTTGGTTAAGTGATTAGAGTAATTATTGGATAACCCGGCTCTGTGAGTCTAAGAAAAATGATGAAATTTGATAAGCTTATTCATTGATAAAACAAAAACTAGAAGAAAAAAAGTAGACTATTTACGCGAGTTCGTAGAAATGGAGCATGAGTGAAAGATAAGTTGTGACAAAAGGCATGAGGTGCAGCTGTTACACTTTATAGTGTCGATCAGGGGACTAAGGGAGGACCATAAGCCCACCAATAAGATGTTTTTGACCACATTTACCTCCTTGGCGGCGTGTTTAAATCCTCACCCCCGATTAATTACCACCAACATGCATTTAAATAAGATGATTAATTTTGCTAATCAAACTTTTGATTTTGAAGTTTATAAGGTTAACTGAGCTAATTATTGCATTTAATTGTCTATTTAGTCAATCTTGTTTTTAAATACAATTTTATCAATAGCTAAAAGAAAATGTATGAAACCACTTTTATGATTAATTTGATATATATATATATATATATATATATATATATATATATATATATATATATATATATATATAATAATAAAAGAAAAGGATTTATATTACACTGCTAGGCTTTTTTGCTTTTTGATTACTTAAAACCGGTGAGTATTCTAGTATGTATTTGTACATAATATTAATTAAATGTGATCGATTATGACTATCTTTCATTCAAAACGCTTGAGTGGTAACTAAATTTCCTAGAGTGATGGATAGTAATGCTTAGAAGAAAATTAAGTTGATGAGAGTCTTACTCTGCTCTCATGGTGAGTCATCAGGGTTTGTTCCAAAAGCACCATTAGTGTTGGCCTCAACATTGATAGATTCGATGATGTTGTCTGGCTTGATTTCAGAGTGCTGTCGTGCACATCTTGACGGAGGGAGGTGATGGTTGTCTTGAGGAGGTTGTGAATTTGTATCGTGGGACCATGTCTTAGGTCTTTGGTACATGATTTATCTCATGTCAGCAGGCTCTCTCCCAAGCTCTATTGTTATTATTACCTCTGCCTCAGAGTTGCGGCATTCACTCTCTTCCTTTACCTCTACGAATTACGCACGTATGATGGTTAGTAAACTGACCACCCGAGGTTTATCAACAAGCATAAAGCGTTAATCTAAGCATAAATTCATTATTATCTTATATTGGAAATTGGCAATTCTCTTTGCCAGTAGAAGGAAAAACGAGGTCAACCATGGTAGATTACTCTGAAGAGTTCATACGAAACGGGGGAATGAATGCATCTTCCTTTATTTAGTTTAAGGATTTGGCACACTGCATCTTAAAGAGATGAACTGTTATATGACTTTTGGATAGTCTCTTATCTGGGAAGGAAGAAAAACAAAAAACTGGTCGGCTAAGATACAAAAATGTTAGGGAAATTTCCAAGCGGTGTCTTGGATGGTTAGATTTCAATATTATCTTAACTTAGTGTACTTTCATGCTTGGGTGGCCTTTCAAGGTTTTTTTTTTTGAAACAGCTTTTCATGGTTTGATTTGTCTAAACAATTTGCTGAGAAGATTGTTAAGCCAATATCGTTACTTAAACTAATGAGGAGCATGACCATATGATAATGTAGACAGATGTCGGTCCTGTTGTTTAAGTAATAGAATAATAGAAAGGGACAACATGTTTACTAAGTCTCTTAAAGATGGATTTAAAATTAGTTATGATATATGCATTAATTTAACGATTTGCATTGATGGTGGTTATATCTCGTAGTCTCATGATGGTTGCAATGATACTTTTTTGATAATAGTGTCTATAATGATTTAGAGGCTAATATGTTATTCCTAGAATCTCCAGTTGCAGTTGGGTTTTCATATTCAAACTCAACTAGTGATTATAATATCCTGGGAGATAAGTTTACTAGGGAGTTCAAAACAAGATTGAAAAAAAAATACTACAAATCAGCAAAGTCTTCATCATCATCTTCATCTTCTGATTCAGATTCCAAAACAAGTTCAAGCTCATCTTCAGATTGAGTTTCATCATCTCCTACATCAGAACCTATATCTCCACTATATGGATCATTAAGAAGACCAAAATCATTGTCCTTTGCCACCTCAATCTGATGTAAATTAATTTCATTGTCTTGAAATGCCAATTCTAGCATTGAAGAAGCTTTCTTTGACAATTCAGGCATCTCTAAAACTATCATTGCCTTAATCTTGCACACAACTATCCAATCCGTTTGGGCGAGCCTCAGTGAAGGATATGGTACATAATATACTTGGCACGCCTGCATTGGGAGTATGAATGGTTCATACCTATTAAACCTTCTACTTTAGTTGACTTCTACGAGGCTGTAATTTGGGTGCCTCCTAGTGCCATGCCTTAAAGGGTTAAACCAATCACATTTAAATAGAACTATTCTTTTGAATGGATAACAAGGATACTTTAACTCCAATATCTCTATCAATTGACCATAATAATCACTAGCATTCTCACTATAGTTTGTACCCTTAATGCAAACACCACTATTCATAGTAGCTCGACCAGTCCACAACCTATAGTATGAAATTTGTAACCATTTACAAAGTACATTGGATATGACTGTGTGGTTCTATTTGGCCCTTCAGTAAGAGCCTTTACAAAGACATTTGTCACGTTGTTACTAGGATTACATGCTTGTTTATGAAAAAATATTAATGTCAATATGTATTTAATTTCAAATATTTGATTACCAAAAATTATGTAGGGAACGAAATACCCTTACATAAAGTTGATCCATTAAGTGAAATTATAATCGAGCATTTGATCAATGTCAGTATCGCTAATTCTTGGATCTTGTTTGCGCGATTTGTGAGTGTAAATACTTTAAATAAAAAAATAAAACCATTAAAATACAAAAATCAATAATTTTACTAATATTTCAAAAATACTTACTCGATATAAGGTGTAACCTCGTCACAATTCAAAAGAATATAGGTTTAAGCAGCCCGAAGTTCCTCGCCTTCAATTAGCCTAGGCTTTGCAGTTCCATAAGATCGTCCAGGATATGTGAATATTGACATATTACCTTCTATTGGAACCGTAACCCCGCCATCATCATTACAAGGCACATTCCGTTGTCTTGTGTGAACATGCGATTCAAAGTAATGCGAACCAAAGTTGGATGCTTCTTGACTAAACCACATTACATATTGAACCCTCGAGCAAGCCTTATTCACCCAGATATTTTTCAAATGACGAAGGAACCTATATACATATATATATGACAATAATTAATTGTTTTCATATGTTATTAACATCATATCAAAAGTGAAAATTCAATATGAGTTAGTACCTCTTAAGCAGGTACATCAGCGAAAGCTGTAGTGGGCCTGCTATCCTTGCTTCATATGGCAAGTGGACAGGCAAATGTTCCATTGAGTCAAAGAAACCAGGAGGAAATATCCGCTCTAACTTACATAGAACTATTGGAATTTCTAACTCCAATCTCCTCATATCTTCCTTCTTGAGTTTCATACAGGTCAAGTCTTTAAAGAATAAGCTCAATTCGGTTAGTGGTTCCCAAACATTCGTTGGCATCAAATTCCGAAATGCTATTGGGATTAACCTCTACATAAAGACGTGACAGTCATGACTTTTCATTCCAAAAAGTTTGTACTTCTTTAAGTCCACACATCCTCCCATATTTGACACATAGCCATCAGGAAATTTGAGGGTTTCACCCATTCACAAACAACTTGCTTGCCATTCTTATCCAAAGTGTAGTTTGCCTTTAGATATTTACCATTAGCATTCTTCCTTAACTCTTTTCGTCGACAAAACATAGCCAAATCCTTCGTAGCTTTGATGTTGTCTTTTGTTTTGCCCTCTATGTTCATGACAGAGTTGAACACATTCTCAAACATATTTTTCTCTATGTGCATGACATCAAGATTGTGATGAATGATCTCTTTGTTCATGACATCGAGATTGTGATGAATGATCTCTTTGTTCATGACATCGAGATTGTGATGATTGAGATTGGTACTCCAGTAAGGCAAATCCCAAAATAAACTACTTTTTCTCCAACCACAACCACAATCACTAGTTTTACAAATGTTGCTATTTATCTCATCTACATCAGCTTCAGTTACCTTTCTAAGTCCCAACATCTTGATATGCTCTAAAATTTATGTTCTAGACCGAGTGGGTGGTGACTAGGATAAAATTGTTTTATTTTTAATAAAGCAGTTCTTGTTTCGTCTGAAGGGGTGATTGCGAGGCATAAATTTTGATGATTATCGAACCATGATGTCTTACGACCATTTGAAAGTGAAAATGCATCAAGTACTCCATACAATGCGAAAAAGCTAATTTGTCGGCGTGCCCCATCAGAATGACATTGAGTATCTTAGAAAAATCCTTAATAGTCATAACAAAGATGCTCTCATTTGAATTTTTTTTTTTGAGACACATCATATGTTTCAACACCCACCTTCCACCAGTGTTTCAATTCAGCTATCAGTGACTGAAGGAACATATCTATCTTATGCTTAGGATTGTTCGGCCTAGGTACAATTACTGACAAGAACATATCCGACTATTTCATACACATCCCCGATGGAAAATTATATGGTGTTACAATGATTGGCCAACATGAATATTTGCTTTTCAGTTGACGAATTATAATCCATACGTACATAATCCCGACACGACATTTCTACTCTTCAAGGAAAATGAAGGATGCATACGAGTTAGTCACGTCTGACCCTTCAAATGGATATCGGATGAATTATAACCACTTAGTCTTCCTTGTCATGATCATCGTAGCCTTATCATACTTGAGTAGCTTTTGAAGCATACAATCTCCATATCCTAAGAATGAGAGGAAAGTAGTACATCCTCTTATACGGAACATCACCCTTATGTTTTGTTGATTCCCTTCTCCTACTTTTGTACCTAGGATGCCCACATAACTTGCAACACCTCAAAGCGCTATCTACACCCCAATATATCATGCAATGCTCCACGATATCAATTTTCTCCATAGAAGGCCCAATCCTTCAACCATCTGTTTGTATCGTAAAAATTCTCCGACAATGTTTTCGGTAGTGCCTCTTTCATACAATTTAATAAGGAATCATAACGTAAAGCTTTGGTAAATGATATTCTGACTTAATATTCAACAATTGAGCTACTGCAGATAACTGTGAGTGCTTCTCACACCTTAGCCATAGTGCTTGATCGACTGCTTGTAATATCTCATACAGTTTTTTTGCTATCGGATTCGGACTCTCCTCCACAGTGTCAAAGTCCAAGTCATGACCACTTGCATCCCTAACCATGGTATGGTATGGATCGGATGATTCAGTAGCATAAGTCGATGTATGACATTCACCCAGGTGTAGCATCCCCCAAAATAACCTAGTAGTTTTATAACATGTTTAGGGTATAAAATAAGTTAAATTGTATTTTTCTAGAATTTATATTGTTAAAGAACAAAAAAAAAATGATAAAACTCGAAAATTATAAAAGAATTAAGGTTAAATTGGTAAAATGTTAAAATGAGGACCCAAAGGTCATAAATGAGAAGTGTATGTGCCAAAATGGACGAAGGGTAATAAGTTGAATAGAAAATGAAAGAGAAAAGAAGGATTAAAATGCAAAAATGCGAAATGAGGAAATAATGTGCTAGCCAAACAAGGCCTAGTGACGGTTTTGAGTTAAGACAAAAAAAATTGGTCTTTGAATGACATTTCTCATTTGGGCATATCTTCACATTGAGAACTAGGGCACGGTTGAGAGAGTGAGAGAGGAGACCAAGTTGGCTTTGTGCTCTCTAAGGATTTGAGCCAAACAAAGAAGAAGGAAGAAGGAAGTAAAAAAGAAGAAGAGATTAAAGGTATGAAACTAACCCTAACCCCCTTTAATGTTGTGTTTGGGTTTGATGAAAACCCCAAATAGGAATAGAAGTGTTTTAAATGGTTGTAGATCAGTTTTGGGTTAAGTTTCGAAGTGCTTTTGGGTTAGGATTGGTTTTGAGGAATTTTTATATAAAGGAAATGTTGGGGTTTTAGGGGAGATGCTGTAAAAATTTTCTAAAACCCATGTTTATGTTTTAGCCATAACTCATCCAAATTGAGTGATTCAAATTTCTAGGTAAACTAAACTTTTAGGAAAACAAATCTCCTTGAAATAAGTGTATTCAAATTTGGAACCCATTAGACTCAAAAATTCGTCAAAGTGAGGCTCTGTTTTTGGGCAAATTCTAGTTCAGTTTGGTACAGTTTTGGTGTTTTGGTCTTTAGGCCATAAGTTGCACTATAAGAAAAAAGACCTATTTTAACGGTTACTGACTGTCATCGTATGTGTTATATGTCATCATAATTTCCTAGTCTTATATGTCATCTATTGCAGTGTCAAGGTAGGTGTATCAGCAACCTTGACATATATAAAATGTTAATGAATGTGTTTTTCTATTAATCAATATAACTTCTTTCTACCACTCATAATATGTCAAGGTTTGTGTTCAAATAAATCATGGTTTCTTTAAAAATATGTCAAGGTAAGGATCTTCCACCATAGATTATAAATTGGAATTAGAAGCATATGTCATGATAGCCTTTGAAAAATTTAAAAATAGATTTTAATGTTGCGATGAAAAGTATAGTAAAAATGCTTGTTGGCATATTTAAAATTCTTTGCTTAATTTAAACACTTAATACAAAATATACCTTGTTTTCACCATAAGACTTTATCTTGTTAACCACAATGCACCATATAAATATGCATGTAGCTATTAAAAACACATGTACATATATTGTGTTAATTTGAATTAGTTGTCCTCCCTTTCAATATATATACAAACAAATAATATATTCAAAGAAAGCTAAAAAACAACTTTACTTAGAATAAAAAGATACCAAAAGATAATGTAAATCAAGTTCTATTTATAATACATACGTAACTCATAGAACCAATAGATAAAATTATACAACCAAAATATTAATAACCCATGTATGTATATACATCTTTAAATGTCTATGCAAAAAAACCTTGAGTCTTTCACTAACGACCTGGCCCAAAAAAAAATAAATAAACAAATGACACTAATTAATTATTAGTTGAAGATGAAATCCATGTAATAAAATCTTAGTAACTACACAAACTTTAATCTTACCAAAATAACAATGTACAACAAAAATATTAGTAACACATTCATTATATACATCCTTGAAATCTACGTAAAAAATACCATCTTGAGTCTTTCATTAAGCGATACCTATACCAAATAAAATAAGGAAATAAAATGATATTAACTAATTATTGGTATAGATGAAACCCCATGTAATGAACAAGGGTTCATTCTCATAAATTCAAGGCACCGGGCATTAGAAAGACAAGTTTTGGAGGTTCCTCATACTATTTAGGGATTAGTGGGTTTGATGCTACCTATTCTCTTGTGGCAATGGCGTAACACCCAAACACGAATACCATTAGCTACATAAGGATGTCGGTGTCTGAATACCATTAGTGGAGTTTTCACATATGCTTTCATGTACGTTCATATTCTATACTGTCATATCATATACTTTCATCTTATACTTTTTATCTATTCATTCGTGTATTCATATATTCATGTCATTTACGTATTCTGTCATTCATTCGTGTATTCATATATTCATGTCATTTACGTATTCCTGTCATTCATTCTTCTTTGCATAGCATTTCGATTATTTCATATCGTATACTTATCCATGTATGCTTTCTGTTATGCTCTAGACTCTTTGTATTCTCTTATTAATTTGTTATGAAATAACTAAATGGTCTCGAAACAAAGGGAAACAAAAAAACGAGAAAAGCTGGTTTAGTGAGGGTCCGGTTCACTACTTTCAAATTTCAGCAAGGTTGTGAATCCCACTTGTCCTCCACAGGTATAAATCTAGATTCTTGACTCAATGGGCTTTTCGTAGAGGTCAGAGACATCGAAACGGAGTTCGGATGAAAAGTTATGGTCGTTCAGTTAGAGGCGCAAAATTGAAGAATTTTCGCGCATGGTGCGAAAATTCTTTGTTCCATGGGTGCGGGAATTTACAGCACCGGTCTTGAATTTTCGCACTAGTTCATAGTGCCATTTCGCACCAACGTTATAATAGTGCGAAATTTTCGCACCCGTATCTAAAAATTTTCCAATTTTTGTGTCTCCCCAGCTTCGAGCGGCGTAAGCTTCGTCCGGCTGGTTTGGTGTTCTTGGACTCTATGGAAGCCCATTGAGTCGAATCTAGATTTAATATGTGGAGGGACAAGTGGGTTCTAACCTGAAATTGAGGTAATGTTAACCATATTAAATATTTCTTTGTTTGGTTTATTTCATGTTTATATCGAATGTATATAATTCATTTCATGCGATCAATAAGACTAGATCAAACATAAAAGATCTTTTTTAGATAAATGTATAAGCAAAATCTAAGAAAAACCAATCAAAATCGAAGCAAACCAAAATAGGAAACCAAAGCAAAAGCAGGGCATGTTTATTAACCTGAAACCAAAAATAAAGAAATCATTGGCATAAGTAGCGGGTTGCAAGCATCAGTCTGAGCCCTTCACATATTTAACAACTTTGGGCAGAGTGGTGAGGTTGTTGTCTTCCTTCTTTCTTGCCCCTCCTTTGTTTTTCATCATTTTTCTCCTCCATTCTTGTTGCGCTTCTTACTGACAAGACTGAAGAAGACCCATTTGATAAACTCAAGGAGCAAGTCGATCTGAAATGTGCATAGGGAAGGAGAAACCATTTATAAAAAACCCCGACAAGCAGTCATTATGAAAAATAAGTATAAGAACTCAAAATCCTAACCTACCCTCTTATAATCAGAAGGAGAAAAAAAGCTGAGTTTTCTTCTCAAACCTAGCCTACCCATTTCAAGAAGATATATAAAAACCTTGAGCCCCAATTTCTCACCTTCGAGATTTCAAAAGAAATCCTACGCAGCCAGTAATAAATCCAAACTAAAGATCCCTCCCCAGATAATATGGAAACCAATGTCAAACAAGCCTTGGGATGCACCATGAAACATGAAATACCCGGTAGGCACCATCCACTCTAAAACTCAAACAAGCCTTGGGATGCATATGCCCCAAAACATATAAGTAAAAAATGGCACATCAGTAATCATCCATTCACCAAAACTTCCCACCAAATAGGAACCACATTCATTAAATCCTAATAAAATTTCATTGTCTTAACATAGCATATAAAAGAGAAAAAATACTAATGTTTCTTACCAATATCAACATAAAATTATCATTCCTTAGAAAGTATTGATATAGGTAAATTCAAATATATATTTCTTGCTATATTGATTAATGGAGAAAGGATTTGAATTAAAGAATACTCTTTAAAGAAAAAAAGATCTCCCTCTATTGCAGATTGGAGAGAACATGAACCATGGGCACAATTCTTTTCGGATTACGTCACACATTGCTCTAATCACAGATCGAGCGAAAACAATCAGAAATAAGCATATTATAGAAGCGAGGGAAGCACACGAGATCATATGTCGATCAAATAGCCTTAAATTCTTTTATTTCGTCAAGATCCCGGAATTGGGCGATGCATTTTTAAATATGAACATAGATAGCAGAATGAAAACTGCAGAATTGATTCAACGTTCATCCACAAACCTAGAAAGGTTTGAAAAGCGTGAAGCATGCATATACCTACTTGAAGATACAAAAAGATGAGCTAAAGGTATGATTTTAAAGGCGATTAAACAAGCGATGATATATAGAGGAGAAAGAAAAGGGTTGCTCAAGAAAGTTGCAGGAATCTAAAACTCCATGTATGGAAGAAATGGAAAAACCAGAAATGAAAAAGGGAAGGAAGGGGCAGCAAAAATAATCACCAGGTTTATGATCTTGAGATTGAGATTGAAAACAATCACGAGAACATCATCAGAGTGAGTTAGCTAGGAGAACAACATGATAGGAGGAAAGCTCATCAACGGTGCCATCACAAGAGGTTTGTTGGTATTATGTTTCGAATTGAAAAGGGAGAGGAGAGAAGGGATGTGGTGGGCAGAGGAATTTGGGAATGGGAGACATATTAGGGTTAAATTCAAGAGGGCTGATGATGTGAAAAGAAGGAGGGATGAAATTGGCGGTCTTTGAAAAAATGGGAGGAGGGAATCTTGCTCTAAAGGGAGATAGTCTTTTAATTAAATACAATATTGACATATATTGTCATAAGTAAAGGTTCCATCATCGAAAATCATGGCGGAATGAAGTTTTATGTATGTAATTATTGCTTTGAAGTAAGTTGTATATGTCATAATTGCTAATTTAAATACACAATATTGACATATATTGTCATAAGTTAAGATAATATATGTCAAGAATTGCATTTTTTCTTGTAGTGTTGATTTTCACTCATCCAAATTAAGTGATTCAAATTTCTAGGTAAACTAGACTTCTAGGAGAACAAATCTCCTTGAATTAAGTGTATTCAAATTTGGACCACATTAGATCCAAAAATTCGTCAAAGTAAGGCTCTATTTTTGGGCAAAATTTGGTTCAGTTTGGTACAATTTTGGTGTTTTTGAACAACTTTGGTATTTAGGCTATAAGTTGAGTTTCACTCATCCAAATTAAGTGATTCAAATTTCTAGATAAACTAGACTTCTAGGAGAACAAATATCCTTGAAAATTTGGACCTCATTGGACCCAGAAATTCGTCAAAGTGAAGCTCTATTTTCGGGAAAATTCTGGTTATGTTTTGAAAATAGAGTAGTCCCGATTGTTTTGAACATATTTTGAGTTTCAGTGCTCCGAATTGGATGATTCTAATTTCTGAATAAAATAGATTTATAGGGAAACAATGAAATTGAAGGAAGTTTGGTAAAATGTGGCTCATTTGGTCCCAGAAAATTTTACTTCAAGGAAGTTGGGTAGAAAACAACCTTAACTAGAAACCTAAATAAGTCAACTAATATTGTTCTCTAATTGTGATGGATTAGGGGTTGGTGACTAGGAAGCCTAACCCAAGAATGGGATTCCGAGGATAGGAATCGAGGAGTGACAACTTTTTTGGGTTTGTTCTCCGTACTTCTTTTCTTATTTCAAGTTTTGTGATCGTTGGTTGAAATGATTTTCAAGAAAACTGCATATGTGATTTGTTTTAAGTGATTTAGGAAAATTGATTTCAAATGCATTGCCATAAAAATTGCATAGACATCAAAAATGTATTATTTGGGTATAATCTCTTATACAATATTGTAAATTACTATGACTGAGTTTTAATGCCCTTAATAGAATGTTATCCGTCATATTCGAGTTAATGATAGATTGGTATACCAATAAGGGTTAAACTAGCAGTATTGTGAACGAAATGCAATATAATGGCGTACCGATCCGTAGCCCATCGAGATAGTATCGGTAGTGTACACACAATGATTTTTAAATAACCAGTCAATAGCCTAGCAGGACCACACTGTGTTATAAAATGTTTTTTTTTTTATCGATTGGCATCCCCAGCGGGACTGTGCCAGTGATTCTGTTATCTTAGGCATCGAAAGAAATGGTTACATTTGTTTAAGGGAAAAATTATACGTAAATGTGTAAAATGCATGATTTGAGTTTCGAATTAAATATTGCATATGAAATTGTATATTTTGAAGTGATCAAATGATTTGCAAATGAAAGTATGTGAAATTAGCACATACATATAATGTATGTTGCATGGACGATTGAAATTGTGTCAAAACATTGTTTTAGATAAGTTGCATATTTGTGTTTAATTGAAATGAAGAAGGAATTGCATAGAGCCACTAAGCATGAAAATGCTTAGCGCATTGTTTTTATCATCGCCCAGGTACTGAGTGAATAGGGACAAGAGCAAAGACCTGAGTTGAGTCATCGTAGGAGAATCGATGCAGTATAAGTAAATGCTACGTCTCGTATATATTTCATCCATGACATTATTTGATCCATTTTGTAATGAAACAAAAATGTATAAGTTTTCATAGAATAACATATTTAAGTTTATTTGTGGAGATGAACTTCCCGATAATCTTTTATGTGATAATGTTGAAAGGGCATACATGCCATATTGAATGAGTGTTAATTGACAAACGGTGGGCCCTCTTCTTAGAAATGATTATCTGACATTTATTTTGTATTAAAAATGTATATATGGTAAAAGCGTAGCGATCCTTAGATGGTTTGGCCTCAGAAGCTAAGTAGGGTTGGGTATGGGGGCGCGACACCCCGTTCGTAATTTCTACGAGTTGTAGTTTCCCCATGAAATCTCCACTTATAATAATCAGCTACACCCCGTTCATAATTTCTACGAGTTGTAGTTTCCCCATGAAATCTCCACTTATAATAATCAGCTACAAAACCCTTTTGCACTAGGTGTAGCTTCACATTCTCAATTTCTAAAAACTTTCGATTCTTACACTTAATACATGGACACCTTTTTCTCAGTCCATCAGTTTATTCTGGTTGACTAATTGCAAATTGAACAAAAACGTGCACTCCCTCAACAAATTTTGGGTTTAAATAACCACCGCTCATCCTATTATACATCCATTGTCTATGAACAATCATATTTTTTAATCTCCTCGTTAATGAAAAACACATGAGACAATCTAATCATTATATATTCTCATAATCTAAAATGTAACTAAATGGTTTTCTAAAATTTTCAAGGTTACTAAAAATCATAAAATCATTGGTCAACATGTAGTTTAAACCATCTTCAACTGTGGTTGCATGTGAATGTGGATCCATATAAAAAAGAAAAATAAAAAAATGAACAGTAAAACTATGCCCATCTCTTAAAAATAGAGGGAGTACTTTATAATTTACTCAAGGTGAGCAGACATGAATAATATGGTTCCTTTCGAAACAATATCTTGTAGTACTATAGACAATCATACCAACTTTTGAATGGTGACAAGTACATTTCCACTAAATTGGTCTACACATATGAATCCTTAACAAAATATGTCTCTTTGCACTGGTTTCATTTTTGGAAACCAATGGTTTTGGAAAAGCTTGTACATGGTTTTTGTAACACCCAAAATTATGCCCTAGTTGTTTTACAACATGTTTAGGGTATAATAAAAATAAATGTATATTTTTTCGGAATTTAAATGCTAAGTGAAAAAAATGATAAAAAAAACCGAGATTAATCAAAGAGTTAAGGGTAAATTAGTAATTTACCAATCCATGACCTAAAGGTCATATGATAATAAGTTTATATGCCATTAAATAATATAGAAATATTGAGTAAGTTAAAGTAAATGAAAGAGAAAAAGGAAGGACTTTAACAAAATGGGAAAAGAATGCAAAAAAATGGGTTTTACCAAACATGACATTATAGCAAATAAGGGATAAGACCAAAAACTGGTATTGGTAGGAGAGAAATATCTCATTTTGGCTCAAAGGGAGCTAGGGTTACGGTTTATGTGAGAAGAAGCCAATTTGGTTTGATTTTCTCTTTTGTCTTGGGTTTTACTTAAGCAAAGAGAGAATGAGAAGTTAAAGAGAATAGTTAAGAAAGAAGAGAAAGGGAGAAGAGAGGAAGTTATGTTTCAAGAAAATTATGTTAGGAAACTACCTTAATAATTTCTCCTCTTGTTTGTTGTTTTTGTTGGTTTTGATTTTTATTATTCAGGTCGTCAAATGAGGGAGAGATTATGTATAAAGGAAATGTCAGTTTCAGGAGATGTTGTCAAAAAAATTTTCAAACCCACGCTTTTGTCTCATATCATCATCCAAATTGAGTGATTCAAATTTTGATAAACTAAACTTCTAAGAGAGAACAAATCTCCTGAAATAAGCAGTATTCAAATTTGGACCCCATTGGACCGTAAAATTGGCCAAAGTGAGGTGTTCTCGCTGCCGACTTTTGTTCGGGCTTTTGATACAAGCTTTAGGTGTTTTAACTTTTTTGTTTTTAGGTCATAAGTTGAGTTTCACCATCCAACAGTATGATTCAAATTCTAGGTAAAACTAAACTTCTAGGAGAACAACTTTCATGAAGGAAGTATATAGCCAATTTAATCCCATTGTTACTGTAGAAATTTGTCAAAGTAAGGAATACCTGTCTCTCGAAACTGCTTAACAGTCCAAGAATCAAGTAATTCAAGCTGTTTAAATCATAACTTGAGTTATACTGATCCAAATGAGATGATTAAAATTTCTGTACAAACTAGACATATGGGAGAGCAACTTTCATGAAGAAAATATGATCAAATTATGTCTCTAACGTTCCTAGAAAAATTTCAAATATAGGACACAATTCCATATTCTGTTCCTGGAAACTGTCCAAGAGTGGTTCAGAATGTTTAGACCATATCTCCAAAATTAAAAGTCCAAATGACATGATTTTTGAACCATAAGAAACTTAAGACATAAGGGGTATATTGAGTTAGAATATCACTTTCTCTCACAATCTCTATTTAGGGTCAAAATTGTAGTCGAAACGGACTTTGAGCATTTTCAACTGTCGGGCTGGTAATTGGTTATGAAACTCAAATTGTATAAAGGTTATATAAATTTATTGTTATATGAAATAAATGCATCATAGTGTAGATGATCATGCGTGATAATGAAGTATGAAAGCTAAAGAGAATTACATCGCTCACCTTTGTTATATGGAAAAGTGCAAAGTACGCTTAATGTTTATAGTTGATTATTTGATAATGAAGATTCAGTAAGTATACATGATATTAATAGTTATTCATATATAGGATATCTTTTCTGATACCTAAAGAGATTGTTAAAAACATAATAAAACTGACGTTTTATGACCGATAGAAGGAATAGATAGACATGCCTATAGGGATAACAATGCTATAACATATAGTTTAAAGACAGAGTGACCCCGTTTGGGTTGATAACATGGATCCCGCTTGGATAATTACATTAGCCCCATTTGGATCATACAATACAATACAATTTATAGATCACTGTCTCGTATAGTGATAGTACTGGACATATAGCGCTCTTTTCCGTGATTCACTTTTGAATATCATGCAGCATGACATAAGATGGGATGAAATTTTTGGAATGTTTATAAAAGACATGAAACATGAAAAGGATATGAAATGCAATATGTAATTTAATTATAATGATATGAGAAGTAACATGTATTATGAATAAAATGTTATGAAGTATTGTGACGATGGTTATAGTGGTTGTCCATATTTATGGATTCCCACTAAGCTATAAAGTTTAGCACGGGTGTCCCGAAGGGCCAACATAACTGTAGGTCCACTACATAAATGGCATCAAGAGGATGTTCGTGGATATTTAAGATACAAAGAGGCCAACACAACTATAGGAGTCCACCACACGTAGTTTTGGATTTGAGCCTTGTATGGTAAATGCAGAGCTTTGTAATAGTGAAATTGTATAAGAACAAGTAAATGAGACTCGGATATATGTACAAAATATTATGAACACCACTACGGTGTTTGTTTTATATGTATATGTTATAAGTTTTATTTATTTATGAAAATATATATAAATTGGGCCCACCAATAACAGAAAAATAGGTTAAAGAGTCTTAGTTTCATGTCATGTCCCCACCTTCGCCCAGCTAGAGGTAAATAACAGCTTCTTTAGTCTTAATCTTAATTAAGATGTCGTTTGTTGGATTTCTTGAATTGAGATTGTTTTAGTAAGGGACACTCATTGTTAATTGGTAGGCAAATTGTCGATAGTGTTTTGTTAGCTAATGAAGTGGTCAAGCGTGTGAATAAGAACCAAGAATTAAGCATTTGATTCAGATTTGTGCGATTACTTAATTTAGTATATAGGGTTCCATTGGAAGTGGAGAAAATTGATTTCTTAATGGACATTGATATTGATTTGAATGAGGGACAACGTTTTCCAAGACAAATTAAACTATAATTCAATTACTTCTATATCATTATCCATGACCTACCTACCTTCCTATTTTGTGGCTATAGAATTTCATTTTGTTTCAAATGATTGAAATGTGAGGTCCACATAACTAAATGTTTAATATCAATATTTGATAACTCAATGGCAAGATTTTATTTTGAAAGAGACTCGATCCTAGATTTCAATATTTGCCACCATCGAAAATGGTCTGTCATTCTTTGAACCATTAGGCTATATGACTTAATGTAGAAAATGAATTTTTTATGCATAAGACAAAATCATGGCTCTGCTCCTATATACACTATTATGCATAATTACGTAATATTTATTTAATCTTTAAATAAACAACTGTCTTGAATTTATACGATTTTCTAAACAAATATATCTAAAGTGTGTTTAGTGATCAAATATTGCAAAGACTTATGTCACGTTTGTTTTTTGGGTTTCTGTTCATTTTTTAATTTTTTCATGCTATTCAAATCAGGAAACAACACTCTTGCCTAACAAAGGAACTTGTTACCTAATATTAAAAAAACAAATAACTTAATACTTAATACTATTAGTTACTATTTAACAATAACATGAAAAAAGTTCAATTCAGCTTTAAAAAACAAACCTTATGAAAAAAAACTTGAGTCTTTATATATTATAAACTGCTCCAATGCAGGCGGGGTATGGGACAACGCTCAGAAAAATAAGCTATACGATAGTTATAATGCCTAGACCGTAAAAGCAGTAGAAAAAATTTAGAGAATATGTTCTGATATCATTAAAAAAGACTTGAGTCTTTATATATTATAAACTGCCATATAATAATCTAACATCTTATATACCTAGAAACGGAGGTACAAAATGATACCCGATCTACTCCTCCGGAAACTTCAACAGATCTGACGTAGCAAGATCTTAATCAACAGAAATGATCAAGTGGGGCTGCACCTTCAACAAATAACAGAATGAAAAGAAGTTAAATACTAAATAGAAGACAGATTTAAAAGGTGAACCCATAAATCATAGATTAAAAAACCACAGCTAAACTCTAGATCAAGCTTTCAAATTGAGGTACATTCAGATCTGTCCCATATACCTCTGCATTACAAACGTTGTACCAACTTAAACCCATATCTATGCTATATCTTCCATTGTAACCGACCAAATTTGAAATGACCAATCTCTCTTCAAAAAAGAGAGACAAATCATATAGCTTTCAAAAATTAGAATTTTAGAAAAATACAAGATGAAATTTATAAAATCCCTCTATACAAATCTCTCGTCAAAGTTTCAAAATTTCTCCAGAAAAATCTAAAATTTATATAAAATAAAATCCCTCCTCCAAAAGAATATAAAACAATAACACAAAAAAAATTATCTCTTTAAACCACGGAAACAGTTCAATTCAAATAAAATTGCTGCAAAAAAGATTTGAAAATAGAAAGAAAAAGGGTCACAAAGAGGACTGCACGTTTAAGGCACCGCAAGAGAAGGGAAAAGGCAGAAGATGAGATCATCAATTTGACTATGTTACACATGCTTTTGTAATTGCCAACACCGACTTATGACTAATCATATCCTCCGTACACGTGTGCGGCTACACATTAACTATGCTATCAAAATATTTTAATATTTTTACTTCCCTATATTATAACTCGTGTGTATATATATATATAATCGTAGAATTCAAGTTAATAACACGGCAAATTGATAAAAGACCTATATATTTGATAATCTAAAAATACCTAAAATACATTTTCGATTGGATTTTGGTTCAAAACATATAAAAACACGGAAATTGATAAATACGAGGGCATACCAGGAAATTATAGTATTTTTGAATTAAAATGATATCGAATCTAACTTCTGCTCAAACGAAAAATGGATTCCCTAGTTCTTTCACAGTTTCTTGGAGTCTAAGTGGACAACGCTCTGAAAATTAGAATGTATTGAAAGTTAAGAGAAAAATTGTATGAACAAACTGAAAGTAAATTTCAATGTAGAATCTCATTGAATATGGAATTGCTAAAGCATGAAAGCTTTAAAAACAAATACTTAGAAATAAAATAAGCTAAAAGTTTGGAAATATTGCTGATGAACTTGTAGAAACTATGAGAAAATGCTAAAATGATTTATTGAGTGTTGGTTGATGATTGATTTTTTGGTCCCTTCTCTGATGTTGAATCTTTCTTTTATAGGCATTCTTGAATAACTGCCGCAACCCACCTTCTCCAATAACTGCTCACGTCCTGCCATGTTATGACTTGGGTTGGAGAAAAAGTCTCCTCCACTTTCTTTTGAGACAAAGTCTCACCATTCTAAGCCGACCACTTTGACAAATTAAAATTACAAAAATGTCTTGGACCCTTTTATGGACATTAATCATGGACTTGGACTGGGCTGGACTCGGTTTTTTCTTGATATATCCATTCGGCCTATTTCACTATCCTTTGGGCCGAACAATTATTCAAATACCATTTAGGCCTAAAAATTTATTTTTAGTGTAAACAATACCTAAGATTCCAGAGTATGTTAGATCAAATTTTTTCATTTAAATTGTCAACGCAAAAACCTACGACGAAGCAGTATGTCGGATCGAACTTTATTATCTAAACTGTCAAACTTTATTATCTAAACTGTCAACACGAAAATGTACAAATAAGCTAACCATTAACGACACAACTACTTACCGCAACAGGTAGACGATAAAATATGTCGTAACAGATCGGTGACAAAAACACGAAAAAACAAAAATAAACCAGAATTGATGTTGAAGAAACCACTTTATTGAAAAAAAAAAAAAACTCAAATCTAGTGAAGAAAACAATTGAATGAGTGATTTCAAATCAATAATGACCAAAATATCACCCTTCATCTCTAACGAATAAAGACATAAAAGAGAGAAGAGATGGAAGGGTGGCTAAGATTCCCAAAAAACAAGTTTTGATACTATTGAAATAATAATTGAATTGAGTACATTAATATTTGTATTAATTTTAAGTGCATTAATTTAATTAAGCATCGCAGATATTATCGACTGTTAAGTCCATGACTAAAAAAAATACTTTTAATTTTAAATTGTTTTTCTTAACTAATTATTAATTTGTGATAGTTTACTTTTTTTAACTTATAATTAGAATATGTCGATCATAACTAGCTCAAGTGGTAAAGAGTTCAATGTTACAAACATACACAGAAAATAAAGAGGGAATTTGAGGTTCGAGTCCTAATTGAGATAGTTTACTCTCTTAAAATTAAAATATAATAATAAAAACTTATTTTGAAACCCCGAGAAAATCTAATTTTCTGAAAAATGGCAAAATGGTAATTTCGATCAAAAATCTGAAATTTTTCTAGATCTCGGATGACAAAACTTTGGAATTGTCTCGCGAAATCCAGCTACCAAGTCGAATTTCGTTGAATTCCGAGATAGTCGGAATTTGCACGTTTTTCGAGGCAACAAGCGTAGTGTGGGACACTTAGCACATTTTGAGTGGCTCACAATATGCCATGTGTCAAGTGCAGAATGAGTCAACTTGAACTCAAGTGTGGGGCCTATGTGGACATGTGACATCTCCTAATTGGAGGAAAATCAAAGGTAGGTGGATAAGAAATCCAAATAAGCCAATGATGGCTTGACATGTGACAAGTGAGGGAATAAAACAAAAGAGAAAAGAGAACACTTCTCTCATTTTTGCCGATCCCAGCGATGGGCAGGTGCAATCATATTCTGTATATAGAGTCATTCCATCTTCTCTCTAGATTTCTGCTCAATTCGTTTGGCTTCGCGCCAAGAAGAAAGCTTGTTCTATATAAGAAGGGCTATGCGTGGGCATTCTGCTTGGGAGTTTCGACAACTCCAGGAGGTAGGGGTTTTCTCCTACTTGATTTAATCCTCATAGCAGCCTTAACGATTCGGTTCGTTGGTGCCGCGAATGACCGCTTTGGTCGGGTTCCAAAACTCGGGACTCGAAATATTGAACCTCAGAGACTCAAGCTGACAATCCAATGAGCCAGCTGGGTGGCTTCAGGTTATAATCATAAGAAATCTGGTGGTTTTGTGTCATGGAGGGACTGAATGGTCACTGATTTCTTGCCCAAGGAAGTAGAACCGATGTTGATGAGGGGTCGTCCTAAGGACAACCCACACACCGGTTGGGATCAAAAACAACATGACTTCCTTTCGTGGTTGGACCGAAATGTCCATGTGCTATTTGCATAAAATTTACTGCTTAATGCAAAGGTGGAAAATAATATGTTAATGCATGGAATTAAATGTGTTAACATGATGTTTGAATTATATGAAATATAATTGTGTGTCAGCCATTAGAATTAAATTGTTAATTAGCCCATGTGAGCTAATTTTGATGTTATTGCGATGAATAAATAACATGTGATATGTATGTGAATTTTTTCGATATATGCATGATGATATATTGGCATGTGTTGCATGAAATTATGATGATTACTTATATGAACTAAGAAACTAAATCAATAGGTGTGGAGTGCATGACATGAAAGAAAAATGAAATGGTTAGTGAAAGGAATTTCAAGGAAGATTTTCCTCAAGAATTGCTCTGGGTATTGTCCAACAGCTTCATCTCGAGCGGACCTGATGACTCGTTTCGAGAATAACAAAGAATTCACCTCTGAGGGTTATCCAATGTATTCCATCGAAACTCTAGCATGCTTTCGAGAACAAAACCTTTTGCTTTGAAAATGTTGTTTTGAAAAAAAGCGAGGGCCTGTAGCTGGAACAGAGTCATATCTTATCCATATCATGTAGATATTCAAGTAGATCACATGTACGGTCGAATGTGTTCTCAGGTTTAACCATTGCATGTGCACTTAGGTGGAAGTAACCCATGTAGGATAATTCCACCATCGGCATTGGTCACCCCGTCAGGGAACATTATTTCCGTGCACAAGGAGTGTTCTGAAGACTACGCACACTAGAGGCCGCCTAAGAAGAAATCCTGATTGTGGCTTTGATATTTTTGTAGAGAATATATTAGGGAATTCTTAATTTTAATATATGTTTGTATTAAGAGTGATGTAATTAACTCTTGAACTATTGTAATATAGTTGGTTAGACTTTTGGTGAGTATTGATGTGTAGGCCAATGTGGCCATTTTTACTCATGTATGGGTCTCATGATATGAGACTACGTGCATTCCGTGTGTCAGATGAAGGCAACTGACACCCCGATTCGGGATGTCACAATTGCATCGAGCTAAGGTAAACGACACTGGGACTCAGTTAAGTGTAGAGCTTAAGTATACGAGTACTTAGGGCTTGAGGGACTTGGGCTTAGGCCATAGTCATTAAGGTGTGAGAGCATCACAACTTGGTATAGCTCGATATTAAGGTTTTGCACAGATTACCTAGGCAACTACTCGGGACAGATTAGAACCGTGATGTATCAGGTTTATGTATGCTTGGGTGTATAACATGATGTATGTTGTATGTGTTGTGTGATTTGTATGCTTGGTGAATAGCATATTGGAAAATTTTGTTTGAGGAATTTTGGACATAATGAACTTAAATAAACGAATTTTTTTCCGAATAACATCTGGCTGAACATGAACAGATTGGGTTTTGTGAAATTCTGGAAAATAATTCAAGTTTTTGCACAAGAAAAAGGGTTAAAATTAAACCCTTGATTTTTTTTTTTTTTAAATTGTAACTACGCTTTCAAGCTACTGAGATCTTTAGGAGTAGCAGGAGGCTAATGATAACAAAAATAAAAATAAAAGGTTGAGAAAATTTTTCTAGGGCTTTATAGTGTGTAAAACAGGAAAAAAAAAATTATAATGAATATTTTTGGTTCTACTGAAGATATGAATTTTTTTTTTTTTTTTTTTTGGTGATATTGCAGGGAGTAGAACAAATGAGAAAAAAAAATGAATGAAGGAAAAAAAAAAAAAGGTCGGCAGAGCCGGAATGGGCTATCGCTTCATTTTCTATATACCGGGTCGATAGCCGTGACGTATCGCGGACACAGGCCAAGGAGGCAGGGTCAGGGCGCTTAGCGTGCACCGCGACACGATGCCTAGCGCCTCACGATACTACCAAAGACGTTCACGACATGGCCAGCTCGCGCTACGAGCTTATGTAGCGCCACGACGCCCCACAAACGCGTCGCGAATACAATGGTTTGAATCGTGGCAAAGAGGGCGAATTTTCAGGTTGGCGCACACGGCCGCGGCCATCGACGCCCAAATGGACACGATCGCAGAGCGCCGCTGGACGCAAAGTGCGAGCGACACGGAAAGCGCAAAGGAGTACGACAAGGAATTGAGTCGAGATACAAATTTTATATCGTGACCGGGGGCTACGACATCTGCCAAGGCGGCATAAAGACGTGACACCCGCCTGCAGGGGGCTACGAGCACGTGGCGCCTAGTGCCCACGACATGGCGCCCAGCCAGCGCGCGATGCACCGCAGATCGGCGCGCAACGGCTTACCCTAGGTTCCGTGTGTGCATGCACTCGACTCCAGTTGTTCGATCACCATTCATGGACACCGCTCTGCGAACATTGTTCACGGGTTTCAAACAAAAATAAAAATAAAAAATAAAATAAGATAAGATAAATGGAATAAATAAAATAAAAATAAAATTTTGTCAAGGTGATGATTTAATATATGGAATTATTATCTTGCATTACCTATGGATGCATTGACATAGTGTATGAAAATTTTTCGGTAGGTGAATATTGTCTCAGGGCTGTGTATACACCTTAGAGACACTTCATTAAAACTTAACTTGCCATTTGACATATGTAGATGGCTAGTCGCGGGAGAGGACGTAGAGGTCGTCCACAAGGTACTGGTCAGACACCACCGGTATTTAACCAGCAGGCCTTTACTGAGGCCGTAGGGATTGCAGTTGCTGCTATCGCACAAGCATGTGCAATAGTGAGCCAGGGCAGGTCAAACGACCTTCAGCATTTAGAAGCACATCATCCTCCAATGGTCATAGGGGGAGGAGTAAATGACACGCCAGCACCAACATATAGGTGTTTCGCGATTTCAAGAGAAAGGAAGGTTCATCTTCTTCCAACCCGGAAAAGAAGCAGAAGACTTCTGTTTCGCACGGATCTCAAGGACATGGCCAAGGTTATCAGGACCAAGGCCAGGATGGGGCATTTAGTCAGCAGATGATATGTTATTTCTGCCGACGGCCTGGACACTTTCGACAAGATTGCCCACGGAGGCAGGAATCCCAAGGTTATAAGACACCTCACCCCAATCGCCGGGACGATGTGGTTTCCAAATGTAGGATAGATGGTATGCTCTCCACTACTAGCGTACTGACATATGAGGAGGATTGCCCTCGGGAGGCGTGGATAACATAAGCTGGGACAACACAACCCCCAAGTAGTTAAGTGGACAGGAGCTGATGCGCGGCCTCCACACCCTAGTACTGGGTCAGGAACCAGACGCCCTGTGGTGCCGCACCGCAGCTAGTACTGCAGACGGTCACATAAGTCGTGGGCCGCAGCACAAGTCAAGGTCGAAAGCAATGTGGCTTGCGTGTGCCGAGAGTTCTGGGTCAGTCGCAGATGACGGTTACCCATTGCCGCTCACCTCAGCATAAGGAGACGACGTCCTAGGAGGCGAGGTCCTATGGTACTCAGAGCCGAGCATGCGATAGCAGCCGCATGCCGGGTAATGCTTTTATACCCGTGATTTGTTTTCTAATGCATCATGTTCATTAATGCATCTTGTATGATAGGTTTGGGCTTGGAGGTTGAGGCCTCTGGAAAAAGCGTTGTATGGGAACTTTCTTCCCTAGGATCTAGGGTGAGAGTTGGTCAGATGTGTCGAGATTGTGAGTCAGAGATTGTAACGCCCCAAAAATACCCTAGAATTTTTATAATAAAATTTATTATATATTCTAGGTATAATTGGGCCAAATTGCATTTTTCCGAATTGTTAGATAATATCGATTAAATGACATCAATCCCAGTCAAACCTATGAAAAAGAGAAAATATGGAAATTAATAAATGGGGACCTAAGGGTCAATCAGAAGTAAGTTTCTATATGTCTAAGTGAAATTAGAGAAATAAATGAGTAAGGGGAAATAATAGGAGACTTAAAATGAAGAATAATAGAGAAATGGAGGGACCTAAAATGTAAAGAAATAAAGAAAAGAAGAAAAATCAAGGAAAGGGCATGTGGTATGTAGAGCAGGAGGAGCTTCTATTTTTAAAGTACGATTAAGGGTGATCCATAAGAAAAGGGAAAAAGAAGAGAGAGAGTAAGGCAAACCATTTTTGAGAGGAAGAGTTAGAGAGAAAGGCTCTACCTTCTATCTAGATTTTCCGACGATCGGACCATCGGTTTCCGGCGAAGCAAGAGAGAAAGTCCTTCCTCGTGACAAGAGCTGCAAGTAGAGACCGGAATCGGGGAGTTTCAACAAACTCCAAGAGGTAGGACTTCTCCTACTTGGGTTATTTTCTACTCTAAGGGTTGTGTGGTGGCTATCTTGCCCTTAAGGGAACGTTTGGTTGTATTTTAAACCATGGGAAGCTGCCACATTGTGGTAGTGCGCATTAGTCGGACCTTAGAGCTGATTTTTGGGTAAGAAATAAAGGGAATTTGGTAGTGAGGCCTTCTGGTAAATTGAATCCACATCAATGAACTTGATGTTAGGCTTTTGAATTTCTCAATTTGGACCTCTGTAGACCAAGTTATGGTCCTTTTACCGAGGTCAGCTCAGCACGGCCAGGTCGCCGGCTTCGCCAGCTCAAGCTCGCCACCGGACCTAGAGCTGATTTTTGGGTACGAAGTGAAGGGAATTTGGTAGTGAGTCCTTCTAGTAAATTGTAGCCTCATCAATGAAATTGATGTTAGGATTTTTAATTTCTCAATTTGGACCTCTGTAGACTATGTTATGGTCCTTTTACCGAGGTCAGCTCACCGGCCAGTCGTGTTCTCACGCCAGTCGCCTAGCTGACCTTAGAGTTGATTCGGGTATGAAGTGAATGAATTTGCAGTGAGTCCTTCTAATAAATTCTATTCACATCAATGAACTTGATGTTAGGCTTTTAATTTCCCACTGACCCCAGACCAAGTTATGGTTCTTAATTGAGGTTACTTGCAGAGGCCAACAGAGGTCACCAAGAGAGGTCAGCATGTAGAGGTCAGCCCGTAGGAGGTCGGTGAGAGGTCAGGGGTCGCCAGCTGTCAAGGTTTGGCCAGAGGTCAGCCTGCCGCAGGTCACTCGAGCTCTGGCCGCCTCAGTCACCGACTGGTGTGACTAATGATGGACCTCCAACTTCTCGAAGGTCAGTAACTCCTTCTGTCCGAATTACACGGTGTCCTTGGACTCTATGGAAAGCCCATTGAGTCAAGAATCCATTCATATGCCTGAGGAGGATAGCAGGTGTCAGAACAAGTTTACCAAGGTCAGGTCAGCTCAGTCAGTTCAGGCCAGCTCAGCTGAGTGTGACTACGTATGACTTCCAACTTCGAAAGGTCATAGCTCCTTCGTCCGAACTCCATTTCGGGTGTTCTTGGACTCTATGGAAAGCCCATTGAGTGAAGAATTCATTCATATGCCTGAGAAGGATAGCAGGTGTCAGACCGAGGTGTTAGACCGAGTTTACCAAGGTCAGGTCAGCCTAGTCGTCAGTCGCCCTACTGGTAGACTACGTATGACCCTCCAACTCTAAGGCTCATAACCTTCATCCGAACTATGTTTCGGGTGTTCTTGGACTCTATGGAAAGCCCATTGAGTCAAGAATTCATTCATTTTCTTGAGAAGGATAGCAGGTGTCAGACCGAGTTTACCGAGGTCGTCGCCTGCCAGTTTAAGTCACCACTGGTGTGACTACGTATGACCTCCAACTTCGGAAGGTCATAACTCCTTTGTCCGAACTCCGTTTCGGGTGTTCTTGGACTATATGGAAAGCTCATTGAGTCAAGAATCTATCTATATATAGCTTGTTGAAATTGGAACTCATATTAAACTCTGAAAATCAATCCTAACCAAAACCACTAGCACGCATAAATAATATTGTTCTTTAATGGTTTTGGAATAGGGGATGACGAGGAGGAAAATCGAAACTGAGATTGAGACTCCAAGGACTTGAACCAAAGTGCAAAGCTTTTGAGTTTGTTCTCTGACTCTATTCTTATTTCAAGTATTCTGGTAGTTTACCAAGTAACTATGAAATGAGTGCATGAATGAGTATATGAAATGAATACATGAATGAGTATATGAAATGAGTACATGAATGAGTATATAAAATGAGTACGTGAATGTGCATATGAAATGAGTGCATGAATGAGTATATGAAATGAGTACATGAATGAGTATATAAAATGAGTACGTGAATGTGCATATGAAATGAGTGCATGAATGAGTATATGAAATGAGTACATGAATGAGTATATCTTTGAAAAGAGAATACGAAAGTGAATATGGAATTGAAATGTGATATTTGAAAACCGAATGAATGTGATTGATAACCGAATTGTAAACGATTCGTCAATTCCTCGATATCTTGAATTGAATCGGAGCATAATCTAATGAATCGCTCAAGTGATGCACTAATCGACATCCACAACAAGGCACCCCCGAAATTGTCCAATGTCCCATTGGGCGATGCACCAATCGGCATCCGGTCAGATGGCCTGCGGCATCGGCTATGTCCCACTTGGCGATGCACCAATCGCATCCGCTCGCGATGGCTGGCGACACGGCGATACCACATGTCGGGGTGTACCAAACGGCATCCGTCATGATGGGAGACCGAATTGTTAAATGTGTAAGCACATTACCGAATGATGATAAGGACGGGATTCATCAAACGGAATCCGTCATAAATGTGAATTGAATAGTCAAAGTGAAATAACCAACATTGACGAGTGAAAAAGGGATTTTATGTATACGCTTAAATCTCATAAATTGAATTGTGAATTGAATTGTTACATTGAAATTGCATGTTGTGATATAATAAATGATTGTAAAATGAAAGCATGCGAAAATGAATAGCATGAGTATATAGCTTCGATATAATAGGCATGGTTTAATGTTAATGTATGTCAAGTTAAATTGAATATTGAAATAGAATTATATAGAACCACTAAGCATGAAAATGCTTACGTGGTAGTTCATCTATGCAGGTTTCGAGTAGACTGAAGGAAGACAAGATTCAAGAAGCGCAGAGTCATAAAGCAGTAGCACGACGTACAAGATATACCTCATCATTTGCATATCATTTCTTTTGATAATGGGATATTTTGTGAACAAAATAGTTGAACTTGAATTAATGTTTTGTTTTGTATATTTTAAAAAGGCATAGAATGCCTTCATTGTAAATTTAAATTTTATTGAAATGTGAAAGTTTGCATGGGCCTCCTAATTGAAAATGCTTCCGCGAAATTGAAAACCTTAAAACGAAATGACATAAATAAATGTTTTGATAAGATAAATGAAAACGCCTGAGTAAACCTGATCCTGGCTCGACCGCCCTTCGTGCCGAGCCAGGATTCGGGTCGCGACACTTTTGAAAAAGAAAACGTAATAAAATGCAAAAAAAAAAAAAAAATTAAACTGTGTCCCCGGTTTCGACGATCCGCCTCAAACTCGGGTCGGGTCGGGTACAGGTTTAAGCATTTTTAGCTTTCCATAAAGTCCAAGAACACCTAAACGGTTCGACGAAGGAGTTATGACTCGGGGTTGAGGTCATACGCAGCCACACTCCACGAGCCGATTCAATCGACTGAATGACCGACTCTGAACTCCTGGCCCCGACACCCCTGGCTTGACACTTGCTATCCTCCGAGGCATATGAATGAATTCCTTGACTCAATGGATTTATAGAGTCCAAGAACACCCAAACGGAGTTTGACGAAGGAGTTATGACCTTCCGAAGTTGGAGGTCATATAGTCACACCCGTACCGAAATGACTAACCCACTAGCTGACCTGACCTCGGTAAACTCGGTCTGACACTCGGTCTGACACCTGCTATCCTCCTCAGGCATATGAATGAATTCTTGACTCACGGTCGACAGAGTCCAAGAACACCCAAAACTGAAGTTCGACGTATGAGCGGCGACTAAGTCGGAGGTCATACGTAGTCACACTCAGCCGAGCCTACCGAACCGGGATCGTTCGACCTGACTTTGGTAAACTTAGTCTGACACTTGCTATCCTACTCAGGCATATGAATGGATTCTTGACTCAATGGGCTTTCCATAGAGTCCAAGAACACCCAAACGGAAGCCGGGACGGGTTGAGTGACTCTTCAAGTTGAGGTCATACATAATACACCTTAGCCGAGCCGAATTAACCGACCGAGATCCGAGCTGACCGGGTCGAGCCGACCTCTAGCAAGCTGACCTCTAGCAGCTGACCTCTAGCAACCTGACCTCGTCGACCTTTACGCGCCGACTCTCTACATGTTGACCTCTACCTACTGACTCTCATCGACCTTCACAGCCGACCTCGCAAAGGACCATAACTTGGTCTACAGAGGTCCGAATTGAGAAATTCAAAAGCCTAAAATCAAGTTCATTGTTGTGGATACAATTTACTAGAAGGACTCACTACCAAATTCCTTTCACTTCGTACCCAAAAATCAGCTCTAAGGTCTGGCTAGCCGTAATTTGAACTCGCGTGAATCGACCGACCGCCGAGCCTCGAAATGGTTCTAAAAAGTGATTGGCCACCTCGTCTACGTATATCCAAATCGGTAAATTAAAAGCCTAAATCAAGTTAATGGATGAGGCTACAATTTACTAGAAGGACTCACAAATTCCCTTCACTTCACACCCAAAAATCAGCTCTAAGGTCCGGCTAGCTGACTTGAACTGGCAGAATTGACCTGACCTGGCCGTGCTGAGCTGACCTCGGTAAAAGGACCACAACTTGGTCTACAGAGGTCCAAATTGAGAAATTCAAAATCCTAACATCAATTTCATTGATGTGGCTTCAATTTACCAGAAGGCCTCACTACCAAATTCCATTTATTTCTTACCCAAAAATCAGCTCTAAGGTCCGACTAATGCGCACTACCACAATGTGGCAGCTTCCCATGGTTTAAAATACAACCAAACATTCCCCTAAGGGCAAGATAGCCACCACACAACCCTTAGGGTAGAAAATAACCCAAGTAGGAGAAGACTCTTGGAGTTTTTCGAAACTCCCCAATTCCGGTCTCTACTTGCAGCTCTTGTCACGAGGAAGGACTTTCTCTCTTGCTTCGCCGAAAACCGATGGTCTGATCGTAGGAAAATCTAGAGCGAAGGTAGAGCCTTTCTCTCTAACTCTTCCTCTCAAAAATGGTTTGCCTTACTCTCTCTCGTCTTTTTCCCTTTTCTTATGGATCACCCTTAATCGTACTTTAAAAATGAGGAAGCTTCCTCCCTCTTTCCTACATGCCACATGCCCTTTCTTTGATTTTTTTCTTCTTTTTCTTCATTTCTTTTTATATTTAGGTCCCTCCATTTCTCTATTATTCTTCATTTAAGTCTCCTATTATTTTCCCTTTATTCATTTATTTCTCCTAATTTCACTTGTGACATATAAACTTACTTACAATTGACCCTAGGTCCCCATTCATACGATATTTTCTCTCTTTTCACTTGGTTTATTTCCTGATTCAATAATCATTTAATCAATATTCATCTAACAATTCCAAGAAAATACCCAAGTTATCCACCATACCCTAATATATATTGAATTTTATTATAAAATTCTAGGTATTTTTGAGGCGTTACGTAGATCCTTTCAAGATTCCGTCATGGTGGACCTTCTGGTGGCAGACATATCGTGTTTTTGATGTCATTCCCTATTGGACGAAAGCCGACACCATCGTTATGCATCAGGAATTGGTGACCTTAGGGCTGACATCATGTCTCATTACCCGCTCGAGTTATGCTGGGTCGCATATGCATGAGTGGATGCTGTGTATCGCGGAACCCCTCGAAAATCTAATTTTCTGTGCGGCAAATGGTAATTTCATCAAAACCAAAATTTTTCTAGATCTCGCATGACTAAACGATTCTCACCGCTAGAATTGTCTCGCGAATCTAGTTACCACGTCTAATTTCGCTTCGACCCGAGATAGACGAAATTTGCATCGTTTTTTCACAAGAACGAACAGAAGGTCATGACATCTAAAGACATTTTGAGCGGGCTTCACAAACAAGGCCACATTTCAGTAGAACGAGTCAACTTGAGCTCATGTGGGGCCCATGTGGATGTGGTACTCCTAATCTGATAAAATCAAAGCGTAAAGCGATAAGCTGGATAAATCAAAATAAGCCAATGATGGCTTGACATGTGGCAAGTGAGGAATAAAACAAAAGAGAAAAGAGAACACTTTCATTTTTGGCCGGATCCGGTAGTGAGGAGAAAAATCAAAATTTTGAGAGAGAGTGTCCAAATTATCCCAGATTTCCCTGTTCGATCGTCTACTCTTGTCCGGTTAAGAAGCAAAGTTGTTCTACGCAGCTATGTGGCTGCGTGCAGCATCGATTCTTTGGGGAGTTTCGACACTCCGGGAGGTGGGTTTTCCTACTTGATTTAACTTGCTTAAGAGCTTTGTTAATGATTTGGAGTGTTTGAGGCCGTGAATGGCTCTCGGTCGGTCCCCAAAACTGGGACCTAAATGCTGGAAATTAGGGACCTGCTTGACACCCATCGGGCCGCTGGTGGCTTGTGTTATAATTGTGTGTTAAATTGTGGTTTTGGGTGTTGCGAGGCCGGAAATGGCCACGAATTTCAGTTCCAAGGAAGTAGAACCGATGTTGATGAGGGGGCTGTCCATGGACAGCCCACACACTGTTTTTGGGATTATTAAAAACAGTCCCGACTTTCGTGTTGGACCAAAAATTTTCATGTGTTATTTGCATAAAATATGCTTAAAATGAATGGCTTGAATTGTGTGGAAAATAATATGTTACGCTGAATTGGTCAAAAGCACATGATGTTTAAATTATATGAAATGTAATTGTGTTAGCCATTAGAATTAAATTTTTAATTAGCCCATGTGAGCTAATTTTGATGTTATTGCCATGAATAAATAATATACAGATGTGATGCCGACTTTTCTATATACGCATTTATGCTATATTGGTAATGCATTTGTAATGAAATGGTATAATGCATTTCATATGCACCGCAACTTAGATCAACAGTGTGAGTACATGACATGAAAGAAAAATGAAATGGTTGTAGAAAGGAATTTCAAGGAAGATTCAAGAATCGCCTGAGAGTTGTCCAGTAGTTCATCTCGAGTAAGACCCATGATCGCTTTCAGAATTAACAAAGAATTCACCTTGGAGGGTTGTTCAATAGATTTTACCGAATTTCAGAGTATGTCGAGAACAAAAACCTTTTGTTTTGAAATGTTGTTTTCACTCTTCGCTTAGTAATGCGTGAGGTGAGCCAGGGCTTGAGAAGTCGGAAAGGGTGAGTCACATTCTCATCCATATCATGTAGATATTCAAGTAGGATCATGTATCTGCTTTGAATGTGTTTGTGTTGAAACTAATATTGCATGTGCACTTAGGTGGGAGTAATCCATGTAGGATAATTCCACTCATCAAGTATCAAGCCACCCATTGAGGGAACATTATTTTAGGTACAGGGAGTGTTCGGGAAGATGGCGCTCACTAGAGGCCGCTTTTAAGAAGAAAACCGGATTTTAGCTTTGATATTTTTGTATAACTTGTATTAGAATTCTTAATTTTAATATATGTTTGTATTAAGAGTGATGTAATTAACTCTTGAACTATTGTAATATAGTTGGTTAGACTTTTGGTGAGTATTGATGTAGCCAATGTGGCCATTTTTATTTCATGTACGGGTCTCATGATATGAGATTAATGTGTATTCCACAAGTCGACGGTATCAAACCTGGACACTCGATTTGGGGCTACACTTATAATTAGAATATACATAGATGATTAGATTTTAATCTTTTCATATTATTTATTTTATTCATTGCCAATTTAAAGTTTGTATCTAATGCATATTTATTTTTTATATGTCCATAGTATATTCAAGCTTTAATGAGTCAAGATTTATTCGTTGATCGTTTTTAAAACAAATCGGAAAATATTTTTCTAAATTCATTGTTTGAACTATTTTCCTCTTTTGAAAGCCCTAACAGTTCCTCATTTTGTTCTCTCTTTCGAGCACTTATTCTTTAGATAAGATGATTGATTTTTTTTTTTTCATTCTTGGTTTGAAATCACCAATTCATCTTTCTTCCTCATATTTAGATTTTTTTTTTCCCAATAAAGTGGTTTCTTCCATATTGATATGGGTTTTCAATTATTTTCCTTTGTTTTTTTTTTTTTTTCATATTTTTGTTGTCGATTTGTTAAGGTATGTTTTGTTGTCAACCTATTGCGATGAATAGTTGTGTCATTGATAAAGCTAGCAATTTGAACGGGTCGATCGAGCCAGGCCCACATAGGGCCAAGGGCAAAATCAGGCCGGTCTGAGCCTAATTTAAATCGCGTTATCATTTTGCTAGACCAATCCACCCCTATGTGTAAAAAAAAATCAAGTTTTGAATATCAAACTATTTTTTAAGAGTAGATTCCACTTGAACCATTTTTAGCATTCATGAGGAAGGTGTGTCATGTTATTTCTACCACCCTCTCTCGTTATTCTTTTCGACAACAATAGGATTTTGATCCTATTCAAGAGAATAAAGAATCTTTATTTTTTATTTAACTATTTCAAAATTCATTTGTTTTGTCAAGAATTAGTTAAACTTCACCAATTAATCATTTAACTACCTCTATTGCTATTTCTAATCATGTCTAATATATGACCCTTTCTTGAAGGTTCTTTTTTCTCTATTTTATTTTTTCTGAAAAAAAAAAGAAGAGATAAGTTCGTATTTGAGTAAATTAATTAATCCTTTCTATTTCAAAAACTAATTATTCAATTCTTTTTATTCATTTTTGCCCAAACATTTTTTTATAAAAAATAAGATAAAACATTTTATATATATATATATATATTGATGGGAAAATTTGACATTTTTTTTAAATGAAACAAATTTTAAATTAATCATAGTCAACAATAGTAGACAAAAACTTAATTATTGGTTTTGAATTAAGAAAGCTTAATTAATTCATTTTTTAAAACTAAAATGACTAATTTATAATTTATTTGTGCATATTTGTAAGAGTTTTTTTCCTTGGATATGATGTGGGGAAAATTTTGAACCCTTTTATAATTTATTGTTATCGGGGTTTGTTTTTGGACTGGGCTAACTAGTACATATTGTAATTCTTGACTTTCTATTTAAAAAACAAATTTTTTAGTTCTTTTTATTCATTTTATGTTTTTTTTACAAACATTACTTATAAAAAGTAGAAAAAAAATACATAGATATTATAAGACCGAACGATAGATGGACAAATGGGATATTTTCTAAAATAAAACAAATATTAGGGGAAAAAAACCTAGATTGCTTTGAGAGAAAGAGATTTTGAATTTTTTAGTCTCATACTTCTTCTTTTTTTCAAGAGGCCAATAATCAGAGACGAAAAACCAACCCTTCTGGCAATTCTGTCTCTAAATTGAGACGGATTTACTTCTGTCTCAAATCAAAGATAGATTTTATTCTATCTCTATTTAGAGACGAGATTTTCGTCTCTAATTAATTTGTAATAGGTTTTTTTATGTTTGCAATCCGTCTCTAATTTGTCTCTATTTAGAGACGGACAAGTGTTTGTCTCTAATTTCTGTCTCTAATTCTGGTTTTTCTTGTAGTGCATTACCTTTGCAATTTAACGCTATACATGTTGCAATTTTCATTTTCTTTGATATGAGGAATCTTAAATCCATCAAGGATTTTCATGTAAATATGAGCGTCTAATGACCCATATAAATATGCGATCATGATGTCCATTAACTGCATATCTAAATTCATATTTTCTACCAAAGATATTAAGTAGCTGAACGTAATGCCATCTATAACGGGAAAATATGTTTGATCAAAATCAATATCGGGTCTCTGTGAAAACCCTTGAGCAACTAATCTCGCTTTATATCTCACCACCTCATTATTCTCATTTCTCTTTCGTACAAACACCCATTTATATCCTATTGGGATAACATTTTGAGGTGTATGTACTACAGAGCCAAACACTTTTCTTTTATTTAGCGAGTCAAACGCAGCCTCAATTGCTTGCTTCCATCTTACCAAGTCTGAGTGCTTTCGGCACTCTGCTATTGACTTAGGTTCTGGATCCAAATTATCATTCGAGATAGTAAGAGCAATTATAGAGGCAAATATGTCATCGACGACTGTAAAATTTCTATTAAATGTTTCTCCTGTATTCACAAAATTCATGGCAAGTTCTATATTTACATCAACCAGATTCTCATAATTTCCCAAAATATTTTGACCTAGCCGTTCTGCAATCCCAGTATTATGATCATTTGGGGCATGTGTAAATGTACTGGGATTGTCATCTTCAAGACGATCCTCTTCCAGAGGTTCTAGAAGTGGCAGAGTTTCTTTATTAGATTTTGTTTTTCGTGGATTCTTATCTTTCACACTAATAGGTCTCCCACGCTTCTAGCATTAAGGAGCATCGATAGATATACTTAATCCCTTGGGGACCTCCACTCTTTGTGGTGTGTTTACAACAGGTATATGAAATTTAGTCACTCCTTTGTGGTCAGTAAATGCATCTGGCAGATTACTTGCTAAATATTGCAAGTTAATTATCTTAAGAACTTCCAGTGGAAGCATCAATTAGGACCATTAAATATTGAAATAGTCTTGATGCTGGATGAATTGGTCCACATATATCTCCATGAATCCGTTCAAGGAAAATAGGAGATTCTATTTCAACTTTAGTACGAGAAGGTCGTACTAGCTTCACAAACAAATTTATTTACATAAGGGATTCTAATGCTTAGCATATTATGCTCAATAGAATTAGTCAAAATTCGACACATCATGTTTTGCCTAGGATGACCCAATCGCTCATGCCATAATTTGAATGAATATGGGTCTTTAAATTTTAAACTCATCGCTACATTGTGATGAAAATGTCTGATGTATGTATAATACACTCCTAAAGAGAAAGAGGGAAGTTTTTCGACTACTTGCTTCAAACATCCTATTGATTGAGTGATGAGGAGATATTCAATATCATTTTCAATTTCGATTTCAATGTGAAAACAATTCGATCGGATGTCCTTAAAATTGAGAAGGGTACGTGTGGATTATGGATATAGTAGCGCATCATCAATAATAAGTTCTATACCCATAGGAAGGATTACAGTCTTTCCTGAGCCCACTATTAAAACATAATCATTTGCAATTGTGAAGTAATACTCTCTTTTCCTCAATTAAAGTGTGAAAGAATTTTCATCTTTACATAAGAGGTGGAAAGACTATCTACCAAGCATGAATATCCTCGCCTCATGGGTCATATCCAAAATTTTTTTGATGCTCTAACAATAATAAAAAAAATAGGGAAAATGAAAAATAGGGCATTAAAATAAATCAAAACAAACTAAAAAAACTAATAGATGATAGTCAAGAGTTGAGAATCAAACCGAATCTCATAAAAAAAAAACAAAAAAACAAACAAACAGAGAACAAACTTAAGAAAGCAAATTGTCTTATAGAAAACATAAAATACGATCACTCATTATCTCCAAAATCTTCCATATCAAATTTCAAGAAATCATCATTATCAACATTCAGGGTCATGTTTGCTTTAAGCAAACAAGCATGATGTGAAATACCTTGAGGAGCCTTCCCCTTTTTATCCTTCGGCATTCTTTGATATGCCTCAACCAAGTGTTTAGATGTGCGGCATATGCAAGACCAATGACCATCATTTACACACCCGTAAAAAACTTGCTTATGATTTATAGTTTGTTGAGTTGAACTTGGTTTTTGAGGAGGTTCAACGTTGTTCATGCCTCTTCCATGGCCCTGAACCCGATCAATATTATGATTGCCCTAACCTCGACCACCTCTATGAGACTAACTGGTATTTCCTCGACCTCCACCTCTCCCTCTTCCACATCTACTATCATTTATGTGAATTATAGCATGTGCTTCTGGCATTGCTTGTGAACCAACTGGCCTCGCATTATGATTTTTCATCAATAGTTGGTTATGTTTTTCTACCACTAGTAATGCAGAAATTAGTTCATAATTCGTAGCATAGCTCTTAGCCCTGTGTTGTTGTTCGAGTACAAGATCGCTGAAGACGGTCATGTTATTCATTTATCAGATTCGTGAATGTTCAACAACCGGAGATAAATGCATGAGCTGATATTCACATGATTTAAACTTAGAATTGGATAGTTCAAATGCTATATTGTATTTAGTGGATATTTATGTCTGTTTATTGATGAAAGCGATCCTTTAGGGATTGGTCATAAAATGTTTCGATCTTTTTAGTAAGATATTCATTTCGAGGTCCCACTGAGGTGGTACAAGAAAAACCAACCTGTTACTGCAGTTTTCCGCAAGATTCGTAATCCGAGACAATAATTTCACTTAAGTCGAAGGAGGTGAGGTGAATTTCATCATTAAAAGCCCAAGTCAAGTAATTACTGCCATCTAGGACGAGCTTTAATTCTCTTAATAATATCAGATTTTCAGTTTGTACTATTAAAATAAAACAAAGATAAATCAAATGCCGATTCGTACATGCAGGTGAGCTAATCAACAATATTTGTTTCTGTTCCTCCCATCGCCGTAAATGCCATCAAGTAAAGATAGCGGTGTTCAGGTCGAACACGGGATGGGGTTTTCATCCCACGAAGACTGGCATTAGTGTTTGAAATCGTGAGGCTTTAGTTCGATTTCGGATTTTGTTAAAAATGTGGAGGTCATTTGTTCAATGGCTAACTATAAAAAGCTTAAATGAAAGTGTGAAATGGTAACCTCAAGGTTCGTCACTAGCTTGACAACACGGGGTATTACAGCTGTCTCGGTTATTTCTCGCATTGGGGTGGCAAATGACATATAGTCAAAGCCAAAACCGGATCTCTATTTAGCTATAAAACCTAACCCTAGAACCAATTCTATTTGAGTCGAACCAAATACTAAGCATTTAAAGTCCCATTCAGTTTGAAACCCTAGCATTTAACCCCATTCCCACGGTTCAGAATGACATCTAAAGGATATCAAGGCATCTAGTATTACATAAAATCGAACCCTAAAGCATGCAAGTATTGACCAAAGAAACAACATTAAATGGCATTAAACCCTAGTTTGGAAAGCTGAGAACCATAAATGCAGTAATTCAGATCATTTAAAACAAGAGGACAACCCTGGGCAGCTAGCCCCCAAAACCAAGCAGCAACCTCCTTCGCTATGAGGCTTAGCTAAGCATCCTCGAGTCATTATCCCTAAGGTGTTTCATGTACCTAAGAAAATGAAAGAAGGAGGAGAGAGAAGATGTTGCGACACCGAGTGATAGAGCACTCGTGCTGATAACGTGTTGTAAAATAAAGAAAAATTGATGGAGATATTAGAGGAAGAAAGAAATATGGACAAGAGAATTATATTTCTTCGGATACTTTTACAAGGCATAAGTGAAGCCCTTTTATAGGCTTCTGATACATGTATCTAAGAAAGCTAAAATGTCCTTCATAATGGTTACCATAAAACAACCATAATGACAATTATGTACAGATTTACGAATCTTCCCATTACGTCAGATAAATCACGAACTTCAAGATACATCAAATGAATGATACACGACTCTTCAAGATGAATCTTCAAGGTTCATTGGATAAAACATGAACCATCTCGAGATTGAAGAGTCTCTTCCACATTCATCAATCTATTTAGTAATGTCCATACTTTTATATTTACTACACAAACATCTTATTTTCACATTCCAAGAGTAAATGCAAGTCATACATCAAAGTCTATTAATTTTTTTTTTTGACATCCATTCATTTTGTATATTACTCTTTAATATATGTTTTTACAAGGATTCGAACGTCTCTTCCCAACTCTTTTACCACTTGAGTCGGGTATTGAGGTCAAAACCTAATAATAAAATATAAAGAAATAGTATTATAATTTAAAATATTTTTTGATAAAAAAATTGAATAACAGTATTCTCCAAAGATTACTATCTAGGAGTGTGTGACTAATGCTTGGGCACTAAGCAAATAAGGCCACCTTTATTTCCAGCATCAAGGAGTACCAACCAATTTCACCTTTTTATTTTTTTGTTTCTTTTGGCAAGACTTAAAGAGAGAACGATTTAATAAGTTAAAGAGAAAAACTAAAATATCTCAAAAGGATTATAATTCTATGTCCTCCTCGTTGATTCTGAAAAATGATTTTATCAATCTGAAACAAGTATGAATGGAAAGCATGTGAAACACTTTAATTTTAATGTATTCAAGTTTTCAAGTCTTTCTCACCTTTTAAGTTAACTTAAGCTTAATTTCTTTTGATTTTCTCATTAAAACTTGAAAGTACTTCATTTGATTTAAAATCATTAATCCACTTACTATATTTTGTTATTATCAAAATTCACATATAAGAAGCCAAGAAGAAGAAAGAAAGAAAGAAAGAAAAAGGCTCAAAATGAACCTTTACAAAGCCATGTCTAAAAGGTTCGATATATAGGTTACACAGATGGATGGATGTGATAAAGCAACCACAATATGCTTCCTTCTTTGCATGACATGACCTAATACTATGGATACTGCAAGGAATGATGGGATTATACAAATAATTGCAAGAGTCTTATAAATACTATGGCCTGACAAGACCTAATATTATCAATACGACAAGGAATGGAAGGATTGTACAGATAATTGCAAGAGCTTTAATACTATAACCTAACAATGCTTGCTTAAAGGACTATTGTCTTCTCCCATGTATATATCAAAAGGAGGACACCAACTATTGACATTCATGATGCTTATTTGAAGGTACAAGAAGAATCAGATGCATATAAGTTATAAGGAGAAATTTGCTTTTATAACAAGGAAAGGCACATATTGTTTTTTTATTTTATATCTATTCACTTTGCATACCATATTGTAGTATTTTGTTTCTCCCATTCCCCGTTGCACTCCTTTACCACTTGAACTAAGCCTCGAGCACATTTTGTTCTAAATTAAGTTAGGCTTTTTAGCATAAAGATTACAAAGGCTTCTTATAGAGGATGGTAAAATAAAGAAACAACTATATTATACTATGGAAGTATGCGATATATATCTCAATCAAAAGCAATAGCAAAGGAGATCATTCTAATATCTAGCAACGTCTTTCTACATCATATAAGAATACCAAATGAAGCCTAACCTGGTCAGATGTGCCTTTGAGGTAAGGTTGAAAATGTTCTTAAGGTACTTGATCATTTATGGAGGGGGATGGAAGTAAATCTTAATCAAAGATAAGTTTTCCCTGAGATGTCAATGATCACTAACTTTTTGAGGGAGGCCTAGATTGTGGTATTAAGTAAATTCACGGTAGAGACCATTGACAAATGTTAACCATTTTTGAGGCTATAAGGATAGGGTGACAAAGTGATTAGATGATATTTTTGACTAATAACCTTCTACTTTACTAAAGTCTATTTAGTAATAATTCTCGAAGCTGTTTTAGCATTTCTAGCTCTTGAGAACATCTCAGTTTATACAAAGTTTCAAGTGTTAGAAAGGTTAGAAATATTTCTTACAATTACTATCAAACACACTCTTAAAAATATGGAAGCACTTTTTTTTTAAAACAATAATATGGAAGCATTTGATAAACGAGTTAAGGAACAATAATAACACTTTGGTATATGATATGCCAAATATATAAGCACAATAAATATTAAAACCAATTCTTCTCATGATTGTATTTATATTCAATACATTTTGAGATAGTTGAAAAGGACAACAATGATTCTCCGTCCACTTGTTTAGAGCATGCCATTCTTAGTAACTCATGACTTAGTTTAGGGTTTTGTTGGGTTTTTATTTATTTGTTTATTTTAATATTCTATTTGAATAGAAAGAAGGTATCTATTGGGCCCCAACTTTGGTTAATAGAAGTGACATAAACTTTTACTTTAGGACTTCGGTACTATCCTATAATCAATCAATGATAAAGAAAATTTGGGACCCAAATAAGAGGATATCAGTACTCCTCCAAATACATCTTCTATTGTAAGTTTTCAATACATTATGTTTATGTTTAGTGCATTAACAAAAATTTGAAGGAAAAAAGTTAAGAAACAAAAATAAATTTAAAGTTAATAAATTATTTTTATATTTTATTTCATACTTATTTTATTTATTTAATGCTTTTATATATGAAAATAATTTAAAATATATAATTTTTTAACTAATGTTAATATATTTTATTTTATTTTACAATTTTTAATTTATAATAAAATAAATATGAGAAAATATTTTTATTGATATTTCTTTTTCTTATTTTTTATTGGAACCAGAGAGCTTGCATATCTCATGATGCCATTGAATGTTTTAGAAGACTTAAAGATTGGGACCAGTCCTGTGGTCTCCGGAATTCTCTGAGTCACTGGACCGTTGGAACATGCATCGGGTTTATGTCAACTCAGAAATGTATAACTAAGAAAGCGAGGGGAGGGTTTCGCTGCCGCCTCCGACGCCTGCTAGACTGCCTTTCAAAGATCGGGAGTTTTGAGCCTGGCCCATACCTTATTCATGTCGGGTTTCTATCGTGAGAGGAAGGGGATCCACTCTTCGTGGTAAGTTGATGATTTCCTCCCAAATCGGAAGGAGAAGGTGGTTCATATCTCACGGACAGAGACTAATTCTTCCTTTTAGACGAAACAGAGGAGAGAACGTGGGGCGCATATCTCGCGAACGGAGACTAATTCTTCCTTTTAGACTAAAGAGAGGAAAGAAAGTGGGGCGCATTTCCCAAAATGCAGGACCCCGAAGGGGTTTGTCCATCTTGAATTCATGGCAAGGCATGGGATGGTGCACTCTCCCTCCGGGGGATCCTATTCATCAACCCTTGTTAGATAAACCCTCTCCGAAAAATGGCATCTGAGGAATGCCAATGATGAGAATCAAAGCACAAAGGATCCGTGATACCAGCTTCTACAACAAATATTGGGAATTCAATCTTAATTTTGGAAAATTCAGATCAAGAGGCTGTGAAACCTTGGAGACACCTAATATGTTTCTATTTCCAAGTGTTTTGAGTTTATTACTATTTTGATTTGGAGTTATTTGATTTTAGAAAGATTTATTTTCCAAGTCAAAGTAGAAGTTGCTTTACTGAATTTAGAAAGTGTGTTTTGCTGGTCAAATAGGAGTTGCTATTTCTTTTGTTAGAAAAGATTTACTTCAGATTTGCTGTTGATTTACTGCTGATTTGCTCATGATTTGCTGCTATTTTGAGCTGATTTGTTCCTGATTTGCTGCTATTTTGGAGCTGATTTGGTTCTGATTTGTTCCTGATTTGGTGCTGATTTATTCCTGATATGCGACTGATTTGATTACCAAGCCTTATCCTAGAATTATATAGTTTCCTTTTTTTTAGTGTGTTAGTTTCATTTCTTGTTTTTGGCCAAATATTTACTTTCCTTGTGGCCGAATATTTAGTTTCTATTCTTCATATTTTTTGGGCTATTTAAAGGCTTGTTATCCCTACATTCTATAAGTTTTAAGCATTTATAAAATTGAGAGTTTAAATTTCTCTTTGGTTCTTAAAAGAACTCTTTGAACTTATCGGATATTCTGTGGCGTTCATCAAGACTTATCAATCGGATCTCCATCACCGATTGTGGCGTCCTCACATACCAAGGTTCTTGCTTCTCTATAAGCAATGGGTCGAGGTCTTCCATCTAAGCCAAATACTAGAGCGGTTCTTCCGAGCTAATCCGATCACTCCGGTCTTCTGGGCCAGTTGACGGGGACCAGATTATTTGGTATCGAGCAACAGGTTCTATTTTCTAGTTTGCCTATCTTTTTATTATTATTATTATTTTTTTCTTTGTCCCGAACCATCTTAGTCACCACTTTCCTCCAGCCCCTCTAAATTCGGCTCAACTCTACAATTTTAGTCACAACCTAATATCTACTCCATCCCAAGTCCGATTTTTTCATTCTTGATTAGATATAATTTTATAGTTTTTTTGAAGAGTCCATTCAAGGTTAACAAAAAAAAAAAGAAAAAAAAAGTAAAAAAAGGAAAAAAAAAGAAAAAAAAAAGAAAAAAAAAAAAGGGGAAAGTAAAGGAAAAGGATCCTGAAAATCTTAAAAAATCTAAAAGTTTATCATCTTTCTAGTTTCTAGCAATCCAATCCCCACCATAGTATAAAAATAATAAATAAAGCATGAATATTACTAACGCCACTAACCCGTCCTTTTCTTCTTGATATGTTGATTGAATTTTTGCGAAAAATTTGATTTGTTTGATTAGTTCCAAAAAGAACTAGAAGAGAAATTCGAGTGGAAAAAGGCAAGAGTGGTCGATTATTGCAGTGTGAAAGCCAAATATATCAGGTGAAAACACGAAGAACTCGAGTGAATCATTCTTCGAGTGAAAACCTATGAGCGAGTGATTTGTGAGGTCCTACTTTTTTTTTTCTCTAACCTTGTTTTTGTAGCACTATGTCAAACAACAACGCAACTGAAAGTGTGGCGGGAGGCGTTGACATGAATTTCATTATGCAGGCCTTAACTAGCAAAGTACAGAGAATGTTTAGGGCCGAATTGGAACAATTCCATGAGAGGGTGGAGCAAAGCTTCGAGCACCCACGAAACCCTCCCACATCACAGAAAGGAGAGGTCGCAAGAAGAGGGGCATGGGCAGACGAAGAAAAGTATGATCGGAGGAGACTTTGAAGATGAGAATGGTTATGATCTTCGGTGTTAGTAATGTGGATGAATGGGAAATACATAGAGAAGATAGAATCGTGAAGATAATAATTCGGGAAACATTAAGATGAAGATTCCATCTTTCCAAGGAGTTAGAATGACCCTATGATATTTCGGGAAATGAGATAAGGTAGAGTTGGTTTTTGATTGTCACACTATTCTAAAATTAAGAACTGTGAAGCCACACATGTAGTTCCTGGATTATGCCATATTGTAGGGACCAACTATGTTGAATAAGAGACTGAATAGAGAGCCAGCCGTGGAAACATGGGAAGAGATGAAGAGGGGGTATGTAAAGAGATTTGTTTCAACTTACTAATCGAGGGAGATGAAGAGGAGTCAGACAAACAAGTTGCAAAACCAAGGCATGAATTACTACATTGAGAGGACATGGAGATTAATACTGCACTAAGGTTAGAGCAAATATTGAAGAAGACCGAGAGGCTACAATGGTGAGGTTTCTAGTGGGTTTAAATCGCAAGATTCAAAATGTGGTGGAATTGCAACATTATGTGGGGTTAGAGGATATGGTGCATATGGCTATCAAGATTGAGAATCAACTCAAGAGGAGGGCAAAGAGGCAACACTCGTTTCAGATCTGCCCAAGTCTATCTACTTGGAAGTCGAATCAATGGAGGAAGGAAGAGAAGCCACCCAACGCCAAGCCTAAAATAGAACAAAAACAAGAGGTGACCAGCCAAGGAAATCAAGGTAAATCTGATTCTTTCACTAACCAGAATCGTGATATTAATTGTTTTAAATGCCAAGACATGGGTCATATAGAAACCCAATGTCCGAATAAAAGAGTCATGGTGATGCGGGACAATGGTGAGATTGAAACAGACAATGAGTCGGATTGTGATTATATGCCATCTTTAGAGGATGACGATGATGAGGAGTACGCTGTCCAAGGAGAACTAATGGTTGCCAGGAGGGCCTTAAGTGTGCAAGCTAAGGAAGATGACGAGATGCAACGGGATAACATTTTTCACACTAGGTGCCACTTCCAAAACAAGGTATGCAGGTGATCATCACGGGGAAGGTAATTAATGTCACGGTGGACAACCATGGTGGAGAAACTCAGAATGCCAACAAGTAAGCATCTTCGACTAGTAAATTGCAATGGTTGAATGATAGTGGGAGGTAAGGGTGAATAAATGTTTAGTCTCTTTGGCATCGGGAAGCATTTAAGATGAAGTTTCAGGTGATGAAGTTTCGGCTGCCGAGAACTTGTTATTAGGAAGACCATGGCAATTTGATAGGAGAGTTAAGCATGACGGCTTCACCAATAAGTACTCGTTCGTGCATAACCAACGGACCGTCACTCTTGTTCCTTTGACACCGAGTCAAGTTTATGAAGATCAAGTGAGGTTGCAAAAAGAGAGTGAACAAAAGAAAAAGTGTGAAAAAGAGAAAGGAAAGAAAGCAATCGAAAATTTAAGAGAAAATGAGAGAAAAGCCAATTTCTATGCAAGGGCAAGTGAGGTTAAGAGAGCATTGTTATTAAACAAGCCTATGATTATACTTTTGTACAAAGAGGCACTTTTTAGTACTAACCAACTTGGATATTGCGCTTACCATTGTCTCTTTTGCAGGAATTTGAAGATGTCTTTCCCGAAGAAATTCCGAAAGGGTTACCTCCTATCCGAGGGATCGAACATCAAATTGATTTTGTGCTTGGTGCTACCATTTTGAATCGACCCGCTTATAGGAGTAATCCCGAGGAGACAAAGGAACTCCAAAAGCAAGTTGGTGAATTGATGGAAAAGGATAAGTGTGAGGGAGCTGAAAGTTCATGCGCCTGCCCAAAGGATTTTAGTTCTATAAAGGATGATGGATCGTGGAGGATTTGTATTTATTTTCATGCCATCTAATATTATGGTTAAGATTCGAGGATCTAATCTTTTCGAGGAAGGGGGAATGATGAGAATCAAAGCACAAAGGATCCGCGGATACTGTAAATTTTTATGAACAAATATTGGGAATTCATCTAATTTTGGAAAATCTCGTATTCAAGAGGTCATGGAAACTCCTGAGACACCTAATATGTTTCTATTTCCGTTTTGAGTTTATTAATATTTTGATTTGGAGTTATTTGATTTTAGAAAGATTTATTCCTCCAAGTCAAAGTAGTTGCTTTACCGAATTTAGAAAGCGTATTTTATTGTCAAATAGGAGTTGCTATTTCTTTTGTTAGAAAAGATTTACTTCGCATTCGTGTGTTGATTTACTACCGATTCGCCTAAGGATTTGTCGCTTATTTCGAGCCGATTCGTTTCGATTTGCCGCTATTTTGGAGCCGATTTGGTTCTAGATTTGTTCCGAGATTTGAAGCCGATGATTCTTGATATGCGACCGATTTGATTACTTCAAGCCTTATCTCTAGAATTATATAGTTTCCTTTTTTTACAGGTTAGCTTTAGGAAAAGTGTGTTAGTTTCATTTTGTTTTCTGCCAACATTTACTTTCCTTGTGTCAATATTTAGTTTCTATTCTTCATATTTTTTGGGCTATTTAGTATTTGTTATCCCTACATTCTATAAGTTTTAAGCATTTATAAAATTGAGAGTTTAAATTTCGTTCTTAAAAGAACTTCAACTTATCTGGATATTCCGTGGCGCTCATCAAGACTTATCAATCTGATCACCACAGGCTCGCCGGCGCCTTGGCTTCTCGGCGGCAACGGGTCGAGGTCTTCCATCCAAGCCAAATACTTAAAGCGGTTCTTCTCCGAGCCAATCCGATCACGGTCTCCCACAAGTTGATTCGGGTTCGTGACGCCCAACCTCTTCACGAGAGTAGGAGGGTATCCGGATCCGTCTGTTGAGCTTATATCGACATGGATCGCCCAACCATGCCCTAGTCAAAAGGGGTTCTTAGCTAGAGGCTCGGGTCAAGGCCTGGCACCCATAATGCCCCTTTTTCCCGCTGGGGGAAGGCGATCGTCCCTATTAGAAAAAAGAGGACATGTTTCGACTGGCTATATCATGGGAACAATAGGCAATCAATGCTGTTGAATTTCAATGTGAATTTTTTAACTTTTTTGAAAATGCATTAGATGCCATACGGTCGCTTGAGTTAACCCTGAGACTGGAGACTGCTATAAAAGGCTAGAGGGTGACGAGGTTCGTCGTCCCACTGGTTATCCACGTTCCTCCAACAAAGAAGGATAATTGAACGTTGTCGGTAGAAACCCGATCAGATTACGGAATGAAGGATGATTGCATCGACATTGAGTGTGCTTCCAAGTATGAATCGGACCGTAGATTGCATGGTTTGAGCGAGTCGGAATTGTTCGTACTTGGTGGTTCTAGTAAACCTCGAATGGAACTCAGATCCAAGGACACTCCCCATCCAAACTGGCCGCTTTTACTCTTCTTATTTTTCCATCTTTTTTTTTTTTTTTTTTTTTTTTGGGTAGCGATTTTGCTACTACTTCTTGTTCTTCTTCTTCTTCGACTTCGCTACCTCTTCGCCTTCCGTCGCATTCGATTCCTATAAACTATAGATAGTCGCTTACGACCGCTTGGTTGTCACTTGTACGACATGATCGTAATGATAAACGCCATTCTAAGACATCCAATAAAATCAGTATTTTTATACACGCGTACCAGTTCTACCTTGGCAATCTTGCACTTAATTTTCTGTTTATGTATGCATCAGAGTTCTTGAATGGGCTCCCGATTCTCCTAAACGAAGGCTAAAGGGGTTATCCTAAAGAAGGGGGCCCTGACGAGACCCGGCTCTCCGGGCCACCGCTTATATTAACTACCGTGAGCACCTCCTGTGTGTGTAGAAACTAGAAATGGGCCAAACTTAGGATTCATACATATGACTTTACGCACGACCGGGACAGTAGGATTATTGATGCGGTGGAAACAATGGAGAGGCAGTGTTGCTTAGTGAGAAGAGCCTTGAGAATATTCATAGACTGCTGGATAGTTTCCAAACAGTGAGTCGCCGCTGTGAAGGTTCTTTCCACTTTGGAAGAACCTTACGACGTGGAGACTCGAGTCACCCCATGCGCCTCCTGACATTCCTCGGCCACGCCATTAGAGATTGTATGAGAACACTTCTGCTACCACCCCGATCTCCGGCTAGATTTGCTCACGAGCCGTGCTCCATCACCTAGGGATCAAAAGGCCGAAGCATTGAGCCGGGAACAAACGTTACGGGTCTTGTCTGTTCCCACGACGTCCACTAGCGGGGGTTCTAGTTCTGCCCTACCCATACCCAGTCCAGAGGTAGGAAGTATTTGTCCGACGGGGCTTCCCTTGCCAAGAAAGAGGATCGCCCCGCCCCCAGTATCGACGATAAAAAGAAGAGACCACCTGTGGGAAGAGTGCTCAAGGCCCAGTGGAAGATTTATACCTGGGTTCATCTCCAGTCACCGGCCCTCTCTCTCGGAGGAGGAAGAAGAGGAGGAAGAGATGATGGGATTACTAGATCGCTATGCCGCCAAAAAGCGAAAACGGCAGGAGAAAGCTGAGCGGGAGGCCGAACGGGCCGAAGGGTCGGGCCCCCCCCCCCCCTTATGGATGGGGGTTCAGAGATACAAACAATCGTGATCCCGGCCTCTTCTAAATGAGGCCCAACGCATCACCGGCTCGAGGACACGCCTCGCGAAGAGCCAAGGAGGAAGCTCCACCTCCCTGACCGCAAGTGGTCCATTCTCGACCACCGAAAGCCGCCCAGGCCGCTTAAGCTCGCACAATGTGGTAAGAAATTGTTGCACCGACGATATCGCTTTTAACTCTTTATCACCCTCGTGGCTCTGGCCCTGATGGATGGGCGGCAGAGTTCCACCGACGACATCGTTCCATCCTCCACCGGCCTTCAATCGGGTGAGTATGTAGCCGATCGCCTAGACGAGATTTGTATTCGAGATCACGCTGGTCGCCCGTAAGAGTTCTAAGGTGACAGAGGAGATTCGGTCGTTGTTCATATCGGTACTATAAAGGAGGATATTTATCAAATAGTCGAAGACGGGATGCAAATTCGCAACCAGAACTTCATGCAGACGGCAGAGTTGGTAAAGTAGTAAAACTTATACGTATGAAAAATTCTGAAGTCGTTATTGGGCCATTTGATTAAACACGCTGCGGTGCCACATTGTCGCTTCGCAACATGTCCCTTCAAAGTGACCGTGGAATTCATCAATCTACCGAGGGATGCCGAAAAGCCAAGTTATATGTTGAGTCCGGGATTTCTTCCCTGGAGAGCTTAGACGCCTCTTTGAAAGAGGCCCAGTTGACCATCCGTCGTTTGAAGCTGGAGGCTAAGGAAGCCGCGGATAGGGCGGCTCGGGCAGTAAACCGAGGACGCCGCCCGCATGAGGCTATGGTGCACCGAGATCGGCGCGCCGGCGTCCAGCCGCAAAGTTGCTTAGAACTATCCCGAGTCCGCAGTGCTTTGACCACCCGGCGCGCCTGGATGAAGGCGTAGAGTCCGAACTGGCTCCATTCAACAAGCCTTGTACGCATGAGGCTCACCCTGAGGGCAGAGGAAGAGAGACGCTTGAACTAAAGAGCGATCACCTCACTCATTGAAATGGGGCCACCAAGGACGACTTCGCGGCTTTCCGAGAGAAGAGTTCTGTTGAGTGATCGACATTGGAGGCCAAGTTCGATGGTAGCAGTGACGTGATTTTTAACTATGGTTACGACTACTGCACCTATGTGCACAATATACGTGGAAGCAAGCCTAAAATCCCTTCTGGGATGCCGAATACATCTACTCCTCTGACCCTGAAATTTTTCGTGAATCCTCGATGCCCCCCGGGCTCTTCATTTGCCTTGTCCACTGCCGAGCCCATCAAGAATGCTAAAGAAGCTTTGGCAGACAAAGGCCTCCCGGGTGCCGAGGGAGAGGTTGACATACTACTAGAGCCCCTAGCTGGGCCGGGTGAGGCTACTGAGGGTTAGGGCAAAAAAGAATCAACAAATGTATTTTGCATGACAATCTCTTCTCTGCTTTTGTATTTAGACATTTTATTTTTGTTTTTGATAGTGTTTCTTTCTCGGCTTAGCCGGTTACATAGAGCTATAATTGCCTACCATACAGATATCTTATTTCACATCCCAGCATGGGACGTTAGCTGAGTCAGTGATATCTTTCGGGATGTCACTAGATAATAGATTCCTAACCGAAATAAATGGCATTTTAATGCGCCGTCCGGGCTAATTAGGAAATATTATTTGTTCCGCCTGAGTAGGTCATTTTTCTCGCCCCATCCCGACTTCTGGGTGTCAATCGACAGATTTATCCACAACGGCCTATATAGGTTTACTTATCAAGGCCACATCCGACTTTTGAGTTTACCGCTATGTTATCTATACCGGGCCTAGACATGTCAAATTTTATTGCTTCATCCAGACTTTTGTTGGACTGGTTATGTTATCTTACCGCTAGATTGCAAGCCATTTTGATCACATTATCCGACTTTTAAGTCGACCTGGCCAGGTTATTTTTACCATGCCGGACATGTCATTTTACTGCGCCATTTGGACATTAGGTGTTGACCGGTTAGGATTTATCCATACCGTTGATAGGTTCCATCGCGCCATCCCACTTTGAGTTTACCTACCGGAAGTTATCTATACCGGGCCGTATTAAAGTCATTTTACTACGTCATCCGGACTTTTAAGTGTTGATCATAAGAGGAGAAAAAATGAACATCTGTGCGTTTATATTGAATCATTCTTTATTGATAATACCTCTTAAGATGTGTTGCATTCCACATTCTAGGTACAGGGGTCTCATCAAGCTTGTCTAAGGCGTAAGCCCCAGATTCCTCGGCTCGTGTTATAAGATATGTTCCTTCCCATTGATTGAACTTTCCCGTCGGGCCTTCATCGTATTCTCAAATACTTCTTAGCACTGTGTCCCCGTCGAATGCTCGCTTCGAACCGTTTATTGTAAGATCTTTCCAATCGGTGCTGGTAGGATGCTATGCGGATGGTTGCTGACTCTTGCAATTCATCGATTGTGTCAAGCTCCTTGATCATTAATTCTATACCGCCGTGGGTGTTTCGTCAGATGGTAGGCATACCACTCGCGGGGATGATACCTTCCATTCCATAGGTGATTGTGAACGGAGACATGCCCGCGGGCCGCAAGGGTTCTCAAGCCTAGAGTACTCGGGGAGTTCATCCACCCATTTGCCTCAACCAATCCAATCGCTTTTTCAAGGCCGCATCGTGGTTTTGTTGCGGCCTCTTACCAAGCCATTGCTTAAGGGTAGCTGGGTGGAGTATAGATTTTTTATCTTCGTTCTATGATGTAGTTTCGATAGACCCGGCCACAATTCAGTCTGCTTGTCGGAGACGACATCCGATGCCAACGGCAGACAATATTCTTCCCGCATAAACCGAATGACATCCCGATCTTAATCGAGGAGAACGCTTCGCCTCGATCGATCATCGAAATAATCCGTGGCCACCAATAGGTTTTCGGGCAGAGCAAGAGTAGTGGTCCAACTATATCGATCCCCATTGTGCAAAGGGCCAAGGCTAAAGATATGATCGTGCCCAGACCTGATTTCAGATTTTCGTGGGCAAGTCTGGCAAATGATCACACTTTCTCGGTATAATCGTAACATTCGCCATGGTCGGCCAATAGTACCCTTTGAGAGCGGGCCCGATGAGCCGAGTTCCGCCGCTAGGTGATTTTCGTGATATTCATTCATGCACTAAACAAGACGCCCCTGCCTGCTAGAAAGTGTCAGCACTTCGCATACCTGACCGCACAAGGACCGTTTGAAAAGTTGCCCATCGATCAAGGAAAATCTGACTGCCTGGATTTGAAGCTTATAGGCCTTGTCCCTCTCCGTTGGGAGTTGTCCTGTGCTTAGATACAAGTAGACGTCCATCCGTGACTCGGGGGTCCTTGTCTACTTGATTTACCTACGGGGATGCAATTGATGAACTTGACTGATAGTAAATAAGCAGAAATATGGTTTTGGTGATTGGTAGAGAAGCGGCTACGGAGGCCAATGCGTCTACCTTTTCATTAGATTCCTTAGGACGTGCCCGGGGCCTAACTCCAGTCGTCGCTGTTGTTTTACCCAAGAGACGATTTCACCATCTCGGGGTCTCGAGATCTCGACTCTTCTGCTAACTTGTCCGACCACCAATTGGGAGTCACTCAGGATCAAGAGTCCGTTTCCAGAGACGTGGCGGCCGCCGCCTGAGCTCCCGCTAGGATGGCCCCGATTCGACCTCGTTGTTAGAGACACCGAACTGGCGCCGATTGCTCACTCCGATCTGTCCCCTGACCTGAAGTTCTCCACTGCAAACCAATGCCCACCCCAGATTGTCTAGACGACCCATCAATATTGAGAGTCCACCTATCCAAATTGTTGGGGCATGTTTCCGACTGGGGGAGTTCTGTTATGAAATCAACTAGCACCTGCCCTTTTTTTGAAAGCCTCACATTGATGTTAGCTCGACTTAGTTCGACTACCCAACATGTCATTCTTCCTGATAAGTCAGGTTTATGTATTGTGCTCCGGAGGGGGAGGCTTGCTAATACAACAAATGGGATGCCCCGAAGTAGTGGGCGGTTTCTTGGCCGCTATTCTGAGGCTGCATGGGCCCGTCAAGATGGTTGCATTTCGCTTCGTGATTGCTAAGGATTTGCTGACGAAGAACACATGTCTTTGTTTTCCGTCTTCATTTTCTTTGAATAGTGCGGCACTTACTATTGTATCTGAGATTACGAGGTAGACGAATAGAGTTTCGTCGGTATCAGGACTTGCGAGGATCGAGGGTTCGACTATGTACTGCTTGATCTGAGTAAAGGCCCGATCACACTCTTCGTTCCATCCGACCCGATTAGCTCATCTTAGGGTGGCGAAAAAGGGATTTAAGCGGTTTGTGAACTGGGAAATTAAATCGTCCCAAGGTAAATTTAATCTACCGCTTGTTGTACTTCCTTTCTAGAGCGCCTGGGGTCGAGACTCTAGAATGGCTTTAAGTCAAAGGGCTGGCCTCTATCCCCTTCTCAGGTCATCATGAAGCGAATCGCCCCAGGCCGACCTTAATGCGCACTTTGCAGGTTCAAATACACTATAGGTTCTCGAGGAGGTCAAATACCGTTTAAAATGGTTAGCGTGATTCGCCGCTCCTTGACTTTATCAACATATCATCTATATATATACTTCCATAGTTTTCTCGAAAGTAAAGGGTTGAAACATCTTGGTTACCAATCACGATGGTGGCTCCGCATTCTTTTAACCCGGCGGCATTACGCCAGAGCGTAATATTCGCGGAGGGGTAATGAAAGATGTTTTCTCCGAGGCCGACGGCACATGGACTGTGTTACCGAGAATGTATGTAAGAATGACAACATGCCATGCCCTACGATGCGGCCAACAATCCGATCAAGTGAGCAAAGGAAGCTATCCTTAGGACATGCGTCATTAAGATCCATGTAGTCCACACACACCTGCCACTTGCCTCCTATTTTAGGAACTAGTACCACATTAGCAAGCCATTCCGGGTATTTTACTTCTTTGATAAACCCAGCCTTTAAAAGATTGTCTACTTCGGCCTGGATGATCTCGGTGGCAAATCCTGGGGGAAGCGCCTGACTCTTCGCCGAATGGGTTCGCTGATAGGGAGGACGTTCAACTCATGGAGGCATTCACTTCGGTTTATCCCTCGCTATGTCTCAGGGACGGTTCCAAGCGAATACGTTTGGTGTTTGTCGTTAAAGGCTTGTCGCAACCAGCCTCTTTTTCTGGCCGAGGGAATTGGCATAAGTACACCTGTCCGGTTCGCCAACGACTATGGGCTGCAGGGTCTATGTTCAATTGTTCCCTCGTTTTCCGGGGCGCCCGACGACAGCCTTAATTTCGCGAAGACGGGTGAGCTTCGACTCGACGAGATATCTGGTTCTTTATCTTTCGCGCCTGAACTCGACAACCGATAACACTGACGAGCCGCTAATTTGCTACCTTGAAGGTCAACTTGCTCCGGATGCAAAGTGAGTAGATAATGATAGCTGGGTGGTAGGTCGAGGAATCGCTTTCATGGCATGCGCCTAGGTTCCCACTTCCACGATAAGATTTGCACGGCCCCAAATCTTCGACCACTGAAAACAACACTTGCTGAGTTACTGGTCTTGCCTTGACAGAGAGAGCAATATCACCCACTGTTAGTGTGGTGGACCCATTGAATCCGGATAAAACTCTACCGTCGAAATGAGATGATCTGCTCGACTTTCATCCGCGTAAGTGATCGAGGTAATAATCTCTGGCCAAGGCTCCGACCAACAGGATCCTATGCAAATACCAAAATTGTTAATACATAAGATGAGTACAAGTGCATCATAATGGGGAGTGATGATCCGGTCGATTCCATAGAGAAAGGATACAAGGCCATCGACACAAGCGCTGCCGCTCAGGTATCGATGGTGTTTATTTCTGCTCGAATGAGGTCGCTGAAAGCATTTTTCGCTCGCCTCGATCGGTATTGGATCGCCGAACGCCTCCTAGTATAAAGTTGATGCAGGTTCGGCTCTAACGATGTCAAAGAAGAATAAATGTACTCTATCGGGAAGCGTGGGCGCCGGCCAGGCGGTCAGTTCGAATGAACCTTCTAAGGTGCCCTACTCGGATTAATCTCTCAATCATGAACTTCAAGCCTTGGCATTGATTTGTTCCACGGCCGTGGTCCTTATGGTAGTCACACCTCAGTGACCTGTTACATTGGTCCAGGTTCGCCCGCATTTTCGCAGGCCACTTTAAACTGGGTGATCCCTGATGAGGGGAAACAAATTTATCGTAGAGATGTTAAGGGGGTGAATCGGGAGGTCTTTTCTTTCTGACCGCCTTTGGGACGCTTGGCCCCTCGCCCGGCTTCCTTTATGCCCTGGCCGACTCTTCAGAGTCGGGTTTGTCATTCCGCACCGTTATCATTACCATTTGCAAGGCAGCTCAGATATTATCCTCCAGAGTGGAGTATTTGTTTGCCAGCTGATATAGTTCTTCCATGGTGGTAGGTGGGTCGAGGGAAAGGGACTGGAAGAAAGGAGTAGTCGGCCCAAAGCTTCTTCGGAAGTTCTGTAAGACTGCATCCATACTATAAGTATCAATTTGCCGAATGGTCATTCAAATGTTCGGGTGTCCCGAATGGACCTGGGTCAGTCCCGCTTGAAGACCTGACGGGAGCGAGTCGATGTTTCCCTTCTGCCGAACGGAACACAAATACTGAGTGACGAATGCGACCCATAATTCGCCAAATGAGTTTAGAGACCCTCTTGGGAGTTTATGGAACCAAGCCAAGGCGCGACCTTTTAGGCTAGCTAGGAATACTTTACACAGGAGTCGATCGTTCCCGGCCTTAAGGATCATTGCCTGGTTACGTTAAGTAACATATGATCATACCTGACGAGGAGCCGCTAAACATAGCAAACCCAAGGGAATGACAACCAAGGAGGAGGCTCATACTAAAATATGGGTCGACCTACGTGGAAGACATCATGTCATACGACCCTGACAGTGGGGATAAAATGTCAGGATGCGAAGGCGGAGGTGCCCCGAATCCGTATTGCTCAGCGGAAACCTGGGGGCTATGTCCCTAAACCGTAGATATAGACCGGCCAATTCGAATCCGGCCTATCTCTCGGGCCTCTCTTCGCATTCGGCTAAGACGCAACACTATTAGTCTTGGCCGACTAGCAAGGAGGTCTTTCCTAGATCTTGGCTTCAGATTGCTCCAACGTGGCAATCCATCCGGAAGCGAGGAGTCAGTCTCGAGGAGAATTCACTAACGCCTGATGATCATTGTGGTCGCAGGCGGGCCCTTGCCCTTAAATGCCCTGCCAGGTATGTGTCAAGCAACACCGGGTTTCGACCACTGTCCTGCTGCCCGCTGGGCGCTGCCTCCCGTTTGTAAATGGTTTGCATGTTCACGCAATTCGACTATCTATCTTGCCTACTCTTCCTGCTTAGCCTCCATCTCTTGACGCCAGCAGAGAAACGAGTCTTCGACTTCGGGCCGATTCATTGGTTGCTAGACATGGTGACGAACTCGACTCCGGCTCGTGGGATGGTTTTGAAACCACCAAACCTCGTGTAACGGAGATCACTAGGGAGCCGATGAACCTGTGCTCTCGAGCATCAAGCCTTTGAGATTTCCCGCTAGGCGCTTTCCTACGCACCTACGCCTAATTGTGGTCTCCCGACTCAGTCACTGTAATCAGCCGAAACATGCATAAGTTTATGCCAACCTGCAAAACAAATAACTAAGAAAGCGGTGGGGGAGGGTCTCCGCCATCGCCTCTCCGACGCTCAAGTTAGATCTGGCGCCGTCTCTTCAAAGATCGGGAGTTTCAGCCTTCGTCCATACCCATGGCTCAGGTCGCGGTTTCCTTTATCGTGAGGAAGGATCCACTCTTCGTGGTAAGTGGATGATTTCCTCCTAAATCGGAAGGAGAATGTGGCGCATATCTCGCGGATGGAGACTAATTCTTCCTTTTAGACGGAAGAGATGAGAGAACGTGGGGCTCATATCTCGCGGACGGAGACTAATTCTTCCTTTTAAATGGAAGAGAGAGAGTGGGTGCATTTCGACGGACCCCCGAAGGGGTTTGTCCATCTCAATTGCGGGCAAGGCATGGGATGGTGCACTCTTCCTCCGGGGAGCCTATTCATCAACCCTTGTTAGATAAAGCCTCCTGAAATGGCATCCGAGGAATGTCAACCCTTCGCTATAGGAGGATATCCGATCCGGCTCCTAAGTCGGGCCATGGGCTCCACATGATGGACTAGCCCAACCATACCTACCAAAAGGGGTTCAGCATGGGTGCGGGCCTGGTCAAGGCCTGGCACCCACAAGTCCCATTGATATGATGATCCAACCGCTTATGTAACGGAGCCCCCCCAAATTCTATGCAGTATTTCAATTAAGAACATCGAAAGTGTGGTCAGGGTTTTCTCATGAATTGTTTTTTGTTCTCAAATAAGAACAAGGAAAACATGAAAAATATGTATGATTCTATGATTCCCAGAAATTTTTTTTTTTGTTCTGAAAAATTCAAAAATCACATAAAACACTTAATTTAGATAACACCAATAACAGTTTTAAAAAACATGAACCAAAGAGCACATTAGATTTTTTTTTTTTTTTTGACATCAAGAAATATATATTAGGATAATGAATCTCATAATCTTGACCTTAATAGAGACATATTTTACTTGAGTGATGGAAAGAATTCTTGACCAATTGCTATGAAGATTAATGACTTGAATAAAGTAGGATATCTATAAGTAGACACCATGTTCCCAGAAGCCTTAGTGCCCAAGTAAAAGACAAGAAACAACTAAGAATATACCTAAGAGAAGCTCACCTTTTAAAAGGGCCCTTTGTTCCATTACGAGGCAAAGAATTAATACTCTTTATATGTTTAGTCTCTCCACTAAGCTACTCCCAGGACCCCTGAAATTTTTGTTCTTTACTTTTATAAAATCTTCTAAATTACTTTGAATTAGGTATATGATTAATTGTATTTAATATTTTAAAACGAGATTAATTTAATAATTCTTTTAGAAAGTATGATTAAGCCATTACGTGTTTATAGGGGCATATGGCCAGGATTTGGCCTCCTTTGGATTGTTATTCTTTTTAAGAGAATATTAATTACGGTTTTTTCCTTATAATTTAGGGGTTTTAGTTTGAACTAAACACTTAAAGTATATAATATTTGCAAACTATCAGTGCAAAGAGCATTATAAATGATTCCTCGGCGCGTTTTAAATACTACAAATAAAATAGATAAAAAAAAAAAAAGGTACCAATATTCATCCCCTTAACATACTCTATAGATTTAATCATTTGATTTCATAAATTAAAAAATATAGATATGTTTTTCATCTTCTTATTTATGAAAGAAAAAGTATACTTAGTTTCATTAATAAAATAATTTTGAGTCCATATATATATATATATATATATATATATATATATATATATATATATATATATATATATATATATATATATATATATATACACTTTTGAAATAAAAATAAAGATACCAATGAAATTATATTTTTATATAATAATTAAGTTTTTTCCCTTGTTTACAATACGAAAAATAATTGAAAGCAGTTATAGTGCTAGTTCTTTATCACGCCTAATCCATGCGTTAAACGCCAACGTTTCAAAAAGCAAGTCATTTATGTAAGGAATCCCCAAGTTTGGATCATAGTGAGAATAGTTTATTACGTAAATTGGAAAGAGAACACTTGATTCACAAATCAAATTCTAAACTCTCCTTACAAGTTTAATTAAGTTTACAAAGATTTGGGTTTAACATACACATAACATTCTTTTTAAACAATAAAAGATGCAACCTCTTAGGTAGCTCGTTTGGCCTAAGGTAATGGGATTTACCCAATAATCACCCTTTCAGATCTCCTTAAAGCCGCTAATGGCATCCACTGTTATAAAAAGAACAAGATTGATTTAGAGAAGAGGGGAAGGACATAGTAGGCATTGTGATTAAAAGATAAGGGCCTGTTTGAGAAAGAAAAAGGAAAAAAAAAGAGGTGTTATGAAAGCAATTAAAATTGAAAGCGCACACCTTTTCTAGATAGTTGCTTTGCTTTGGGTAAGAGAGGGTCGTTAGGAGGGAACTCTCTTGTGAGCAGCAAGAAAAAAAAATGCCATATTCTTCTAAAGAAGCTCTTGCTAGGCTGTTCTACAATGTCTCCAGTTCTTTACAGCTTCTCCTCCTCTTCTTCTTCTTCTCCTCCATTTTCCTTGCAAAGCTCTTCCACTTCCTCTGCAACCACCCATTATTCCAAAGGTCTCTAACACCATCTCTCTCTCTCTCTCTCTCTCTCTCTCTCTCTCTGTCTTTTCTATTCATTAATCTGTCATATGAACACATAAAGATCTTACTATATAAGTTTTAACTTTAATTTCTCTTGTTCTTTTCAGGTCCTGCCAACATGGATCTGGAGTTGGATTGTTTTCAGATGATGAAGAAGAAGACATGTATTTTCATGAGGAGTGCATGGACAAAGACGACCACCTGGTGGCCGACATAGTTCATGGTGGAGAATCACTTCTCTTTTTGTCCGTCGACCGCCGCCATGGGAAGGATCATCTGGATCTTGACCATCACCAAGAAACCACAAGCAGTAGTACCACTCCTCGTGACGATTACAACTACCACTTCCACCAAGAAGAAGATTCAGCTGATGATGATGGTAACTCACAGGTTCAAGAATCACAACTGCATAATGAGAAGGAAGATGAGGCCGAAGAAGAGATCCACATTTCGGATACTGATACTGATACAGATATAGATGCTGTACACAATTTCGGTTCCAATGAATCTGACCCCACCTCGCCCATAACCATCAATCTAACCAAAAGCGTCCACGGCTTGGTGGCCGATGACGAAACCTATGACGGTACTTCCATTACAATTAGCATCACTAGCCTTATACCATTAATTATAGTCCATCTGAAATTGTTTATTCCTTTGTAGAGAAATGCCAGGAGGAAGATCCCAAATATGGTACGGATAAGATTGAAGATGTGAAGGTGGAAGAGATCTCAAATTTCACTAAAGATGAAAAGTTCTTAATTTTTGCTCCCCCTCAGTCTGAGGCCAAGAAGTTTCATGTCCAAGACAAAGATTATGAAGAAAATTGCGGCGACTCGTATACCGTTGGATCTACTTCTAAGAGCTCTTCTGAATGGAGAAGCTCCATTAATTGCAGGGATTCAGGGACGGAAGATCCGTTTTCCTCTTCTTCCCGGAGGAGCTGCCCCAAGTGGGAGTCCTACACTGTGTTTCAGAAGTACGATGAAGAGATGACATTCTTAGATAGAATCAGCGCCCAAAAGCTTCAAGAAACAGGTGAGTTTCTTTGACATATTTTCTTATTAGTTCTTGTTGGAGCAGAAAAAAAAAATAACCAAAAAATAATCGATGTTACTAAAATTTCTTGGATTGAGTCGTGGACTTAATTTCTTTAATACGGTTTTCTTGGCTATGCCCAAAGTTGCGCAAGCAGTTAATATTACAACAGTTCTACATTAATCTGATTTGCATATCATTTTTATATTAAATTATCGATATATTTTCAGAGTCGCTTAGGTCAATCAAAGTCATTCCAAGGTCAATCTCTGGAAGGATCGTTCATAAATTGGCGACAATCAACAAAAGATCATCAGATCATGCCTATCAGAACCCGTATCATGAACTAGAAGCTGCTTATGTAGCCCAGATTTGTTTAACGTGGGAAGCGCTTAATTGGAACTACAAGAACTTTCAGCGCCTGAGAGCTTCCCGTCGGGAATCTGATCCCGGAAGTCCGGCTTATATCGCGCAGCAGTTTCAGCAATTTCAAGTGCTTTTACAGCGGTACATTGAGAATGAGCCATATGAGCATGGCAAGAGACCTGAGATTTATGCCAAGATGAGAATTTTATCACCAAAGCTGCTTCAAGTTCCAGAATATCGAGGTAATAATAAAACGAAGTGCTTTTAGTTAACAGTATTTGAAAACACAAGAAAACAATCATTTTGGCTTTTTCTGAAAACGGATTTTATTATTTGAATTTAATGTTTTCTATGTTTTTCGTTCAAAACAAAAAGAAAAGAACAAAGGTGTTATCCTTATTTTTCATAACAAAAAACAGTTTTAAAAAACTGTAACCAAACATTGCCTTTATTTTCCTTTTGTTAATAATATATCTGTATGTTGGCTTTCAAAGATTCTGAAGATGATCAAAAAGATGAAAGTTTGAAGTCCAGAATTTCGTCGGATGAATTTCTTAATATATTAGAAGATGGGATAAGAACATTCATGAATTTTCTCAAGGGGGACAGGGAGAAAACTTGCCAGATCATAGCAGCTTTGTTCAAGAGAAACAGAAAAGGTTTGGTTGATCCAACTCTTCTACATCTGATGAAGAAAGCAAATCAGAAGGTATATAACTTACAGTTTGGTTAATTATATCTGCATTATGTTCTAAACTTACAGCTGTTTGATCCTTGAAATTAATTCAATGTGCAGAAGAAGCAGAGGCTGAAAGATCTTCACAGAAGTGGGAAGTGCTTAAGGAAAAGAAAGTTAAAGGAAGAGGAAGAAATGGAGATTCTGATGGGGCTGATAGACATAAAAGTGGTGTCTAGGGTTTTAAGAACGAGTGACATAACAGAAGAGCAGTTACAGTGGTGTGGAGAAAAGATGAACAAAGTGAGAGTTTTGGATGGGAAGAAGCTGCAAAGAGATTCCTCACCACTTTTCTTCCCTGCACACTGACCCCACCATAGATTGGGAATTTGTTGTTCTTGTTGCTTGATGACTAGACCATGATTGTGCATTGACTGCATGAAGATGAATATCCCTCTTTTGTAAATACTGTAAAGAAAAAATGGGAGGAAGGGGGGACCCACAAATCAAAGCTATGGCATTTGGGTGACATAGATTTTTTAAGATTTGGAATCTATGAAAGAAGGGTAAAGATTTGGCTCTCTGATTTCATGAACGTTGAAAGTGAAAAGAGCTGAGACAAAGCAAGGAACATGAAGATAGAGCCTACAAGTGTGGTATAGCTTTAGTTTGCTTTATCTTTTGGATTAGCTAGGATTTATCTTTAAGGGTTTTGATGAGCGAGATCGTAGAGCAGCTTGCTATGCTGCATGGTGAATGTGGGTGGTAAGGGTGACATATGCATTGGTGGAGGATCTGCAGTACTGCTGCTTGTGGGAGGATAATAATTATTAATAAATAAATCTATCCATGAAGCACTGATAGAGGTTGGTCCACTTCTATTATCCCGGGAGAAGCAATTTGTAGTTAAATTTCTGATCCTGATTGACTTTCAAATGATTTCACAACCAGATAACTAGCTGATTTATTCCTTACTGAGCACTCACATTCCATTTACTGATTTACATAATATGTCTACTAATGTATATCATATGGGATTCTCCCTGACCCATTTAGCTGATGATAGATCTGTTCAAGGAGATCCCATGCTTAAGTCCTCGATGATGTTACTCTCAACTCACATTCAATCAATGATAAAGGGATGAGATGAATTAGCATGAGATTTTAGGCTCGATTATTTATAAGAACATGATATATATATATATATATTTGGACTTTAGTCCGAATCATTACCAATTTATATCTATATCCTAAGGTCATAACCCTTGAAATGTTGGAATTGGGAATAAAAATAGGAATCAATTTTCATCCTTCTTAGGAAATTTCCATACTTCAATTCCACACTTTTTATTTATTTTAATTTTATAAGTGTTTTTCCAAATTTTTGTTTTTGAAATCTTAAATTCTATGAAAATATACACAATTTATTACTAAAATGTCAAAATTTTATTTTTTGTGAAAAAATAATAATTTATATATGTGCATAAAGCTGAAATTGAAGATAATGGAATGGGATGTAGAGAATAAATTCATACTTGGTGGGAAAGACTACCAAATGCAATTGTTCTAAAAATGACATTTCCCTCTTTGTGTGCCAAAAATAAGTTCAACAAACAATTGAGTCAACAACAAAGCCAACCAAACAACACAATCAACCAATAATCGGAAACGAAATTTTACGTGAAACCCTCAAATAAAAAGGGTAAAACCACGGACTCAGAAATCACTTAAACTTCACTATTTCAACAATGACAATAATTATTACACCAAGTTCTTTCTTTCTCTAACAAGAAATTCTGTAGGCTCACAACAAATACACATCAAGAATATCATTCTTGGAACACCAAACCAACAAACATCATCCTCCCAAGGATGGATAAAATAAGAGAGGAGGAAAATCTCATCAAATGGTGTGGATCGGTCAAATGGGTATCAGGGAGAGCTAATCAAAGATCGAACGCCAGGATTGAAGATCACCTCAAGGAGTCAAAGACGCACAAATTCTGGAGCCGCTAAACCGGCATTACCTCGCCTTCCATCTTGTAAATAATAACCAAACCCTAAACTCTTTCTTCCTCCTTCTCAAAACCCTTTTCCTCATTTTCTCACTTTTTTGATCCTACCCGAACAACATGCCTCTACCTTCAGATTTTTCTTTTTTTTTTCTTTTTTTTCCATTTAAACAATGGCTTACCATTGTCCAAATTTCTACCACAAAGGCTGACCTAACAAATCTCCCCTCCGCCTCATGTCACCAACTGCCTCCGCTCGCCTACAAGCTTCTAACTTCTCCCAGTAAACACTTAGTCAACATGTCCGATCCATTCTCACCGGTATATTCTCCAAATACAATTGTTTTCGACTCAAGCACATCACGAATCCAAAGGATATCTAACATCAATATGCTTCACCCAACGAACATCAAATTTCGGGAGGTGAACGGCATCACATCACTATAAACAACATACTTCTCTTCTTTCAACCCCAATTCTTCTAAGAATTTTCTCATCCACAAAGCTTCATTACAACACTCAGTAATAGCAATGTACTCAACTTCTATGGTGGATAATGCAACACATTTATGTAGCTTGGATTGCCAAGAGACAGCTCCCCCTGCAAAAGTCATCATGAACCCTGAAATGGACTTCCTGGAATCAACATCACCTACCATGTTTGAATCTGTGTATCCATCTAGCATATGTTCACCACTGCCAAAACACAAGCATACCTTGGAAGTGCCTCTCAGATATCTCAGTATCTATTTCACTGCTTCCCAGTGCTCCTTCCCAGGATTAGTAAGAAACCGACTAACCTTAACTCCGCATGTTTCGATGTCCGCCTAGTACTGCACTACAGCATACATCAAACTACCAACAATGCATGCGTAAGGAACTTTCGCTATCTCTCATATCTTTTCACTCTTGTAGATATCAAGCCAGCTAAGCTTTTAAGTGGCCTCGTAAGTGGAGAACAAATCGGCCTTAGCCTTGCTCATAAATCTTTCAAGAACCTTCTCAATGTAGCTTCTTAAGATAACCAAAGCTTCCTATTCTTCTATCACTTTGAGATCTTCATACCAAGTATCAGTTTGGTCGATCCTAAGTCTTTCATGGCAAAAGACTTGCTGAGTTCTCTCTTCAACCTGTCAATCTTAATAGAATCATGACCAATTATCAACATGTCACCAACATACAAGAGGGAGACACAAAATCATCATCGTGAGAACTTTCTAAAGGAACACACAATAACGATGAAGTTTTATTGCACTCCATGACTCATCATGAAAGAGTCAAACTTTTGTACCACTACCTGTGCTTCGCTTGAGTCCATACAAGCTCTTCTTTTAACTTGCACACAAGATTTTCTTTTTCCTTTTACTTCAAAACCCTTCGTGTTGTCGCATGTAGATCTTTCTTCCAAATCGCCATGAAGAAATGCAGTTTTCACATCAAGTTGCTCAACTTCTAAATTCAAGCGAGCAGTAAGACCAAGGGCAACATGAATAGAGGACATCTTTACCACTTGAGATAATATTTCTTCAAAATCAATGCCTTTCTTCTTATTGAACCTCTTCACAACCAATCGCGTGCATCAGGACCCGGAAGTTTGCGGAGCCATTATTTTCACAATCAGAAACCCATTTGTTTCCTAAGAGCTTTCTTTCCTCAGGGTAACTTCACCAAGTCATAGGTGTGGTTCTTGGCAAGGATCTTACTTTCTGTACGCTTTAACCCACTCTTTCTTACTCTACGTAAAATACCTTCGTAAGTTTCGCTCTCCTCCATCGTAAAGCACTACATACTCATTAGAGGATATATCAGAGAAGGCCGACGATCTCGGTAGATCTTCTCAATGGTGGTTCATATGGTGGTAGTGGAAGTTCTCCATCAACTTGTTCAGTTGGCTCAACATCATCAACTATAGGGTCATCTTCATTTTCAATGACACCATCACCTTCCTGTAACTCTCCCCCATGATTAGCATACACTGTAGGTGAAACAACTTGATCAATTCTAATTGGAATTTCAGCATAAGAACTAGCTTTCTCAACCTTGTCACCATCATCAACAAGTTGGTCTTCAAGAAACACAACATCTCTCGTTTCGACAATCTTTCCTACTCAATGATCCCATAGCCTCGTACTCCAAATTCTCATGACCATACCCCAAGAAAATACATGGCTCGCCTTGACATCAATTTCACCTCTCATCTTTCGTTATGAACAAATGCTTTACAACTAAACACTCAAATCACATATGAAACATCTTTCCCCGTCCACACTCTTTCAAGTACATCACCTTGGAAGGAACTCGATGGAGAAAGGTTTATCAAGTCAATTGATGTTCTTCATGTTTCAAAGGACTTAGGTAGCTTAGAATGAGAAAGCATACACCTAATCATTTCTTCCAATGGTTCTTGTTTCCATTCTCTCACCCACACCATTTTGTTGAGGAGTTGAGTAATGCTCTTTTCAAGTCGAATGCCATGAAGTTTGCAATAATTTTCAAATGACCCTCAGATTCACCACCATCATCCGCTTCCGATATCTTTAACTTTCTTCTTCATATTTCTCTTTCTAATATGGCATGCATGGAGTTCTTTAAAGGCATCTAGCACCTGGTCTTTTGTTTTCAAAGCAAAACCCCAAACTTTTTTAAAGTGATCATCAATGAATGTCACAAAATAAAGTGCACCACCAACAGTTATAGTTTTCATAGTACAAACATCAATATGAATTAAATCAATAACATTTAACCTTCTAGATGGTGGATATATGTGAAATGCAACTCTATGTGCTTTTCCAACTAAACATTGATCACAAGTTTTAAGAGGCATACCTTGCAAATTTGGCAAAAATGGCTTTCTAGCAAGAGCTCAAGTCCTTTTCACCGAGTGTGACCTGCCTCTTATGCCAAAGTTCAATGCTTACATCCCGATGAGCCACACTGATCTCTCATTTATGTAGCTTAGCTTCCATGACATAGAGGGTGTTCTGTTTCTTTCCCCTTGCCACTACTAAAGAGCTCTTTGGTGAGCTTCCATTACTTTCAAACAAAGGAATTTGTGAACCCTTAATCATCATCCCGCTCTCATGATATCAAGTTGAGACGAATATCTGGAACATGTCTAACATCCTTAAGTACAAGTTTATTTCCAATACTAGTCTCTAAGCAAACATCTCCAATACCCACAATCTTGGATACACCATTGTTTCCCATTCTAACATTACCAAAATCACCAGTTTTATAGGAAGTGAAAAAATCACTATGAGAAGTAACATGGAATGAGGCGCCAAAATCAATTACCCGCTTAAGTTATCTGGGTCAAGTAAGACCGACACAACCGCCATCACCACAATCATAATATCACCTTCAAAGCAAAGAATTGCATTAATCTCTTTATTTTCTTTCTTCACATCATACTGTTCCTTTTTCCAAATCTTGCACTCTTTCCTCATGTGACCAACCTTGTTGCAGTGATAACATTTAATATATTTTCTGGATTTGGATCTTCCTCTAAAACCATGGGATTTCTACTTTGACTTCTCCCATGCCTTTCTGGTTTTTCTTGTCTTTCTATTTTTTCATGAACAAGTACTCCATAAGAAGATTCACCATTTTCTTTCATTCTAGCCTCTTCATTTAGCAAGCTATCTTTAACACTTTCCATAGTTAGAATCCCATTTGGAGTGGAATTACTAACTGTTACAACCAATGTCTCCCAATTATCAGGTAAGGAGTTAAAAAGGAAAGATGCTTGCATCTCATCATCAATGTTCATTTTCATGGCAACCAACTTGTTCACAGTAACCTGAAAAGAACTGATATGCTCAACCATGTTGTTCCCATCCTTGTATTTCAAGTTGACAAGTCTTCTAATCAAAGTAATTTTATTTCCTGATGTTTTCCTAGCAAAAATGTTTTCAAGCTTTTTCCAAACAACATCGACTTTCGTTTCATCATAAATGTGTTCATGTAGAGTTGGATTCATCCACTTTCTCATATAAGCAATGGCTTTTCTATGTTCCACATCCCAATCATCATCAAGTGTGTCTGATGGTTTTTCTTTTAATCGAATGGGCTTATATAAATCTTTACAATAAATCAAATCTTCCATCATACGCTTCCAAGTGGAATAATTCATTGAATTTAATTTTATCATACCGTCATCCATTTTTGCACATAAGAAAAACTCCAAACAACCAAGCTCTGATACCACTTTATCGAGAAAGACTACCAAATGCAATTGTTCTAAAAATGACCTTTCCCTCTTTGTGTGCTAAAAATAGGTTCAACAAACAATTGAGCCAACAACAAAGCCAACCAAACAACAATAAATCAACCGCAATGAGGCAACAATTTTTACATGGAAAACCCTCAAATAAAAAGGGTAAAATACCACGGGACCTGTAGGCCACTTAAACTTCCACTATTTCAACAATGATAATAATAGGTTATACAAAGTTCTTCTAATGTGCTAAATTTATACCACAACAAACATACATCAAAAATATCATTCTCGTGAATATTAAACCAACAAACATCATCTCGCTGACGCGATAAAATAGTTATAAAAGAAGCAAAAAATCTCACCAAATGGCGGAAACTCAATCAGATCGCTAGCAGAATTTAATCAAAGCATCGAAACCGCTAGACAAGATCATCTTACAAGGAGTCACCACGTCAAATTTGAACCAAAACTGACATTGATTAACCTTCCATCTTATAAAATAATCAAAACTCTAACCCTTTTCTTCCTCCTTCTCAAAACCCTTTTTCCCCTCATTTTTCTTACTTTTTGGCTACTGCCTGAACAACACAGCAACTCTACCTTTTTGTATTTTGCTTTTATTTTCTTTTTTTTTTCTATTCAAACAATGGGCTTTGCCCATTGTTCAGCCCACACAAAGGGGCGGATCCAACAATACTTAAATCCATCCTTTGTTTAATTAAAAGAATTCTCAAATTTATTTTAAACTCATCTATATTTATCCCAATCTTGTCCTATCAATATGAGTTCAGAAAAAACCTATCCGATATCCTCAAACTTTTAAACAATTTTGATTCAGAAATCCGTGTTCTGTGATTTCACCAGGAAACTTCCAATAATTTTTTGTTCTTATTAAATGCTAAAGAGATAAGTTTTGAGACTTGACTCAAGTGGCAAGGCGTAGAAGGGTTGTGAGGAAATTTCAAATGAGAACTAATAAAGAAGAAATAAAATAAAATAAAAAGTCTGACGGTTGGTTTCTACGTCATCTAGAAACCGAAAATCCTATATTTCTAACATCTCCCACCCAACCACAACCACTAGTCATTTCAAAATTATTTTCGATCATTAATTAAATAAAATAAAAACACTAACAAATGCCCAGTTTGGGCTTCGATTTTTAGCAGTCCTCCTAAATTCCTAATTATAGCAAAGTCCATATCAATTGGACTTTGATTTTGTTTTGGGCCTAAGAAGGATCCCAGTTTTCCACCCAATCAAAGGGGAATGCATGCTACCAGAAACTGGTGATGGGCCAGTTTCGTGCTTTGGACCTCTCAAAACTATTTTTGGGGTCTTGTTTTTTGTTTTTTTTAAAGAAAATAATTTAATTGATTCAAACTACCATGACATTAATAGAAACATAAATACAAATTCGTTAAAAATCATAGAAAATGAAACTATACACAGGTTAATAACATAATAAATCGGTTCAAAATTAATAATACTATAATAATTAGAATACCTATGACTCTAGTTCTGTAACATAATGACGATCATAATTTGATTTGTTATCTTTGTCTTATGGAATATGTTTTGCTTGTTTGAATCGTCCACACACAAATAATTAGCCGCATTAAGACAACGAAAAATAAAATATCATAACAAAACAACACAAAATCAAATGTCTCAATAAGACGATGAAATCACGAAGAATAAGATAAAACTCATATCTATGTGAAACAACAAATTTTTAAGGAATAAATGATGGATATAATTGTAGATGAGTAACTTCAAACCAAGAATTATAAAAAGTCATCCTTTCTTGATTAAGGAAGATATAGAAGAGAAAGTTAAGAAAAAATGAACTTAGGATTTCTCACATTTCTCAAAAAGAGGTCAAGAATAGTCAAAAATCACCTTTGCATCTTTCTTAATTCTAAACAAAGAAAGCATCACGATTTAGTTGCCCATGGCTACATTTTTGTTTTCTAGATTAAAATTTAGTAGGAATTTTGGTAAATTTTTTTATTTTTTTATTTTAAATGTTATGCTATCATTTTTATAAATATTAAATATATTTTATTAAGTATTCATGGATCTATTTGCTAATTATTTTTTAAAACTGTTTTATCTTTTTGAAAACAAAAAACATCTTTTCATTTTACAAAACATTTTGATCAAACTTTATAGAAAATGGCTACCTTTTTTAAAATACATTATGCTATATAACAAATTTAAAGTGGTTTCAATTTTTTATAGAGTTCTAACTTCTAAGTAACAAATTTAAAGGCTGGAAAAACATACCTCTATCCAGGGTTGGCAGGGAAATGTTGATCAAGTCAGCTTCCCAATCCATCCTCACGTATTATATGAGTACATTCATGCTGCCTATTCTTGATAAAATTCAAAAGATTTTTAATTCTTCTTGGTGGGGATCGAGCAAAGATGGCAAAGGTGGCATAAAATAGTTGGCGTAGGACAAACTAAGTGTGAAAAAAGGAAAGTGGAGGTATGGGTTTTTGTGACCTTCATTGCTTCAATATTGCTATGTTAGGGAAGATTGGTTGAAAGCTTTTGTTTTGCTTCTCATACTCGAGTTTACAAGATCTTCAAAGCCAAATACTTTCCCATAGGAGATTTTCTTAAGGCCGCTTTGGGATCTAATCCAAGTTTTACTTGGCGGAGTATCTTCCATTCTTTAACATTGTTGAAGCAAGGTATTTATTGGAGAATAGGTAATGGTACACAGATTGATGTTTGGACCGATCCTTGGTTGAGGGATGATAGGAATTTTTTGGTGCAAACAACTCAAAGGGCAGAGTTGGAAGGCTTGAGAGTCAGTGATTTAATGATTCCAAACAAACTTGAATGGGATGTGGAGATGCTAGAAGAGTTGTTTGTGGTGAGAGATGTTGCTAAAATAAAATGTATTCCTTTGTCTCAATCCTTTGATGCAGATAGACAAGTTTGACATTTTACAAACTCAGGCGAGTATATAATTAAGATAGGGTATCATGCACTCACTCAATTATTGAGTATTTATAGCCAGCTTTCACAGGAAGGAGAATGAAGAAAAATATGGGACCTGAAGGCTCCTCCTCAGATTAGAAACTTTTTATGGAGGCTATGTCGAAGTGTTCTTCCTACAAAGTTACAACTCTAGTCAAAAGGTATAGATGTTGCTATCTCTTGTCTTTTTTGTGAGAATGGCCTTGAGAATGGCATTTATTTACTTCTTCCTCTTTTGCTATATCTTGTTGGTCGAAGTAGAATGTGGCTGGTTTGATTGATTCTATAGCTGATAATTTTGAAAGTCTTGTAGAGTGGTTCTTTAAACTATTAAATACTCATGACAAGGAGACCATGGGAAAAATTAGTGTTGTTCTTGAGGCTATGTGGCGCCAACAAAATGATCAATATCGGAATGGTTCTCATGCATTGGCAGATAGAACAGTTTACTTGGCGCTTGAATGTTTGTTTGATTGGATTTCGATTCAAGAAAGCACTAAAGCTAGCAGTCAAGTCATGCCATGCTCTGTTCAGCAACGTTGGCAATGACCCCCATCAGGTTTTGTAAAATGCAATATCAATGCGATTGTATTCCATGAAGAAGGCAAATCAAGTTGGGGATTTGTGTTTCGTGACTCACAAGACTTATTTATGAATGGTGCTTCTCGGCTACTGGATGGTTTATTTCAAGTCAAGGAGTTGGAAGCTTTGGGTTTGAGAGAAACATTGTCTTGGATCAAGAATCTGGGTTTGTACCGAGTGATATTTGAAAAAGATTCACTACAAGTTTTTCAGGCATTGTAGAAAAGAGTTGTTAATGTTAGTGAGTTGGTGTTTTGATCAAAAGTTGTTTATCCCTTTTGCAAGGAGAACCTTATTTTTTCTGTGGCTGTTACCAAAAGGCAAAACAATGTAGGTGCCCATACTATTTCTAGAAATGCTATTGTTAATGCTAGCTTTAAGGTTTGGAATGATCCCCCTACTGTCATTCAAACCATGTTATGTATTGATGCTGCTATTTCATAATGAAAGTTTTCGTCTTGATATAAAAAATAAATAAATAAATAAAACTTCTAAGTTACAATTGATAAAAATCATTTCAAACATTTTTTTAAAAAACTTAGCCTATTTCTCTCCCAATTTTAAGTTCTTTCTTCTTTAGCCACTGTCTTTCTTAAGCAAGAAGATATCATTTTCGATAATTTTTTATTTGAAATAACTCATCTACACCTCTTTTTTTTAGTCTATCTCTTAATAAAATGGTCATTCCATAAAGAAAATGTTTTTTCTTGTTTTTTTTTGTTGTCGCCGCAGAATTTGGTTTATCGTTGGCTTGTTGCGACACTTTATTTGTCTTGGGACGATTCATATAGGCAAAACATATTCGATGAGTCAAATATATTAGATTAAGATTGTTCAGTGGTGGACCTAGCAAGGGCTGATGGGGCATTTGGCCTCTTGAAAATTTGAGAACAAAAAATCATTAATGGGATTTGAACCAATAACCTCTAGTTTATAAGCAAGTTCTTTAACCATTGTACTACAATGCTCCCCTAGAATTTTTTATGCCTCTTCTGACCTCTAGATATTATTTTATAATTTATGTTTTTTAGCAATTTATATCTTAAATCTACATATATGTTTGACTCAATCAAATAATTTTTCCTTTAAAAAAAAAGCAACAATTGATAAAAAAAAAGAAAAAAGAAAAAAAAAAAGGGAATTTAAAGACCTTGAATATAATCATGCAACGTATAAATCATAAGTTTAAGAATGTTAAAGAGTCTGAAACCTATATCAATATTAAACTAAAAAACCTGTTTGTGAACAAATTGAATGGAACAGATGCAAACAGAACATAAAAGAAAAACAATTAAAGTGGTTAAGATGTAACCTCGCTTGCATAAACCAGAGCGTAAGTTAGAAATCGATCAAGTCTTCAGGTTGACACAATTTTAAGACGATGACGCTCGCAAAGGGTGCTTCGAGTTCTGCAATTCTTCTCCCTCGATAAAAATGATCTCCCAACACGATGGAAAGCACTTCCAATGGCTGGGTTGTCAACCGTGTTGTTCGTAACTCGTCGTAAATAAAGGAAGAGGAAGAATGAATGTTTCGATGATTCTAAAATGCTTGGTTCTATAACCTATTTATAAACTTGCTCATGATTATTCTAGATGGGCCATGAAGCTTCGGGCTGGGTCGTGGTTCAGAGAAGAGCACCATTCATTCAACCGCATTTCCAAAACGATCTGTTTGGACTCCCAATGGTAAACCATGCAAAACAAATGAAGTGTTTTTTAATGTTTCGTGGTTAAAAAACAAAATGGTGATATGTATACATCCCGAACCCGAACCTAACCCTATGGCAAGGGCGACACACAAGGTAAGGTGTGGTGAACCAAGCATGAGCTAGGTCCTCCCCCCTTCCATAAAACCTGTCAGTCTCCTCGGGGGCCCAAACCCAACTACAAGGTAGGTGTATATATACCCTTTAAAAAAGTCTTCTTGCTCCCATCCAATGAGACACAAGTGTTTTCACAAGCTTAAACCTTTTTTGTTACCATTTTCATGCGATGTTTCGAGGCAATTCTAATCTACTCCTTAATGGTTTTGAGCAACTCAATATATAATCTTCATCTTCATGGAGGAGACCACATCTCATGTGGTCCCAATCGAAAAGAATTTATGTGGACCCATTGTAATTTTAGCTCAAATATATATAATTTGTATTTCCAGGCTTAAACCCATTTTTCCAACAATCCCCCCACATGAATGGAATTGACCGAAATTACGAAATGACATGCTGACACTAAGAGAGAGTTCAGTTGGAAATTTTCTGTATAGAGGAAGGTAGCTTGTGGCCTTGAACCTTCCCTTGTAAAATGCGTAAAATGCTATCGGGTTTACTGATTGATCAGTGCACATGATGTCTTGAACTGTTCAATCATTTGTGTAAACCTAGACAATAGAATTCATAAAAATCTTTTCCCGACACTGGGGCCAAGATCACATTGTGTCTATTTCTGGGTTCTAACAATTCCCTGCTTCACAGTGCTCCTAGAGAATTTTAGCCTTTATCATTCTCATAGAACTCGCCCAGCCACTACACATGTGGCTTTATGGAAGGTATTATGCTATACCCCACTTGTCTGTAACAAGATATAAGAATAATTAAAAGCTTGGCTTACCTTGTTCAATGTTGCAGGCATCACTATTCTGATCATAGGAACGAGTAGGAGATTTGTTCTCCATAGTGATTTTCAATGAGTCACATTTAAAATTCCGGCTATTCCTTTCAACCTAGATCTGGGATTCCACGCCTAGGTCAGTTGCCATTATGGCGACTCTTCAAAGAGACAGTTTAAACCATTCCCTCGATGATTTACTTATTTTCCCCAACCAAACCTTGCTAACTGATCCGCTTATGTTCTCTCGACCTTTATGTATTCACGGTCATAATAACATTAGAGAGAAGTTGTCTTACTAGATATAGTCTTCGACGAACGTGTCGAGATTCTGCTGCTATATATATGACCCTCGCGTTTCTACCAATCACGATCGACTATCACAATGAATAAGATAGCATGCGTTGTAAGCCACATTAGAATTATTTCTAGAAATGACGGCTTCAATTTCGCTTCTTCACCGCCTTATCTAGTGCAATAAACTCAGATTCCATCGTGGATCTAGCAATGCACGTTTGCTTGGAAGATTTCCAAGACACCACTCCACCACCAAGTGTAAATAGATAGCCACTTGTGGACTTCGAGTCTTTAGTGTCGGATATCCAATTCGCTTCACAGTATCCTTCAAGTACTGATGGATATTTTGAGCAGTGCAATCCATAGTTTTAGGTGTATTTCAAATACCTCAAAACTCTAACTATTGCCTTCTAATGGTACCGATTACGGATTGGGTTTCAGGTATCCACTCAATTTGCCGACAGCCAGAAGCTATGTCTGCATTCCGCACAATTCACACATACATCGTTGCCAATTACTTGTGCATATTCTTTGTTGCGGATAGCTTTTTGCCATTATTTTTCGATAGATGTAGATTTACATCTACAGTGTTCGTTGGATTTATCATCTTGTTTAAATTTCTTGAAATTTTCTCGATGGAATGTGATTGAGATATTAGTTCATTTGATGTTTTAGAGATCTTTATCAGAGTATAACCTTCAATGACACCTAAGTCTTTCATATTTAAACTTATTTATTTGGAACCATTTAACATTAGTTTAATACTTCATTATTGCTACCCATAATGGAGTTTATGATCAACTATAGAGATAAATAATGACATGAGCCTTAACAGATTATTTCTTAACATATACACATTTGTCACACTCGTTGATTTTGATCCATTGTCAGTAATTTACAACAATCAAATTTTCTCATACCCTTTGCATTAGTGCTTGCTTTCAAATCCATAAAGGAGTTTATGATGTTTGAAAAACTTTCTTTTCTTGGCACGGAATAATTAACCCTTACGGGTTGTTCCATGTAGATTTCTTCATCAAGTCACCATTTAAGAGAAGGTATCTTTACATCCATTTGATGTATCTAAGATTGTGTATATTTGTAATTTATAAGACGAGAAAGTTCAATTCACGAAAAATGATAAAATGTAGTCATTTCGGTAAAATCAAAATTTTTATAGATCTTGGATGATGAAGCAGACACCACCGTTAAGGTGTCTCACCATGAAAATCCCCAGCTACCGTGAATTTTGTGAATTCGAGGCGGTCGAGATTTCACGTTTGAGGCTGGAGTGGGTGGCGATAAAGCGACTTCGTGAGACATGTGATGCAATAAAAGTCGCTATACAATAATACCAGTGTGACTACATATTGCATGAGTAGAGAAAGGAGGGAAATGAATGGCCTAGATTGTACTAGTGTCAAAATCAAGAAAGTAGACATGTTGGAATTAAACAAATGTTGTGAGATAAGACAAACTGAATAAGGTTATTATTCAGGCAAGAAAAAGCAGTGGGAGGAAGAACAAAGCGTCACGGTAGGTTGCTGGTTTTGTGATTTTAGAAATACATTCTCTCTCGTTTGAGTCGTTTGGATCGTTGGTTCTTAATGAACAAGAAGTAAAAGTGATCTACATGACGAGGGCTCGTGGACAGATTTGGTGGAGTTCAGGCAACTCCAAAGTGGGGATCTTTTCCTACTTGTGTTCTTTGGCCTAAGAGCCACCGTATAAATGGTTAGGGGATATTTATGGGAAGCGGATTGTGAAAGTGTTTTGGAGATCTCAAACATTTAGACCGGAGTGGAGAAAATCCCATTGGCGTAGAATGAATTTTGGCAGGGTTTCCATTGTTTATGTGAATAGTGACGTGATTTTTGGTGCAGAATTTTTATGATGTTGGGTGATTCTGATACTGAATTGCTTGTATTTATTGTTCAACAGCCCATGTGAGCTAATTTTGATTGTTATTGATTGTAATTTGAATAACGCAGTTTATATACAGTTAATTATGTTGTTCTTATGTTTATATATTAGCATGAGTTGTTGGGATTGACGCAATTCATTAGTATCGCGGCAGAATTTTGAATATTCAAGGTGAGTCCATGACGCATGAAAAAATGTGGGAAAATGTTTGTGAAAGGAATTTGAAGGAAAGTTTTGGAAGAATTGCCTTATCGTCCAACGGATCACTTTCGTGGGGACCATGACCGTTGAAGCGTTATCGACAGTGCCTCGGAGGTGATCAGTATCTTGCACAGAATCTCAATGGTAAGTTTTCGAGAGTAGCGAGCTTTTGTTTTGAAAGCTGGCAGTTTTCTCGCATTTGGCTTAGGCATGTGAAGGGTGGTGAGGACTCGGGACTAGGATTGGGCATGTAGACATTCAAGTAGGTTCATGTAATTGCTTTGGATGTGATTGTTTCGCCATGACATGTGCACTTAGGTGGGGAAGTAACCCATGGCAGGAAATTATCTCTCTTGGGCTTTGCTGCGCACAATGGGATCACTATTTAGATTGGGTGTACGGAAGGCAGCTCACTAGAGCCCGTTTTGAGAAAGCGACATGGCTTTGACATGGATTATGTGAAACATGTATTAGATTCTTAATTTTAATATATGTTTGTATTAAGAGTGATGTATCAACTCTTGAACTATTGGTATATAGTTGATGTATTTTGTGAGTATTGATGCAGGGACACAAGTGGCCATTATTTTACTCGCATGTGGACCACAATAATGGTCATTGTGGTGGGACGGGTTTGTACCTTGGGTAGAGCACTCCGTACAAAGGGACTACGATTTAAGTAAGTGGTGTGGTTGCAGTGTCACAGATATTGCCGAGGAGTTGACGGGTTGTCAACGGACCAGGAATGAGGCGTCACGAAACGGTATCAGAGCTTGGGTATGTCTAAGATATTTGGGGCTTAGGCCATGGTCATTGAGGTATATATAAGAACATTCTGAAGCAGTGCAGCTGATGTTAGGGTTAGGTATGTGTTCTAGTAGTCACGGGACATGATTAGAACACTTGCATGCATGGTGTTTTGTGTGTGAATGGTGTGCATAACATGAATTGTTGTGTATGATTTGTGTGTGGTATGTTGTGTGGCAGAGTATTTGGCACATGAATGATAGCACATAGGAAAAATGTTGGACACTAGGGTTAAAATTTGACTAAAAAAAAAAAAAATTGAGTTGTATGAAGTGCGTGAGTCTGACTCACGTTTATGAATGTTTGAGGAGACTATTGGAATGAAAAAAAATAATAATGATGATGAGAAGAGCTTTTCTAAGGTTTACGATTATTAAATGGAAAAAAAATAAATAAATAATTTTGTATTTATTTGATTTATCTTGGAAAATGAAAAAAAATTTGTTTGATGGTTTCCGATGACAAATGAGAAAAAAAAAAATTTATCTTTGGGGAAGTTGAACCTTTATTGCCTCGATTTTAGATCCTGTCTATTAGTTTATGTCGTGAGTAAGTGGGCCAGTGATGAAGGTATAAACCGATCGTGAACCATATTGACTTTATCAGTAAGAATCTGACCAGTGACTGCGATCATTGGTAGCGTATCACAGTAGCGTAGTCTGTGGTGCAGCGGTGGGTCATGACTAGCGTTATAATCGTGGGTGAGAGGGGCGACACGATGTCCGCGATGAGCGAAGGGGTGTGCGGCGCCAAGCGCCTACGGCGTGGCGCGAGTAGCTGTTGTGGGAAGCGCGACGGCCAGCTGGGCTGCGACCACGGCGGCAAACCCTGTGACCCACGATCTGTTGAGGTGGGCCCATTAGTGACCGGGCTCGCGACGTGGCGGGGCCTTGCCTGACTGGTGCTAGTCTTTGAATACGCCATGGCGCGACAAGTGGCCCTCAAGTGTGTGATGGCACGTCTCATGACTGGAGTTCGGGGTGTGCACGTTGCCGACTGATTTTGGCTCATTACCAACATTAAATTCTTTATTTGGACCTTTGTTCATGTTCATTATTAAACCGCATACCGAGGTTTCAAAAAATATATATATAAAATAAATTTTGATAAGACAAAATGATTTTTGGTGTATGGATTTAATGCGAGAATTCTTGTCTTGCATTACTATAGATGCGCTGGACACAGTGTGATATTTTACGTATGAGATAGTGTCTCGGGGCTATGTTTACGCATTAGGATTTTTGTTAAATCATCAACTTGCCATTTGACCTTGTGGGTGTTGTTATTCATTGAGTGAGAGACGTGAATGCGATCCGTGAGGTGTCATGAAACACTGAGTGTTTGACCGGCCAATTTTCATTTGAGGTACATGGGTACATTCTTATTCTTCTTCATTCACAGGCTGGTGCTAGTAGTGACAGGAGGTCAGTGCCTCGAGAGGTTTAGGAGCACATAATCCTCTCTACGACATTCAGGAGGGAGATCAGATGAGTGTTGATGGTTAATGGGATAGAAAGTATTGGATCTATGGAATGCGCCTTTAATCAGGCGGGATTAAATAGCCCCTGTTCCATTAGAGGTGAGAATTGAAATGTATGGTGTAGGCGATCAAGACCTTTAGAGATCTAGACGTGACTTGGTGAGTTCATGATCTTTTCATGATGAGTATTCAGTTGCCCCTGTATTCATCTGAAGGCTCAGGAGTTCAGTAGAAGCAGGGGACTCATGGCAGTGATAAATTATCTTATTTCAGATTCCCTGAGACTATTAGCTTCTTTGTGATATTCTATTAGCCAGATGTATTAAAGTGTCAGGAGGTGATAAATTTGGGATTATCAGTTGGGAGGTGGATTCTGGGACTTGCTCTGGAGTTAGTGACTATGGTTGGGGTATGACCACAGAGGGAGATAGAGGATGCTGGGCGCAGGATAGGTGTTTGCAGAAAGGAAGGAGGTGGATCTTCTTCAGTTCCGGAAAGAAAGCGAAGGAGCTTCGTTAAAGAAGAGGGATCTAGGGTCGGCCGTGGCGAGGACAATCGAGGTACGGTATTTGGGTAGATGGTGTGCTACCATTACCCAGACTTTCGGACAACATATAGAGAGATTACCCTTAGAGCGGGGATCTGAGGTTTTGGGTAGCGCGGGTCCAGTCGGCGGTAGGATGGAGAGGATCGTTATATTCCTCAGCGATAAAGGCTAGAGGAACTAGTTTTGATCGAGGCTGCCAGGCACCTCAGTTACGAGCGGGCAGACTGTGACCTCTGCACCAGCCGCAGCGAGGACATGTTTGTGTCTGGCAGATTATACCATCGTGATCAGCCCGGTGCAGCGATTCTGAGTGCGTTTTGTTATATCTTCGACTATGGCGAAGTGTTGCCCAGTTTGAAGTGCATTGCATTTGTTCATTGGCATCAGGTGTGATAAAGTTGGAAAAACCCAGGAGTTTGAGGCAGGAGCTCTTTGTATAGTTTCCCCTGCAAGGATTGGTAGGATGGGAGGATGATTTGTCGTGTGGTTTAGAGTTAGAGATCTCCAGGGTTCTACTGCGTGGACACGAGGGTTACTTCTGGACATGTGGAGTTGGCGATGTCTAGGGATGGATTAGTGGCAGCGGAGTTTCTGAGTGGGATCAATTGAGCGTAGGAGGTTCTGACCTACACGTGGGGCCCAGTGCTAATCATTGCTTTGGGATGAGCATGAAGTATTTGCCCAAGCAGTTTACGAGTCCAGTGCTGAGGCGTTGCGGGTTGGCGTGGCCTTACCCTGAGGGCAAGGTGAGACCAGACCAGATCACCTGAGTAGTTTGCGAGTATGAGGATGTTTTCTGATGAGCCTCTGGGATTGCCTGCCTCAGGAGGTTGTAGACTTAGTGTCGAGTTACACTGGGTAGCCACTTGTCTGTTTCAACGTAAAGTTGGCACGATTGGGTTGAGATATACAATTACAGCCTCCCGGGAGCCTAAGTGAGGGGTTGTTCAGGCGACACTTCACCATGGGGTTTGGGTCTGTTTTAAGAAGAAGGAATGAGGACCATGGCTGTGCAGTGAGATTATGGCAGGTTGGGCATGAGGTTAAGTCAGGGTCAATTTTATTGCCAAAGGTTACTGATTTGTTTGTTAGGGTTCTCGAGGAGGCGAGTGCGAGATAAATCTTATACTTTAGTTACCCATCAAATGAGGTTAAGGAGGCGGATATCCACAAGGCGAGCGTTCGAAGGGGAAGCGTTATGGGCACTTTGGTTTACGGTGATACCGCTTTGGATTGGCGAATCGCCCAGACATTCGTGGACCTCCTTGCATAGGGTGTTCAGATACATCTCGATAGTTCATTGATCTTGTGGATGACATTTGGTCCTCCAGTTGGTGGGATGATCCTTGAGGATTGTTTCAGTTTACTTAAGACCATTGTTTATCTGTAGAGTTGAATTAAGTCTACGAAGGTTTTGGTTTGCGAGGTGAGTTTTTGGGACAAGTAGTTGTCGACATCGGGCGTGTCAGTGGAACCTAAGAAGGTCGAGGCCGTGATGAGTTGGAAGCGAGTGAGTCTTCGAGATCACGTGTTCTTGGGATTGGTTAGATACTTATAGAAATTCTGTCCCAGGATTTCTCAGTTTAAGCGACTATGTGAGATTAACCGGAAGGAGATTGCAGTTTGATTAGATGGCCAGGTAGCTGTGAAGGAGGCATTCCGGGAGTTGAAGGAGGCTTACTGAACTCTATCTTGAGTGAGTCCCCAGACAAAGGATGGGGTACACAGTGTAATTGCATGATGCTGCCAAGGCCAGGTGGAATATTTGATCTGATGTCCAAGGAGGATAGTAGCTTATAGTTTCCGTCGGAGTTGAAGAATCATGAGCGAATTACACACGACACGAGTTGGCGGCGTAGTCTTTGCCTTGATTTGTGCCCGCTGCCCATAGCGAGAGTTTGGGGTGTACTCAAACCATGAAGTGCGAGTATATTTTCAGCAGTAGGACCTCAACTTGTAGAGGCAACGTGATGGATGGAGTTCGTAGAGGATTATGCCACTTTGCATTACCATCCTGGGGGGAATGATATGGTGGCCTAATGCACTCGGTCGGAAGTCGAGGGAGCGTTGGCTAGTATGGCTTCGGGAGTGGCGGATGCTTTCGAGACTATGGGACGATTTGGGCTATAAGTAGCTGGCAATCTGAATACGTTGGAGGTTTATTTACCGTCTCTATTGAGTAGAGTGATCGAGTCCGAGGGACAGGACGAGGAGATAGTGTCCATCGGGGATAAGTGCGGTCAGTCACAGTGTGAGAATTTGGGCCCAGTCACGGATGGTGATCTTTTGATGGGGACGGGTAGTGGTTCCCCAGGTTGGCCAGGTGAGAGAGGAGTTGCCGGGGTTTCCACACTCTTGATTTTAGGTGCATCAGTGGCCTGAGAGGTGTGCGGATCTTGAATTTGCGGTGTGCGGAGGCGGGATGAAGAGGACACATAGGGGACTTTGTTGACAATGTCTCACGTGTTAGCGAATTAAGGCCCCTAAGCTTCGAGGCCCGACGGGGCTACGCCGGCCATTAGAGGGGGCGAGTAAGTGGGCAAGTCGAGGTTTTGCCCATTACTTGTCATGGACAGTAGGGCGTGATGCGGTATGGGTGATAGTGGGTAGCTCATAAAGTCGGCACATTTCTAGCCGTCATTGGCCTTCCGCGGAGGAGATTCTCTGGGTGTATCTCACAGGAGATGATCAGGCTACATGCGGTGCTAGTATCCATGGTGGATGGGACCAGGAACTGCAGCGCACTTTTGGAAGAGTTTAAAGTGACATCTGGTGACCGTGAGTCTGACTTTCCACCACGGACAAATGGTGGGTCAGGAGGCACTATACGGGTGTTAGGACATGCTGCGAGCTTGTACGTCCTGGGTCATAAGGAGTAGTTGGGAAGAGCATTATCATAGTGAATTAGCCTGCAATAACGGTTATCGGTAGTATGATGACACCATATAGAGGCATTGTATGGTGGCCATCCCAGTCATTATGTTGGGTAGAGTGGGAGAGAGCTCCGTCGAGTCAGTCAGTCAGGGCCACCTCTGCGAGAAGGTGGAAGAAACCATCGACAGTCTTCTCCTGACTGGGGCGTGAAGTTGTCGATGTGGCGTGGGCGTGGGTTCGAGGTTGGGAGATCCACGTCTTGAAGGTGATGTGCTAAGAAGGTGGTGGGTTAAATGGCGAGGCTGTGTGGATTAAGTGATCTTCGAGATGCACTCGAGAGGTAGGCATTGTGTATGCAGGTTGGTTTTCACCTTGACATATCGGTGTCGAATTATTCCGTCTCCGTTGCTCGGAATTTTTCGAGAAATCGACAGTGCGACGGATTAGGAAATTAGGAGTTGACGGATGGGATACATTGGGAGGGACCGGTGTGCATTAGCGATTAAGCCGGGATCGGGTTTGCGCAAGGCGGTGAGGCTAGTGGGGGTGCTATGGCAACACCGTGGGTGGAGGGTGGCGATAGGAGCGAGGACACGATGCGGGCCACCCTATCCACTTCTTGTTTGGGGATGAAGTGCGTGGTTTGTAGTCGTTTAATACTTAAATGACTAGTTTGTGCATGGTGTTGCATGTTGCGTATGCATGTAAATGGATTTGAGTTGTCGAAATTTGGACCGAAATTCCTTTTAAGAGAGGAGAATGTAAGACAAGAAGAATTGATACTGCGAAAAATGGTAATAAATTACATTTCGGTAGAATTCAAAATTTTCTAGATCTCGGATGTGTAAGCGGACTTACCGCATTGAATTGATGCCAGCGAAATCAGCTACCATTAGAATTTAGTCGAATTAGAAGACGGTCGGAATTTCACGTTTCGAGGAATTGCGAACATGGTCTTGAGTAAATGGCTAAATGAGACATGTGATGTGACAAAGTGCTTTCTACGATATCTTATTATGACAAATGTTCGTGAGTAGAGAGGAGGAAATGAATGGACTAGATTATTGCTACAATTAAAAGTAGAAGGACACATTGGGAATTAAATGAAATGTTAATGAGATAATAAGACCAATGAATGATTGTCTTAAAACAAAAAAGGAAAACAACATGCAGGAAGCAAACGTTGTATTGGTTGCTTTGGATTTGTGAATTTTAGAGAAATAAGCCTCTACCAGTTACAGTCGTTGGGCGAGAAGTGAAGTTCTTGGCGGGCAAAAACAAAGTCGATCTACGACGAGGCTGCGTGGACACCCGATTTAATTGGAGTTAGACAATAAGTGGGATCTTTTTCTGTGTGTACCATTCTTTGGCTAGAGCCGTATAAATGGATTGAGGATGTTAAGGGCTTGGATTACAAGCCGTGTTTCGGTCTCAAAACACATTAGGCTGGGTGAGAAATACCCATTGTTGTAGCGGTGAATAGTGCCAACTTGGGGTTTCCTTTGTTCACGTGAATGAGTGATGTGATTTTGGTGATTTTTATGATATTGGGTTAGTTAAAATGAGTGTATTATTTACATTAATTAGCCCATTATGACTAATTTTGGTGTGTAGATTAGCCAATTTGAATAACATGATTTATGTGGATTATTTAGTTTATACATGTTTTATATATTGCTGTAGGTTATTTTGATTCAGGTAGTACATCCGCCTTTTTCAGACACTAGATATCTAGGGTGAGTGCATGACGCGCGAAAGAAAATGACAAGGAAAATGTTTGTGAAAGGAATTTGAAGGAAGATTTTAGAAGAATTGCCTTGGAGAATCAACGGATCACTTGAGTAGGGGACCATGAGAACATTTGGCGTTATCGGCAATTACGCCTCCCAGGTTGATCAAATATATTTACGGTCAGTGTACCTGTAGTAAGTTTCCGAGAACAAAAGCTTTTGTTTGAAAACTTTGATTTACTCACATTTGGCTTAAACATGAGGAGTGGTGAGGACTGGGACAGGAGTTGGGCATATAGACGTTTGAGTAAGTTCCTTATGGTGCTGGATGTGAATTATTTGCCATGGCCGTAGCCTAGCGACTTGGGTGGGGAAGTAATTAGCAGGAAGTATCTCTCTTTGGGCACACCGCTTTGTGGGATCACCTATTTGTTACGGGGTGTCACGGGAGGGACCAGTTGCTCATTAGAGACCGTTTGAGAAGAGCCCAGACATGTGAAACGACGTGGATTATCATGAACAATGTATTAGATTCTTAATTTTAATATATGGTATATTAAAAGGTGATAATGTCAGCTCTTGAACTGTTACAGTATATAGTTAGTGTATTTGTGAGTATTGATCTGGGGACCGGTGGCCATTGTTTTCGCATGGACCTGTGGTCATTATTGTTGTTTGGGACAGGTTTTGTACCTTGGTGGAGCTCACATTGCAAGGCGACTCTACCGTGTGGTGGTATGGTCTAAATATCATAGATATTCAAGGTTGACCAGGTTGTCAGCTGGACCACAGGAATGAGTTATATGTGATAGCTATTAACATTCGAATGGATGATATTCTTATTTACTAGTGGTCATTATCAAAATAGTCCTAAGCCTTCCTTTGTATCAACATACAGTGGTAACCAGTTGACCTTATATTTATCAATGAATCCATCGACTTATATTTTCTTCTTGTTATCCATTGTATCTGAGTTCGTTTGAGGTGGAAGAGAGATCCACTCAGGACCAACTATGATTTTAAAGAGGATGGTTCTGCTATTGCTGGTGCTGCCAGCCTCGCAATGAACGGTTAAACATTGCTTTATTTAAAACTTGCGAAGAACAATCTTCAACAAATAGTTAAGAAAATCTGGATAAGATTTTGATAATTCTAGTTCTTTTCAACTGCGTCTAGTTCATCATCATCATGTTAATATATTTCACCTTCTTATTCGATATCATGAGTTCTTTTATAGTTCGAACAGTTGTGGTTTAGAAAATAATTTTCAAAAAATATATTATTCTATGATTGATAATGTTGATGGACGTGTAATAGATGATTATGAATGAAAGCGATATCTTTAATCTCGATACATATCCAGATAAATGATCGTCATTTTGTCCTGTTAATTCTTCTTAGTGTGTTCATGTGCTTTGCCATTTATATAGTATTTATAAGAAGGTCTTCTGAACCTTTCACGACCTCATAGAAGTTATTGTTTTCTTTTGGTGTCAGTTGAGAATATAATTGAGAAGAATTTATTACAATATTTGAGAAATAAATCAAATTAATAATGATTAATGTTCTTTTAAAGTTTTTATTCTTAGTTATAACCATTTTGTTAGGTGAATAGAGATTTTAATAATTTTGATAATATATATCTTATTATGAATAAAATCATGAAGTTATTTAATATCTTATATATATAAACACTATCATATTATTGATTTTCTATCAAGTTGAAAGTTCTCCACCTCGTTGTAAAAATTCATTGAAACATTCTTATTATATATCTTATAATGGTAAAACATAGCTTGAATCTTTAACACAATCAATGATTAAATGAGAAATGTTTCATATATAGTTGAATAAATTTGAGATCCCATGGATCTCAGATATGTTAATTAGGAAGATTGCTCTTCTTTAATTAGGTTGGAAGGATTCTTGGATGGATTACAAATCTCTCCACGTTTATGGTTGGGATCTTTAAGTTGACAAATATTCCATATTGATCGATTTAATAATGTATCAATATTCAACGCATGTCTCAGTCTATATTCCACATTGAAGATTTCATTATGATGATGATTCTTATTATTAATCTTAATGGATGCCATTAGTCGATGTTCATTTTGGAAGGCGTTATCATTGCATATATATCCATTTTGTTGGGGATGATTGTCTGATAAATATAACGTTATATTTTTCAACAATGATCCTTGGACATGATTATTTGAATTCATTTATGTACATTGATAATATTAAGGAGTAGTTCATACGATGTGTCTTGTATTATGACATAATATGGAAGTTGCCATGGAGTTGTTATAAATTATGTGGTTCGATATGATAGAACATCTTCTTATCTGAACAAACATGATGAGTAGCCCACTGTGTCCACCCACCATTCCTTGGTGGTACCACCAATGGGATTCACCTCGAGACTATTGGTGAAGGAGGTTCGTATCTGAGACATCATCTACTTCAGTCATATTGGCTTGAGGGCGTTTCTTCTTTGGATTCCCTTATTCCTTGCGACTATGACAATCCTTAGCTCGGTGCCAGCGTGCTGGCGCCTTGGGGTTTTAGTGGGTTCGCCGGACCATTACCATTGTGCTTCCTCTTCTTGTTATTATGGGAGGTCTACAACATTCCTGACTATTGGCGCCCAGGATTCCATGATGGCCTTACCATATACAACTTCTGGATGCCACGTTATTATTCTCTGTTTATGACCTCATCAGTCTTCAGTCTCATTTCCTTAGCTTATGCTTTAGGTAATTCTTGAATTCTTTCCTGGTGGTGTGACTTCTGTGTTGGCCCGCCAGGAAGGATTGCAGAGACATCCCTTTGCATGTATGTCATGCAAAATCATAGACTTCTTGTGCGAATGACCTTCCCACATTGGAGAGATTACGCCGGTTGTATATCAGAGATACTCGAATTTACATGGAGTACAGTGTCATAATGTCGGACGGAGACAGAGGTTCACTACGCTACTTGAAGTTCAAGGCCGAACCTCTGGCCGAAATGGTACAGCCTTCTGTAGACGGATGGTGGGTTAGAGGACCATACAGTGTTAGAGGACGTGCTGAGCATTTTCGTCATAATGGTAGTTGGAGGCCTTGCCCTTAGTAGGTCGCCTCTGACAACGAGGCGAGGTATACGGATGGCACCTGAGGGCGGCGTTATATGGGAGGCCATCGAGATCATCGATATATTTGGACGGTGGGAGAAGGCTCCATGGCCCGAAGTCGCGATACGTTGAGACACCTCGGAAGGTGGGTTTGATACGGCGGCGTCTTCTCCCGGCAGGTTGGCGGGGAGATCTGTAAGGCATGCGGCCGTGACCTGAGTTGGGAGGTGGCGAGTCGTTCTTGAAGATGATGCCTAAAGAGGTGGTGAATTTCAGTGACGAGGAAGCTTTCGCGAGTTCATTAGGCTCTTGAGATGCACCAGAGGGGTGGAGGCATAATAGCATATGATTAAACTATCGCCCGGTATTGTGAGGTGTCATTTAGGGTATTACGTCTATGCTCACGGTATCTCGGATCTGCTCATACCAGTGGTTGGGAGGATTGGGGTTTGACATAGATGGGACCTTGAGGGAGGGACGTTCTAAATTCCTGGATCATTCAGGATCGAGGTTGCGACACGAGATCATTAGGGCTAGTATGAAAGTGTTATTAGCCATCAAGGCTGGAGTGGAGGAGGCATTGTGGAGAAGGCGGGGTTCACGTCTGTTACCTATCCCCTTCTTATTTAGGGATGAAGGTACGCAGTTTAGTCGTCTAATAATTAAATGACTAGTTTACATGCATAACATAATGCAGTTCACTTAGCTAAGTGAGTTTGTTGTGATTGGGTGGAATTCGGGACAAAATTCTTTTTAAGGGGGGAAAGAATGTAAGACCACAGGAAAATTACATTTAAGAAAAATGATAAAGTGGTAATTTGGTAAAAATTCAAAAATTTTCTGATCTGGATTAATGAAACCGAAACTTCACCGTTGAATTACGATCATGCGATCTTCTGTCATCAAATTCGTTAAATTCCAGACGGTTAAAGTTTCACGTTTTTGAGGCACCTAGAGTGATACGAGACATTTTGGCGCATTGGGTGAAATAAAGGTGAGACACATGTCAAGTGGGGCCAAATTAAACATGAGCTCAAGTGTGGGCCATGAGGAGACACGACCTCATACTATTGGAAGGAAATCTATGTGATGGAATAAGGGATAAGGGTAATCCTAGGTAGCCAATGTAGGGGTGGACGAGTGACATGAGAGGACAATTCTCTTGGCCCCAACATTAGCCTTGATTCAGTGGGAAAGGAGGGGAAAGGAGGAAAATATAGAAGAAAAGAAAGAGGAAAGAGAGGATGGTACAGTGCTGAGAGAGAGTGTCTACGGCTACTCTGCACAGATTTTCAAACAATCGGTCGTAATTACAGGCGAGACGAGAAACAAAATTGATCCCCACTGTAAGAGCTCCCACAGCGTAGGTAGAGTCTACGAGAGGTAAGGGTTTTCCTCCTTGATTATTCTTTGGTTGAGTGTTTGAAGATGGATAGGGATATCTTGAGAGTCTGGATGACCATTGTTTTACCAGTCAGATTGGGTGGGTGAAATCTGATTGAGTGAGTGGTGAATTCAAAGATCAAATGGACCAGTTTATTAATGTGACATATGCAGCATTCATTAATGTGCTATTTGTATAATTCTTTGCAGGTGGAGTCAGATGGTTCAAGATTATTTAATGATATTAGCCAGTGAGCCTAATTTTATCTGTTATTATTAGATGACCAACGTGATATTTGTGTCATTCATTTTGTTAATATATACAAGCTTGATATATTAACATGTGTTATCAAATGGCATCGCATTTCACTACATATGCTGGGGGCATCCCTAGGAAGCAGTGGTGTGAGTGCATGACATGAAATACATGGAGGTTATCCAGTAATTTTATCGGAAAGTTGTCAGAAGATTTGTTGGGAAATCGTCAGAATGAATTCAAATCGGAGGGGCCTATGAATTGTTTCGGAGAATTATCCAAAAAATTTACCTTTGAGGATTGTCCAACGTATTTATATCGGAGGGTTGTCCACAAATAAAACAAATATTTTTGTTTGGAAATGGTTTTCATACATGGCATAAGCATGTGTGAGGGAGTTGGTGAGGACTCAAGACATGGGATTAGGCGTATGAGCATTTAATTAGGAATCCTTGAATTCACTTGAATGTGTGTTTTCCATTCTGCTGGAACATAGGTGGGGAGTAACCCATGTAGGAAATTATCACTGCGGGCATTGCTCATCCGTCGTGGGATTCCCACTTCGGTCTGGGGGTATTTAGGGGCTTGGCTCCTTAGAGACCACTTGAGAAAGCAGGCATGTGGCTTTGGTTATATATTTTTGTAAAACATCTATGAGAATGTTCTTAATACATGTTTGTATAGAGTGTAATTAACTCTTGAAACTCTTGTAGTTGATTATATTTGGGGAGTATGGATGTATGGGCACAGTGACCATTTTTACTCATGTATGGGTCTCGCTGATGAGACACATGGAGGGTTCCATGAGTTGTGGTGATCAGCGGGGCCAGTTTGAAATCACGGGGTATGGCCCATGCAGAAGCTTTAATATGGAAGAGATCTTAGAACTCCCTATGTGTTGGGGACAGATTGAATGAGCATAAGATTAGTCTGATTTAGTAAAAGACACAAGAAAAAATTGGGATTATTATTGAGAGGTTAAGGCGCTAGTGATGGAAACCAAAGGTCTTATGCTAATTTGAAGAGAAGGATATAGGCGCAAGTCGGAATAAAGTGTTTTAAAAAGTATCTATGTGGAAAAAGAAATTATAAGCACAGAGAAAGGGAAGGCTGAGACCAAGATTATTTGGCCTGGGTTTTTTAGAAAGAGTTGGACGAGTAGTGTATCGTTTGGCACTTCCTTTAGAGTTAGCCAAATTACATGATGTATTCCATGTGTCTATGCTTCGAAGATATTGTTCTGACACATCGCACATATTACCAATTCAAAATATACAAGTACAAGAGAAAGTTTTTACTTTGGAGGCAGAGAAGCTATTGAATCATTAGAGCCAAGACAGTGGAGACAAGCAAGTTCTCTATTAAGATGCTTTGTGGCGACATCACGGTATGGAAGAAGCGAGAGATGGGGCCAATTGAAACAATGAGGTACATGCCACATACTCTTTGCTTTAGTTCAGAGTAATTTCGAGGACAAAATTTATTTTAAGGAAGGTATAACACCCAGAAATACACCCTAATCGTTTTAAAGCATAATTATGATAATAGTATAAGTGCATTTTAGGAAATTTTAAGTAATTATTGTTTTTCTATGAAGAATTTAGAAACCAAAATTTACACAGATACAAGGGTTAAAATGGATTTGTGTCAAAGCAGGATATAAAGAGTCATAAGATAAGAGAATCTGAGAGGTTATTATAGAATAACATAAGTTTGTAGAAGTGCCAAATAGAAGGGGTTTGGGGACCAAAGTGCGCTTAGAAAGGAGAAAATGCAAAATCAAATGGGATAGACTCTGGAGGTGGTATAGGATCTAGATGATTACTTATATACATTTGGAAACATAAAGAAAAAAACATAGAAAGGAAGGAAGAGAGAGAAAAGAAAAGAAAGAAAAGAGAAAAAAGCGAAAGGTATAGTTTGTATGGATTACTTATGGATCAGTAAGGATTTTTGGACTTTTTGCTGGATATTAGTTTGTTAAGCTCAGGGTTTAGTTAAAGGAATTCATCTTTGACCCTGATTAAACCACAGTTTGTATAAGGGTAGTATGGAATCCTCAACATTTTTGAGTATGGATTCTTGGTTTATGATGTATGGATACCTGTTTCAGGTATTTAGGAAGTTAGCCCCAACTTCAAAGTATTGAGATTGGGGTTTAAAACCTAATTGTCTCTATGTTTGGTTTTGAGTTCTGGGTTTGAGAATACACTTGGGGAGATAGATACTGGGGAGAGCTATCTGAGATTTCTTTTGTTTTGGTTGGTTTACGGAAAAAGGGACCGAAATCGACAAATCTGGAGCAATGTCGAGGTCATACATCGGCGTAGGGATCCATGGCCGGCTGTCAGATCATAAGGAAAAATGGCATGTCCTGCGCCTTGGTCGGAGGTGGCTTGGACAAGTCTCAAGGTATACCGGGCATAGCAGAAGCTACTTATCAAGTAACCTTTGTTCCTGGGTTTGTGTGTTTTTTGTCATGTTTGCTGTTGGGTTGTTCTAGGACATCTATTGGACCCAAACAGGGACCCCTAGGGTATGTGAAAGTCCCATTGAGTGTTTGTAAGGTAAAGAAAAGGAATTGAGCGTGCATTAGCCACCTAAGGCTGAGTTTGATGTTGGCAAACAATGCTCCTGATAAGATGATAAGGTTCCCTAAACACATATAAATTTAGCAGGAATTTGTCTAAAGTGGGATGTTTGATGACCGACACCTCGTAGGAAATGACGGCGTAGTATGGACACTCTCTGATTGAGTCTTGACGGCACTCTCTAACCGTCTTGACATTTGCGAGTACTTAGGTACTCTGATTAGTCTTACGGCGACCTCTACATTGGTGCTTCTTCCCTCCTGCTTTGTGTGCGGCACCTCTAGGTGCTATACCATGCCTTCGGTGCTTATTGTGTTGTATTATCATTTCTTATTCTTGCAGTCCCAAGTAGTCAAACAATTATATGATAGAGTGCAGATAACAAATAAGGTATGAGTAATGTACATTCTTATGCTCACGGATGTACCCTCTGGGTACCTTTATTTAAACCTCATTTCTACTGAGTCACACATGGGTTTATAATTAGTATATAGCTCTATAACTCATTATAGATCTGAGACAGTATAAGTGCGCTATAAATTTTCAGATATATTATCAGTTTGTTATATGAATTCATGAAAAAAAATTATGATATCTGCTATTGTATATTTATTCTTGCATTATGTACTTCTTTATGAAGAGAGCCGTATTGTTTACATGTGTATCCATTATGGGGGTTATATGTTTCACACTAAGCGTTAAGCTTAGCACGGGTTTTAATTCGTGTAGGTAAAAGAGATGCCAGCGATCTTGATCTTCTTTGAGCTGACAAACTAGCAGTATAGGTCATTCCACGATAGGTTTCTGCATTTCGATTCTGTAAATGTAAATGCAGTTTTGTATATGTATATAGAAATAGGACTCAGTATGTGTATTGACAGCATCAAACACCACTAAGTGGTAGTTTTATTTTGTATCTTTGTATATGATATTTGCAGTTCGAGTTTAAGACTTCGCCCACGATGTTTGAAAAGCAGTAAAGGTCTGATATAGTTTGCACCCTTTCATCCGCTGGCGAGGTTGAAATGTGACAAAGTTATAAAGATAGCGTTTGATTTGAGGTCCTAAATCAAGGATCTTTGGTGTGTTATTGCTTGGTAGTTGAATAACATGCTGGTTGTATGAAAAATAATGTTGATATATGCTTATTTGATGTATTAACATGAATTACATGATGAATGTAAATTATATGTAGAAAATATAATTATCCGTGGTCTATTAATGTTGCATGTGCTTTCATCCTTACGCCACAACATGAATTAACATGAAATGGCATTTGCATTTCTATGCATGAGGATCTGACATAGTATTGGGTGTGTGAGTACGCTGGTTGTGGTCATTCACCATCCTTGGTGAATGGATGGTGAGCTCGGTAATGGGACACCGTCCAAAATGAGCGTCTCACGGTTTCATGACATGAAAGAACACTGTGTTTGGTGTTTAAATGGTGGGCTATGAAAAAGGGACAACGTCTTAGAGTCGCACGGTTTGAAATTATGTGTCGAGTAGTAGCAAGAAGGGATAAACACCCCCTCAAGTGAAAAACATGTATTCTTGGTCAGACATATGTATCCAGTGATGAAAGTGCGCGAAAGTGTTGGAAGGTGTACGACGCCTGTGGTGAAACCCTAGAAAGTACAAAAGACACATGGCTTTTGAATAAAGCGGTATTTCGGAGATTGTCTAAGGAATTGAAATATAAAACAAAAATATTTTGTTTTGGAAATGAAGGTTTTCACACTTGACATTTGCATGTGTGGGAGAGTCGGTAGGACTCGGTGTCACGCCCCGATTCCCGGTCCTACCCGATTGGCGAATCCGAACCGGTTTCGGGGTGCAAAACCATATACTGGGACTCTTTACCTCTTTATTTATTTATTTATTTTTTTTCAGAGCTGAACTTACACCTGTGGGTATACAAACAATTTTTGTAATAACCAAAGAAATCATTTACATATAGAGAAAAGAACTACTGCAGTCGGTAATCCATCAAAATCTATACATATACTAAGTCATTTACTTATACAAGTACTTATACATATATATGTCTAATACAAACATCGGAGATCAAGGAAAGCAGTCTTGGTGAGCACCTATCTACGAAATGGCCCGTCTTGACAGTGTGGAATGTCACATCCTGTTTATCTCCTCTTGATTACCTACAACGGATTGAACACGGGTGCTAAGCTTCTGGCAGGTGGAACATATAGACGATGTGACCAATAACAATAATCGTCGTCACAATCTTTTTACATTTACTTTTCCTTATGTATATAACGAAGCCTATTTGTATGTGACTTCTAACTCATATCATATTTCACATGTAGGTTTTTTTTTTATCCTTTTCAGGTTCCATATCATTATCACGGTCGTATCACTTCCATGTGTCATGTCTTTTACAAGTTTCAATTCATATCTTCTACATGTATGACATGTCATATCATATTCAAAATAAACTTATACATCTACAATAGCCAAATCGGAACATATCAGTCATATGCAGTAAATGCTGATCAAGTCATTTGATATAGTTTAATTCATTTTAGTTATGGAATTTTTATTAATTTCGTTTTAAAAGTGTCGCGACCGAATCCAGGCCTGAGCCAGTTGGCGGATCAAGCCGGGCAGTTTACTCAGACATTTTCAATTATCTTCTCAAAACATTTTGTTTGGTTTTCTTAAATTTTCGTTTTCAAAAGTGTCACGACCCGAATCCCCGACTCGACCCGGTTGGCGGATCCAAGCCGAAGCCCGGTTTACTCCGACATTTTCAATTATCTTCTCAAAACATTTTGTTTGTATTTATTCCATTTGAACTTTTAATTACGAAGCACTTCATTATGGGCAAGCCCATAAACATTTACAATTAACAAAATGCATTTACAAAATAATGCCTTTATATCCACATATACTCATACTATTCATTTTAACGCCTTTCATTTACAAATCATTTATCATATCACAACATGCATTTTCAATGCAATGATTCCATTCTAATTCAATTATGAGATTTAAGCATATACATAAAAATCGGCTTTACACTCGTCAATGTTGGTTATTTCACTTTGACTATTCAGATTCATATTTATGGCCAGTTCCGTTTAATGAATCCATACTTATTATCATTCAGTAATGTGCACACATTTTACAATTGAGTCTCCATCATAGCGGATGTTTAGATTGCACCCGACATGTGGTATCAGTGTCAGTCTCCCATCATGACGGATATAAGATTTGGGTACACCCGACATGTGGTATCAATTGCGTACCATACACCATCATGGCGGATGCGATTGGTGCATCCGCCAGAAATTAGAACATTTCTTGAAGTACCATCGCCATCATGGCGAATGTCGATTAGTTGCATCCGCCAAAGTGGGACATTGGATATTTCGAGTGCCAGCCGTGGCGGATCGATTTATTGCATCCGTCGGCCGGTTCATTGATATATCCAAGCGATTCATATTTATGGCGGATTAGTTGTAGATCCGTCGCTATCATCATTCATTCCATTACGTTTTTCAAATATCACATTTCAATTCCATATTCACTTTCGTATTCCACATTTATGGCCAGTTCCGTTTGATAAATCATAGATCCTTATCGCCGTTCATTCTATTCGGTTTTCAAATATCACATTTCAATTCCATATTCACTTTCGTATTATCTTTTCAAAGATATACTCAATCTATGTACTTATTTCATATACTCATTTCATATACTCATTCATATACTCATTCACGTATACTCATTCATATACTCATTTCATATACTCATTCATATACTCATTCACGTATACTCATTCATATACTCATTCATGTACTCATTTCATATACTCATTCATATACTCATTCACATACTCATTCATGTGCACATTTCATATACTCATTCATGTATACTCATTCATATATTTCCTATCATTTGTTATCTTTTTCTGGTTATATGTGATAATAATCATATATAACTTAACCACATTATGTGTTCATGACAAATTGCCTTTCATGTTCATATTCATGTTTCAGTTCGTTTCCATTTTCCATATCATATATTCATGTTTCATGAACACATCTATACATATTGCATTCCTTGTTTATATCTACATCCTTTCTTGATGTGAATTCAATTAACTTTAACCAAGCGATTGGTACTTGGTGCAACAAATTCGAATTTTCCAGACAAGATGTGGGCACAAATTCCATTAAATAGCATATGGTTAGATTATAGATAATGGGCTTTCCATAGAGTTCAAGAATACCCATAATGGAGTCCTAACGGAGGAGTTATGCAAGTTGCAAGCCGTGACAAAAATCAGCAACTTACAGCACTTGCAGCAGCAGCAGCAGCCGCTGTCTTTTATCATTTTTGGGGATCTTAAATTCATATTTGACACTGGTTCTTTATACTACTTTGAAGCTAAGGTGCTAAGGGTTCTTCTCCAACTAGAATCCACCGTCAGACACGAAACTCAAGTTATGTCCTAAACAACCCGGTTACTCTATGTTCAAAAACAGAACCAGAAATTGGCTTGAACATAGCCCCACTTTGAGTGAATTTTTGGGCCACATAGAATCCGAATTTGAAGGTACCTATTTCAGGATGTTTGGTTCTCTTAAAGTCTAGTTTAATTAGAAACTTGAATCACTCAAATCGGATCATAAATGACCAAGTTATGGTCAAAATAAGAAAACTGGTCAAAATAGAGTACCAGTGGCAGAACACTACATGGGGGTATAGCTTTTGGCTTTGTACCAGTCACCGACCCTCTGTTTTGCCTAGAATGTGGGTTTTTCTTCCTTTTTCCATAGATTGCTACTAAATCAACTCAATACTCTATATACACTTCAAAACCACTCAAATTCATCTTGAAATCCTCGATTTTATATTCATCTTTCATTACATATCTTTCTTCAAACTTTTCATGAATTACTCCCAAAACAAATCTATAATGGTCTGTATACATAAACCAAATACAAGGATTTGTTAGGAGTTTGAATTCACAACTTGAAGCTCTTTACTTTAATTAAACCATGAATCCAACCTCAAATGGAGGATTCATGTTTTCTTAACACATTTGGGGTTTACCCACCTTACTCTCAATAATTTTGGGTTAGGATGAGATCCTATCAAAACCCTAGAAAAATAAAATGCCAACAGTATGTTAGGGATGAAATTTTATCAAACCCTAGGTTTGGGGCAAGCTACCTAACCAGCTGCAATTGTATGATTTCATACAAAGGTTATAGTTCCATACCTTTTGCTTTTCCTTTCTCCTTCTCTTCTCTTCTTCTTCTCTTCCTCTTCCTCTTCTTCTTCTTCTCCCCTTCTTCTCTCTCTTTTATGTTTTTGGTCTCTAAAAAATGAGAGACGAATTGCTCTTATCCCATTTTTTTTGTTAAGGCCATGTTTGGCCTTTGCATTATCAATTTTTTTTTCTCATTTTTGCATTTAGGTCCTTCCATTTTTTCCAATTTCTATTCCATATTTCCTCAAATTCCATATTTGCATATAACTTATTGTTTTATGCCTTTTATGTCCTCAAGTGGTAAAGACCAATTTACCCTATCTTTCCCATTTATGACCACTAGGTCCACAAGTGGTAAATTACATATTTACCCATTTTCTCTCCTATTAATTTCCGGTTCTATCATTTTATTTCCAAAAAATTCCATTTAGCTTTTAATATACCCTAAACAAGTCCGAAAACTGCTAGGGTATATTTCGGGGTGTTACACTCGGGACATGGGATAGGGTGAGTCACATTCTCATCCATGGCATGTAGACATTCAATTAGGAATGTGCATATTTTTACTTGAATGTGTGTGTGTTTGTCATTGAATGTACTTAGGTCGAAATATCCGCCTTAGGAGAAATCCTCTGTGGACATTGTTCACCAAAATCGTGGAAAACATTTTCAGGTGCTGAAGGTACACCAAGAGATGGAACTCAACTGAGATCTTAGTGGTAAAGAAGGCCAGATTTGGTTTTGTTATGTAATTTGTAAAATTATGGGCAGAAACTCAGTTTCTATCCATGTAATAGAAAAGAGTTGTAATCAAACTTATTTTGTATGATTAATATTGTATGGCAAGGTTTTCCCAGGTTTCATGTTGCCTTTGTAATAAAAAGGTTATTGTATATCGAATTTAGTGTGTTTAGAAAGAAAAAAAAAAGGTTAGAGGTGCAGGAAATGCCAAGAATTGGCTATTGCATGTTTAGGTCGTGACAGGGGATTCTTGGTCGCGACAGAGTTCTTTTATGGTTATGTGTCGCGACATGAATTCTTGTGTCGCGACATAGTTCTCAGGTGTTAAGTAATAGAACCTGTTGCAACATGGCTTTCTTTGTTGTTACAGGGGTTCTAATTCTCTGTCGTGACGATGTCGCGACAGAGGTTTTCTTGTTGCGACTAAGACGGCTAAGACAAGAGGTTAGGTGTCGTGACAGAGTTTGGCCTCGGGCAAGGAATTTTGTGTTGTGACAGAGTATTTTTAGGTCACAACAAAATTTGGCTGAGACAAAAGGGTTTCATGTCACGACAAAGTATTTTGTGTTGCGACAGGGTGTGGCCAAGACCAAAGGGCCTTGTGTTGCGACAAAGCAATTTGTGTCATGAAAGAGTTTGGTTCAGGCCAAGGAATTTTATGCCGCAACAGTATTATTTTATGTTGCGACAGGATTTCATAGAGTGGTGTTGCGACAAAGTGTTTTATATCGTGACATAGTCGGCCAGAGAAAGGAGACTTCTTGTCACGACAGAAGGGTTTTATGTCGCGATAGAGTTTGGCCAAGCTAGGAGTTTTCTTGTCGCAACATATTGTTTTTATGTCACGACAGAGTTGGCAATGGTGGAGAGGCTTTATGTCACGACATAATATTTTATGTTGCGACAGAATGTGGCCAAATGGAGAGGTTTTGTGTTGCGACAGGGAATTTTTTGTTGCGACATAGTTGGCTAGGCTGGGAATATTTTCTATAGCGACTAAGTATTTTTTTATGTCGCGACAAAGTTAATGAAGGAGAAATTAATAATAGTGTGAGCAATTCTATGTTGCGACGAGTTAGCTTGAGGTGAGAGTTTACGTAGCGATAGAGGTTTTTATGTCGCGATGAGATGGACACGCGACTCTACCGCACCACGGCCAGGCAGGCGTGCAAGGCTGGTATAGTGCGGTGTGGTGTCGTGTTGCGTCCTGACGAAGGAGCTTTGGCGTGCGGGCCGAGACGAACGCGCCGCAGCCAGGAGACAGCGCGTGATAGAGAAATTTTGTCGAGATAGACTTGGACAATGATGAAAAAAAAAAAAAAATAGACCCCTGGGATTTAGGGCGTCATAAAGCTTTTTTGCTTGAGCATTTTATTTTCAGTCTAATTCTATAAGGAAATTTGTTATCTTTCAAGCTAGTTAGTATAGTTGTTCTCTTATCTTTCAATTAAATCCAATTTTCAAAGTATTTTCCGCTTAGATTCTAGGGAACACTTAAGGAAACTAGGGAATCCAATTTTTGTTTGAGTAGAAGTTAGATTTCGGCACAGTTTCAGTTTAAAAATACAATAATTTCCTGGCACGCTTGTGCATTCACCAATTCTCGTGCTTTTTGTATGTTCATGAATTCCATAAGAAAATCACCAACATAAACATATTTTTGGCATGCCCGATAGGACTCATCTTTGTGGAACATCCATATGTGGGACACATCTTTGTGAAAATCCACACATCTTTTGTTTTTTTATATAGTTGTGCATATTCCATAATGGGAGTAAGACAATTGTAGAGTCTCCGGACTCCGGATTTGATGCTACAGAAGCAACACAGGAAGGAAGAGTTCTAACCTAGGTGGAATAGATAGAGAACTTGATGAATTCTCCAGTACGACAGTAGGGGAATCCATCTAACAACCCTATTGAACAAGTGGAAAGAAGAGATGCAAGTAATGTGGATGTGCCTATTCTTTTCTCTAATAATTCTAACAAATTTCAGGCTCTCATGCATGAAATAAAGAGACAGCGAGTGATCATGACTACCTTTATGGAAGAAATGAAGTAGCTATATCAATTAATCCTGGAGAACCTTAGAGAAAGGGGGCAACAAAAGCAGGAAGTTGCTTCTAAGCTTGAAAGACAATTTTCTAACGAACACCAGGGACACCATTATGAGAACCTACGAGAAGCTGGTGAATTTCACAACTCATCTATGCAGGTAGAGGTTAGATACCTTTCTCCCCATAAGAGAGAAGGTGGCACTTTGGAGAACGTAGCAGGGGGAATAACTAATGCAGCCATGACCACTACCCCTCAGAGGATTTTTGCTCAGGCGAATCCACTTACACAGGATGGAGCATATGAAAGGGACTTTTCTTTCAATGGAGGTCCAAGGGGCATCATGCAGTCGCTTGAAAGAGAGAATTGCAATAGGGGACAACAAATTCTCCAACTTGTTATGTAGCCATCTCCACCACTTGACCTAGGAAAGAAGTCTCAATCCTCTAATGCATGATCCCAATATACATTCGATGTGGCAGAGATTAAGGAATTCATTGTGAAAGAGAAGTTCATCACTTTTCCTAAGGATCACCAACTCTCTACCAAAGATGAGCTTAGAGGACAAGTCTACTGTAAGTATCATAACTCCTGGAATCATGGTACTAATTATTGATGGATTTTTAGGAATGTTATCTAAGATAAGGTCAACAAGGAAGTCACGGTAAATTTCCTTAGAGAAAAGAAAGTCACGGTGAATTTCCTTGGAGAAAAGGAAGTCACGGTGAAGTTCTCTGAAGAAAAGGAAGTCACAAATAAATTTCCCTAGAGAAAAAAAAAGTCATGGTGAAGTCCTTTAGAGGAAAAGAAGCCATGGTGATTGATGAAGATCAATTTCCACCAACAGCTTCAATCAACATAGCAGCTACTTATTCAAGGGCTATGTTAAATGCAAAGAAGGTTGGGAGATTTTCACCAAGTGCCAGGGTGTGACGCCTTAAATCCCGAGGGACATTTTTTACTTTTAATTTTTTAATATTCTGGGTCCCACTAGACTGGAAACCAAAATTTAGAAACCACATTATTGAATAGTGTCCATGAGCAATTAAAAATAAGCGGTGCATCACGGTTCAGCATTAGCCACTATGACAAGTCACGTAGCGATAGAAATCTGCAATACCGCGACAAACTACCTCAATCACTTCATTATTGATTGCCCTCTATCATGGGCACGCCCAGGGCGTGTCGATGCATGCCCATCACTCTGTCGCGCGCGTATTCTCTTGTCATGCGTGCCTAACCTCGGCACGCCCATCTCTGCCGTGCGCGTGGCATCATCGTGACATAGAGCACTAGAAGTCATGTTCATGAAATCCATGCTGCAAAATTCTCTGTCGCGGCGTGAGATACTCTCTGTTGCGGCAGGGTGCTACGACGCAGAAATGTTCTGTCACGATAAGAGAATCCTTCCCTTGGCCAACTCTCTATCGCGACATAAAAATACTCTGTCGCGACAGGAAAATCATGACCTTGGCTACGCTTCATCACAACACACCAAATACTATGTCTCTTTCCGACATGAAATTCCCTTACCCCAAGCAAAACAACAGCCATAGCCATAAAATACACAGCCGACCACGGCCCCGTGAAATCTGTCAGCGACCCTATAAATCTATGTTGTGACCGCAGTCTCTTGTATAGCAAAATCGTCGCAACCTTAACCTCTTGTCGTGATCGTCTTGAACGCGACAAGGGAACCTCTGTTGCAACATTGTTAAGAACAGAGAACAAAACAATGTCGCGACAAAAAACCAAGAGAAAAACAACTCTGTTGCGACCAGGAAAACCCACATCCGCGATCCGATATTATTGCTGACTGAGAACCATGTCACGACCGCGAATTCCTATCATGACACGGAACCCGAGCGCAGAACTCTGTTGCGACCAGAATTCCCTTGTCGACCTAAAACCGGCCATTAATAATTCTTGGCATTTCTGCGCTTTATCGTGACCAGGGGAATCCTGGCTCCAAGACCCAAACATCTGATAGCCTATTTCGGGCTTTTCACCATCTCGATACTATTTTTTCTCTAAACACACTAAATTCGATTTACAACAACCTTTTTACTACAAAGGCAACATGAAACCTGGGAAAACCTTTCTAACACTATATTTAACAAGCCAAAAATAAGTTTTTTATTACAAACTTCTTATTTACATACACAAAACTGGATATTCTATCCAAAATATTACAAAATACATGAATAAGCCATAATCTGGCCTTTTTCCCAACTAAGACCTCAAATGTGTCCACCTCCGAATGTACCTCTAACACCGGAAAATGTTTTCCCACGACGGGGTGAGCAATGCCCAGTAGATAAATTCTCACATAGAGTACTCACACGCTCAGAATTACATGCAATGAAAACACACACACATTGAGTAAATGTGCACATTCCTACTCAGTGTTTACATACCCATGGGTGAGAATTAACATTTCGCACCCTATCCATTCTAGAGCCACACAGACTCTCTCACACATGACAATTTCAAGTGCGAAAACCTTCATTTCCAAAACAAAAGATTTTTGTTTTATAAGTTTAAGCTCTTGGGACAGTCTCTGAAATACCACTTTATTCAAAAGCCCTTGGGCCAGTCTCGGCGCGGACAATCTCAGACCTCAAAGCAGTCTTAATACAGACCGATCTCAGATCTTGGACAATCTCGATAATAGTTTTATTTAAAGTTATGGACCAGTCTCAATCAGCACTTTATTTCAAAAAAATCTTGGGCGATCTCAATAGCGCTTTATTTCAAGCGGGCCGGTCTCCAATAACCTCAAAACCGTGTGACTCATTCTGAACCTTAGTCCATGTTCACAGAGCCCACCATCAACACCCAAACACGGTCGATCACTACATACCCATAACATACCATGAACACCAAACAGGTCATTGATCTATATCACCCACACCCATGTCATGCAATATCCTTGTGCATATGAAATACAGAATGCCATTTCATGTTGTTCCATGTTACATGCATAATGAGAGCTACGTGCAACATTATCAAATCATAGATAATTATATTTTCTACATATAATTTACATTCATTATGTAATCCATGTTAATACATCAAGTAAGCATATATCAACATAATTTTTTTCACACACTTGCATGTTATTCAACAACCAAGCAATAACACACAAAAGATCCTTGATTTATGACCTCCATTCAACATGGCATTGTACGGCCTCAACACTCCCCTGAACCCGTCTCGGCTCAGTCAACTTTATCACTTCCAACTTAGGCCAAAAGCATTTGAACACGAACACATAACAAAACCGAAGACGTAGTCACAGGACCAAAACCCGATCTTCAACACAATTCTAGACTATCTGAAAACAGTCCCAAAAATTCCAGATTCAGTCCCAAAATTTTGGGACTAAGTACCTCTCCCTCCACGGTCCCCGAGAAGCCATACCATTAAAGCGACTCTTAGACCAAAAAGAATAGCTAAGTAGGGAGAGGGCCCTACTATTGGGTTGGAAAAAACCCCGATTCTCGTACCTCGCGAAGCTCGTGTGATGGATAGACTTTGCCTCTTTACTTTCGGCAGCAAACGGCAGATCTTCGTAGATCTTAGAGAGATGGTGGAGCTTCTCACTCCACTTTCCTTCTTCTCCCGCATGACTCCCTGTTTTCTTTCTTTTCTTCCTTCTTTTTCTCTTTTCTTTTCTTTTCTTTTTCCCTTTTCTTTCTTTTCTTTTGATCCTACCCACCAAATTGATCAAGTGGGGAAGCTTCCCCCCACTTTCCTCCTTTCCTTTTTCTCTCCATGTGACACATGTCTCAATTTCTCATCTTCTTTATTTATTTATTTATTTATTATTTGTTTGTTCCTATCCTAAGAGAGAAGCCACCTTTAACTATCTCCCTCATGGTCATGTGTCATCACATGGTCAGTATCAAGTGCCGTGTGTCACATTGCATTAAGTGTCACGGCGCCCCATTGCCTCATGCGCAAATTCCGGCTGTCTTGGAGTTTGTGAAATTATTTGGTGAGTAGATTTCGAGAGGCGAATTCACGATGAAATGCATTTTTGTCATCCGAGATCTAGAAAAATTCCAGGTTTCCAAACAAAATGATTGTTTTACTATTTTTCTGAAAAACTGCATTTTTCCCGGGTTTTACATTCTTCCCTCCTTAAAGGAATTTCATCCCGAAATTCTCACACACATGCACACACAATCATGTGTATATGCAACAAGCATTTAACATCAATGACTACTCGATGGGCCATCAACTGGTCCATCCCAAGGATAACATCAACTTCGACATGTCAATGACCCTCAGTCCTTGAGATCTCTAACTCACAGTCCTGACATGTTTGATCAACATTCACCCTATTTCCTAGGGAAAATTTCACATACAACGGCTTTTCCAAGGTCTCAACCTTTAAGTGCAAAACATTCACATAAGATACAGTAATAAATGAATGTGATGCACCAGAATCAAACAACACTCTTTCCCATGGCCGTGAGAGTAGAAACGTGCCCTATATATTAGACTGATCTGCAAGCTCATTATGCGGTACCATGACGTAGACACGCCCTTGGGTCCCCGAAATCCCGGCCTGAGAGCCCTGTCCTTGACCTCGATTCATGCCTTGGCCTCTCTAGCCTGTTTGTGAAATAACCGGTGCCTGTGCCGCACCCTGGGATTGATACTGTAAAACCCGTAAAATTTTTAAATTTAAATTTTTCAAAAAAAAAAAAAAAAGAAATGGGGAAAAACGGTAATTTACTGGAATAGTCCGGAAAAAAGTTGGGATTTTTCTAGATCTCGGATGACAAAATTGATTGCACCGTTGGAATTGTCTCGCGAAATATAGCTACCTAGTCGAATTTCGTTGGATTTCGATATAGTCGGAATTTCACGTATTTCGAGGAACGGGTGTCGGGCGACACATGGCAAGCCATGTGTCACATTTCATGGCAAGGGCCTATGCATGTAGGACATGGCATGCCATGTGTCATCATGCACATGGCCCTTGAATCCTCAAATGGGGGTTCCAATTCGGTTTGGAAAGAATTTCGATTTCGGATCGTGGGGGAAGCGTGAGAGAAAGGAGGAGGAAGGGAAAGAAAGGGAGGAAAGGAGAGAGAGAAGAGGAGGAAAGGAAAGGAGAAAGGAGGAAAAGAAAAAAAAGAAAAGGAAAGAAGAAAGAGAAGAAAGGGAGGAAGAGGGGAAAAAGAAAGAGGAAAAGGAAGAATTGTTCTGTGATGAAGGCGGACCGGACAGCCGAAAGGGCCCCGGAATGCGCTACAAGAGGTAGGTTTCCTCATGCTACGGATTATTTTACGCCTAGGGCCGTGTAATGGCCACGGGTTTCGTTCGGTTTCCGAGGCGAATGTATGTTGTGTGGTTTGTTTGTGATTGTGTGATGGTCGAGGCGGTTTCATAGGAGTTTGGAATTTAATCCCCAGGAACATTGTGTTCGGGACGGCCAAAATCCCAAGCGAATGGCAAGCGGGGTGTGCCCAATTTCGCACACCCTTGTGAATCGACGCATCAACTTTGGATGGCACAACTCTCGTCCAGAACCGATTCGAGGTTCTTAGACTCTACGAAAAGCTTCCGTCAGTCACATAATTTAATAAGATAAAGTGCTCATTCAAAATGTAGAATTTGAACATTGGGTGAGTCACGAACGAATGAGAATAGTCAGTTACGAGTTTCGGGCTTACGTTTCGGAACCGGTTTATGTAAAATTCTTGAATTTACATATGGCACGAGCATGGAATTGCGTGTTGGATTTTTGTGTGGTATTTACAAGCGAACATGCGGACTAAGTCAGTTATTTCTTAGGCCAAGCATGGCCGGATTTATGGCCAGGAATGGCTAATGTGTTATTGCCATAAATTCAATGACATACTGAATATGTGAAATTATGTGACATATGTGTGATGAAGATGGAAATAATTATATGCATTGGCTTGTATGATTGACACTATGTCTCGGCACAGGAATATAGATTATAGCATTACTTGCCTAAGTAGTTGGAATTATGTTAATACATGCTTGAATAGCGTGTTGACATGAATGGCCGGAATGATAGAAAAGATGTAGTGCATGCTTATGTGATGTGCGATTTGAATGTATGGAATATTAACATGGTACGTAACTATAGCGATGTTAAGCGAATATATGGAATGTTGTGTGCATTAGACATGAGTGTTCCATAGCACACACGCAGACATGGTGTAGAATGTCCATGTGGAGGTCTTCATATTGGTCATGGGTTGATGCGGTGGCACAAGTGCATTGCATTGGTGTGCGGTAACACTGCGTTACATGGGTGTGTGTACATGAAATGCTTGGTTTGCTGCGTTTGGTGAAGAATCGTGGGCTTGGAAATGGGACGAGAGTCGATTGGAGTTCCACAGTGTTAAACGAAAATGGAAAATGAAATGTGTCGGGCGTAGCAAGTAGGGGATATATACCCCCCTTAGGTGAAAAGCACGAAGGCACAGTTGGAACGTATCCACAGTGAATTTCGAAAATGTCGGAGTGTAAGAGACATGGTGAGACCCCAAAAAGTTACATTGCCCAAAAAAGACAGCTTGATTAAATAAATATCACATAGGCTAGGTTGTAAGATGGGAGTCAGGTGACTTAGTGATTTCCCATTGGCACTTGCATTTAGATTTAATTGGGTCGAGTTAACCGGTACTTGGGGCATATAAGGTATCATCTCATGCATGTAGATTTTTTCCATGATAGACCTTATGTAATACACGGATTAGTAGTTAGTTTGACTATGAAATGATCATTGCATGTGTACTGGGTGAGGAATAGCCCTTGTGTGATTCTCTCTCTTTGGGCGTTAGCTACTTATCGTGGGACCCCCGCCTTCAGTGCAGCGGGATATGTACGGTGACGGCTCTGTAGGCGGGATGTAGCTGGTCGACTGTGGCCTTGATTCTTGTTTTGTGTATATATTAGAGCGGCCCAGTTTTAATATATGTTTGTATTAAGTTGATGTAATAACTCTTGGATCTATGGGTGTATGGTCTTGCTTAGGTATGGACGAGTATGGATGATGGGCCCTATTGGGTCATTTGACTCATGTATAGGTCTCATGATATGAGACACATAGGTTTTCGCAGGTTGACGGTGGTCAACGGGACCCTCGGGTTTTGGGGTGTCCGCGGATCACTAGTTCCTGTGATGGGGTAAGGAGACAGCTGCATCTACGCATGCCCAGCGATGATCAGTGGTGTCCCTTACAGGATCCTGCATACGGGGTAATCTGTCTCAAGTGTCAGGCCCGGTGGTAGTGATATGTCACGCCGTCTGGCCAGGGCGGTGTCCAGCAACCGGATCTCTACCTCTATAGGCGATCTCTGCATCTAAAAGTGTCGGTGGTAGTAGTGATAGCATGTCACACTTGCGTCCCATTAGATGCCCCATCTTGGCCTTGGCCTTGATAACCTCATTTTGTCCTTGAAATCCTTGTGAATGAAGTCTCTCCTTTGCTTAACTCGGGCCTAGAGGAAAGGTGACTCTCTTATAACTCATTAGTACTCGTCGGATACTTCGTGCGTCATCAATCTCTCTCTCTATGGCCATAGCTGTCTTAACCATAGAGTCCATATCTTATAAGAAGAATCCTATAATCTTACCTGGATGGGACGACCCCGGGCCATCTCGATCTTCCCCTCACCTTGGCATATACGGCCCACATAGTCATTCGGCGTGCCAGATTCGGTGAACTTAGCTCGTGAGGCACGATCATACTTCCTTACTTCAACTCAAGGAACTCTCGAGCTTTTGCATGCCTAGCAGATGTCGGGAAAAACTTACCCAAGAAGAGCTCTTGGAACTCTTCCCATGCCATATTCTCCAAATCCCTTGAGACCTTAATCCAATCCCACCATAACTGGGATTCACCCCCAAGCCGAAATCTGGCTAGCCTAATCCTTGTAGCATCAGAGGTAATCTCCATAGCCTCCAAAATCCTCGGAACCAATGATCATCTGCTACTGGATCCCCTTCCCTGGTAAATGTCGGAGGATGATGTGCCTTAAACCTTTGGAGGTTACTTGGTCCTCCACGACCCCAGCTTGCACTTGCCTATGTGGCCAATAGTGCGGCACCCATGGCTACAAGGCACGTTGGTAAACGAGGAGGTGGTGATTATCGCCCGTGGCGACCCCTCGAATCCTTCCTTGACTTGCCATCTACATATGTCAGCGAAGAAAATTGAGAGTTCCTTATCGCCCATTCGATTAGTAGTGCATATGCCACTAATTTACATCATACTCATTTTCCATATACTATTTACGAGCATATAACCTGATATCATGCGGTACATGTATATTTAAATCGTAGTACCGATGGATGCATGATCTAAACCCATTCCCATCATATTGGAATATCTAGCTCGATGCGGGCATGCGCCCCGAGAATCAGGAGTGCTTTTTTTTTTAATTTACTATTCTGGGTCCCAGTGGACTGGAAACAAAAATTTGGAAACCACATGAATAAGTGTCTCATGAGCATTGGCTCAAAAAGTGCACAACATATTGCTGTAGTCAACGTGACAAGTTTAATCACGATAGAGAGTCGTTTATTGATGCTATGACCGGTTGTCGCGATGAAATCTGTCGCGACGAGTCGCGTGAAAATTAATGGCGGCGGAGTCTACAATGATGACCAGGACTACCTCCTATCGGCTCGGCCTCTATCGTGGGTGCACCCGGGGCGTATTCTTGGTGCCTGGCACTCACCGTAGATGCGCGGTATTTCTCTTTTCATGCACGCCCGGTAGCCGGCTACGCCAGGAAGCTTTGCCATGCGCTTACTTAGTCGTGACATAGGCATGTCACGACATGGAAATCCCATGCTCTGGAATTCTCTGTCGTGAAGTGAGATATACTCTATACATATAAAATTCTTTTGCATTGGCTTGACTCTTATCATAAAATGAAGAAATGTTCTGTCGCGACAAGAGAATCCTTCCCTTGGCCAACTCTTTATCGCGACATAAAAATACTCTATCCACGACGGGAAATCCTACCGCCCAGCGAACTCAGATTTGCGACATAAAATACTGCGCCGACGCGGGAATTCTTTGCCAAATCGAGCAACATGCAGCGACGCAAAATACCTATGTGACCTTACAAGAGCCTCTGCATTGGCGACCGCGAAATCTCTTGGCCTTAGCAAATAAACCGCCCTAACATCTTGTTGTGGCCCGAGTCCATTCGCGTAAAGGAACCTCTCATCATGACATTGTCATGACGAGGCGGCTGAAACCTGCGCCGAGCAGTGAGAACCCTTGTCGAAAAGGCGGGGAGAAAAACAGCTCTGTTGCAGCGGGAAAACCCTTGTCCGAAATCCGGTAGTTGCGGCACGAGAACCATGTCGCGGCGAGGATTCTGATGCGACAAAACCGATGTGCTTGATTCTTGGCATTTCACGCATTAAGTTCGGCCGAAAGATTCCCTTTATCGCACGACCCCGAGCATACGGTATGTATTTTGGGGCCTTTGCGCATCTCAACCTTTTTTTCTCTAAACACACTAAATTCGATATATAACAACCTTTTTACTACAAAGGAAACATGAAACCTGGGAAAACCTTGCCAACACTATATTTAACAAGCCAAAAATAAGTTTTTATTACAAACTTCTCATTTACATACACAAAACTGGATCTATCCAGAATATTACAAAATACATGAATAAGCCATAATCTGGCCTTTTTCCTAACTAACACATCAAATGTGTCCACCTCCAGGTGTACCTCCAGCACCTAAAAATATTTTCTCACGATGGGGTGAGCAATGCCCAATCGAGAAATTCTCCTACAAGGGCTACTCCCCACCTAAGTGCACATGCAATGACAAACACACACACATTCAAGTAAAATATGCACATTCCTAATTGAATGTCTACATGCCATGGATGAGAATGTGACTCACACCCTATCCCATTTATCGAGCCCTTACCGACTCCCTCACATATTCAAATGCCAAGTGCAAACCTTCATTTCCAAAACAAAAGATTTTTGTTTTATAAGTTTTAGCTCTTGGGATAGTCTTCGAAATACCTCTTTATTTAAAGCCTTGAGAGCAGTCTCACGGCCAGTAAGGCAATCTCGACCTTGGACAATCTGGGCCCTAGATAATCTCGATCCACAAACAGTCTCAGATCTGGGCGATCTTCTACCTTGGACAGTCTCTAATAACAGCTTTATTTAAAAGTTATGGACAATCTCCGATAACCGCTTTATTTCAAAAGCATTGGATAGTCTCTAATAACCCCTTAAACCATGACTCATTACGGGCGTAGTCCCAATATTCTGAAGCCCACCATCAACACGAAAACCACCGGTGTTGATCTGCCTGCACCTGACACCATCGAACACTAAACACGGTGTCGATCTCTACCATGCACCCACACCCATGTCATGCGGTATCCCCGTGCATATGAAATGCAAAATTCCATTTCATGTTGTCCCATGTTACATGCATAATGAGAGCTACATGCAACATTAACAAATCATGGATAATTATATTTTCTATATTTAATTTACATCCATTATGTAATCCATGTTAATACATCAAGTAAGCATATATCAACATGATTTTTTTCACACACTTGCATATTATTCAACTACCAAGCAATAACACATAAAAGATCCTTGATTTAGGACCTCCATTCAACAGGGCACCGTACGACCTCAACACTCCCCTGAACTCGTCCCGGCTCATTCAGCTTTATCACTTCTAGCTTGGGCCAAAAATAGCCCCAAACACCAAAACACACAACAAAACTCGAAGACACTAGTCCCGGGACCAAAACCAATCTTCAACACAATCCTAGACTGTCTGAAAATAATCCCAAAAATTCCCACATTCAGTCCCAATATTTTGGGACTAAGCGCACGACCACTCATGGTCCCAAGAAACCCATGCCATTAAACGGCTCTTAGACGAGAATAGCAAGTAGGAAGACCAAGGTAAATAACACTTACCTATAGGCGAGATAGCAGAAGGCATTACCCGATTATGACTGGCTAATCCAGCGGCAGGCGGGTGGTGTAATAGTAGTAGACACGCCACGAATCCACGATGTCTAGCACGTGACTCTGTCCTCTCACGATCGGCCCATACTTTCGGGCCCTACATCATGCTGTGTAGCGGAAGGTAACTATCGGCACACAGGGTTGAATCTTCAGTTCCTTTGACCCATCTTGGGGTGGAGGAATAAGTTGTAATCCACCCGCCTATTGATGAATAAGTCATGCAAAACCTTGGGATCCTTACCTCTAGGGGCAGTCCCATCGCATATGACCGAGCTGCTGGTAGTGGAAGCATGTCACATGTCTTGCCTGAATGAAAGCCATGGTTTGACTTTGGCCCTGTTGGCCACGACCTCGTCCCTAAGACACTCGAGCTGCAGAAGTCCTCTACCTCTTTCTCGAACTAAAAGAAGGATGATCCTCCCTTTTCTCATTGGTACCCGCAGCTCGGACACCCCGTGCATCCTCTATCTCTCGCTCTATGGTCAAAGCCGTCCTGACCATGGAGTCCATGTCCTGTAGGCGGAGTCCTACGATCTTGCCTCGAATGGACAACTTCATTCCATTCTCAAATCTCCTAACCTTGGCCGCATCAGGGGTCACGTAGTCATCAGCAAAACAGTCTAACTCAGTAAACTTAGCCACGTACTTCATCACTGTCATTGTTCCTTGTCTCAACTCTAGGAAGTCCTGGGCCTTTGCAAGTCTAGTAGTGGCCGAAAAGTACTTGCCCATGAAGAGCTCATGGAACTCTGTCCAAGTCATTGCCTCTATGTCCCTAGAGGTCTTGGCCCAGTCTCACAATATCTGAGACTCGCCCTCTAACTGGAATGCAACTAGTTTGATCTTGGTCGCATCGGAGGTAATATCCATGGCCTCCAATACCTTCTCAGCTGGCCAGACAATGATCTTGCCCACCATGGTCCTACACATGAGCGTCTCGAGGATGATGTGACTGAATCTCTGGAGGTTACTCGGACCTCCACGACTACAGTTGCACTAGCACGTGCAATGTGGCCGACTCTGACCCACTACGACCTACGTGAACTTCAGCGTCGAAGCGGAGGTGAGGTCTACTTATCGCCAGGGCGTCCTCTGTGTCCTCGTCCTCGACTAGCCATCTACACATATCAAATGGCAACATAAGATCATAAAATTTTCTATCTCAGTCTAACTAGTAGTGCACACGCCAACTACTAACAGACTCAATCATCATGAACTGACCCATTCATCATCCTTATCCCCAGTGGTGCAATTTTCCAACCACTATACAATTCTATTCCATTTCCAAATTTTCATGCTCAACTTGTCTTTCTGAACCCCTAAGGTCATGTTCTCAACCCTAGTGTTCCACATGTAACTCACCATGCATAATATTCACACAATTCAATCACACATCATACATGTTAAGTCATCAAAATGCACTATGAATGCGTGATCTAAACACGTTTCCCATCGAGCCCTAGGCATTCGTATACCTAAGCTCTGATACCACGCTGTGACACCCCAAATCTCAGGGATAATTTTTTTTTTTCCCGAATGAATAGTGATCCAGGAACAGTGTCCAAGAACAGTGCACAACACAATGCACTACATCAGGTGGGTCGTGTGCCGCGGTGTGCGCGCAGCGTGGCGTGCTATTGAAACGCGCGCTCGTCTTGATGTCGCGGCGCGGCTGGCATCTACAGTGAAGCCGTCAGCGACTGCAGCCTGACCTACCCTTATCGTGACGCAGGTCCATGTCATGAAACTAGGATCCCCTACCATGCGGGCTTGGTGGTGACCCCATGTAAGCCCGGACCATGTTGCGACGCAGGATTGCGACACGATTGGTCACTGGCACGTAGCGACCTGGAATTTATGGTCGCTGACCGAGCGATCCATGTGCGACACCGCGAATGTTCTTGGCGGAGTTGCCTATCCATGTCGCGACACGAAAGTGTGTCATGACCTAACCTCCAACTCCCTTGCTGGCTTCCGTTAATCGCGACACCCAAGGAGCCGTAATCACGACACCCCACAAGCGCCCGCTTGCCGCGATGCCAGAAATCATGTCGAACCAATGACCGGCGGTCCCATCCCGACTATGTCACCGACACGGAATTGATGTCGCGACCAGGCCTAGAAAAACCCGGTCGGCGCGTGTAGTGAAGTGCGTTGGTCTTGATGCCTTGTATTTGCCGTGCGCGTCTGCAATTCTTTGATACGTCTTGTATATCGCATCTGTCATCGCCACGCCATCCGTGCGTGAAAGCACTACTATGCTTCGCGACCAGGCAGAAAATGGGCGTAGCCCATTCCGAGTTCTCCTACATTTTCCTTTTCCTCTTCTTTTGTTCTACCCGCTGTAAAACCACCAGAGATCAACCTCATTCCTACAGAGGCTACTAAATTCTGGAAAACTCGCAAAATTGCATATATTATACAAAAAGAACGAGTTTAGTTACAATTTGTATTTAATTACAAATTACAAAAATCTGGGTTTTCTCTCCAGAATTTACAAAATACAGAAATGAGGCCAAGTTTGGCCATTTCTTCGCCTCTAAGGCATCGGATGCGTCCCATTCCCAAGTGCATCTTCGATTGCAAATAATTTTTCCTGACGGGGTGAGAATGCCGAGTAGTGGAATTTTCCTACGTTGGGTTCTTTCCATAAGATCTTTGCATTACAGTGGAAACACATTACATTCAAGTGAAGCGTGATTCCTGCAGAGATGTCTACATGCCTTGAGTCCTTATCGACTCACTCACATATGCTAGTGCCATGTATGAAAATTGTTTTCAAACAAATATAATTGTTTTATAAGTGGACAACCCTCCGATATAGATAGTGGACATACTCCGATAATTAATTTTGGCCAACCCTCCGATGCAATGTCATGCAATCATACTCACTGTCTTAGGTGCCCCAGTGCACATGAAATGCAATATGCCAATTTCATACAATACATGTCAAAATATCATATGTACATGTATTCAAATAAGCACACAATCTGCATGTTGTTCATCCATAACAATAACACAAAATTAGCTCACATGGGCCAATAAACAATCCGGCAGTCCATCTTGGAACTGCCCAAACAACTGCACAAACATAAGCAGGACCGTCCGAAGTCAGTCCCCACACCCATTCCAAGTATCGTAACAATCCAATTTCGGTACTCTTGTCCCGATCAGGAGGCGAACTACGTGGCCATTTATTTGAAACACTCGACATTAACAAGGTTCTTAAATAAGGACTAAATCAAGTAGGAGAAGACCCCTACCTCCCGGAGGTGTCGAAACTCCACAATACGGGTACCCACACGTAGCTCTTGCAGTGGGAATCAACTTTGCCTCTTGTCTCGCCGGGATTCAACAGACCGATCATCGAAAAAATCTAGAGAGAAGTGAGAGCTTCTCACTCTAAAGGATCTCTTTCTCCCTCTCTCTTTCGGCTTCCTCTTCTCCCTCTCCTTCTCTTCTCCCAACCAATTTGGTCAAGATGGGTCAAGAGAACTTGTCCTCTCACTTGCCACATGTCACATTCTAAGTGGCATTGGATTACACATATCCACTTATCCGTCTATAGATTTCCACCCGATCACATGTTGCCACATGTATTTCATGGGTCAGCAGGCTCATGATGTTTGACTAGCTCTCCTTGACACATGTAATAAGTCTTGAGCCACTTTGAAATCTTTGTGAGTGTCGCGGCTGCGCCGATCACATCGAAGCGTGAAATTAGATTATGGAATTGGCGAAGTCGATGTAGTAGCTAGATTCCAGCGAGAGCGATTTCAATGGTGAGATCCGTTTGTCATCCGAGGATCTAGCCAAGAACTGGATTGGACAAATACCATTGCATTGCAAAAATCGTTTTAGGTTCCATGTCATAAGATGATAAAATTCACGATATCGACCATGCCCGTGTGCACCATGTCATGCATGTAACTAGTCATTTAAGCATTAAACGACTAAACCTCCCTTTCGTTAAAACTTTGCTAAAATGTTCATCTTCTCAACCTCCCTTTCGTTAAAACTTTGCTAAAATGTATACTAGAAGTAATTTGGAAGTGTAAGACGCATGAAATAAAAATAAATTTCTAAAAAAAATATTTAAGCAATATATTTTTAAAGCTATAAATGATATTTTTTAAAACAAATATGTAATATAATCAAAATAATTTATAATTGCTCAAAAATTATATTTCTAATTGCCTAATATAAAGTAAGTATTCTTTTTACATGGTTATGAAATTTAATATATCAATTTCACTAATTAAATAAACTTAATCTATAGAAATCACTAATAACCCTGATTAGATTTGAACTTGGTTATGAAATTTAATATATCAATTTCACTAATTAAATAAAACTTAATCTATGGAAATCACTAATAACCCTGATTAGATTTGAACTTTTGAGCATCTAAAATTATGTATGTTTAAAAATATATATTAAAAATATTTTTCAAAGTACTGCCTTTAGAAGACATCAAGTTCAAATTTGTTATTTATTTTATTTTAATTTTTAAATCTTAGTTGATGGTTATGATTTTAAATTTAAGGGTAATATTACAATCATAAATTACATAAATTATGATTTTTATACTCAAATAGTATATTGATAAATATTTTGATAGTATATTGGTAAATATTTTTTTGGAAGGGAATATATCTTTATTAACTTTCTTCAAGAACATTATTTCGTGCTTAACTCCAATGTATTATACTATTGGAGTGCATCTTGATATATATTTTATAATATCTTTTAAAATTTATTATTTGTTTTTGAAAAATACATTATATGTGTTTATATAATTATTTGATATCGAGACATGCATCTAATATATTTTTTATAGAATTTTAACAAACTATGAAACATTAGGAGTGATGGTTCATATATTCAATACGTTATTATTCATTTTATTAAATAATATACATTTAATATACAATTATACAACCATCGAACATGTAGATGGGATGATTGAGTTCTCTTCTAGCTTAATCAGTGATTTTGATTTCGAGCCTTGGATATGCAAAGTGGTCCTAACGGAACGGAATGAAACTTAAGAAGAGAACTCAAGCGCTATTGCAAACATCTTTGTCCATCAATTGACACTCTGATTTTGATTCATCTTCTTGTCAGCATAATTCCTTCTTCAGAAAAACAGTGTATATAGATGAGTACTTGAGTGCATAGGCCTCTAATGGTTCCATCGATATGATAGACTTGACAACACCAACCGTATTACACACCATCTGATTTAGACCTCCTAAGTTTTCTCGGTTTTCTCTCCCCCTTCTCCTACACCACTCATTAATGGCTTCCTCAATTTACATGCCTCCTTCCTCTTATATAATATTATTATTTTTGGATTTTGTATACGTTCAATTAGATTTTGATAGGGTTTAAAAATATGGCGCCTGGACCCAACACTTGACGAGGAAAAGGTAGGCCCGAGTGAGGCCGTGTAGGCCCGAATGGGTGAGTCATTCGCCACACAGGACGATACGGAGACGATGCGAAGGCCCATGCCTAGTGGATCAAACCAAATCTCACCCGATGTTGAAACAAGATAATTCCTATCTTGACTTATCACATCAAATCAAACCAAATCTCATCAATGAGGAAGAAGGATAATTGAGATAACTTCTCCTTCATTATCCGCATTAATCAAATAACGATAAAATGAAAAATATCCCATCCAATGGGAAAGAATCCTTGCCACCATCCAATTGGGAGAGACATGTGCTATAAATACCAAGCCACCCTATCGGTGAAAGGTACGCAAAAACATTCGCCCTCTAAGCCATCTATCTTTTCTCTCAGGGAGGAACTAACTTAGGCATTGGAGCGGCCATGGGCGAAACCCACGCCGACCCTCATTCTTTCTTGTTTTTGCAAAAGAGTCCAACGTCCAGCCTGTGGACCGGCCCAACAATAGCCCCAGTTCCGGCCCAAATACTCTAACACGTTCCAGCCCAGTTCTGATTGAAAAAAGGCATCATCAGTTGGCGCAGTCTGTGGGAACGATAATTCCTTTACAAATAAAGCTGATCTTTCAGTAACTGATGGTATCAACTCGAAACACAAGCGAGAACGCGCCCGATCCTCGAGGATGCGGGACCGGCCAAGCGACATGGGCGAGCCTCCGTGGCGGCGTTAGAAAATGATCTTGGCCAGCACGGACGAGGGTGGAGGCGCTGCCTCGCGACCCGACGTCGATAAGAGAGTTAGAGCAACTCACCGGAGATGCAGCGCTGCGAAGCAGCGACAAACTGGGGAAAACCATAACATCACACCCCTCGAAGGGCAACCACACCTCGGCCTCCCCAAGGTCTTTGAAACATAAAGCGAATCCCGGTCGAGGCCGAGGGGCACGGACGCCTAACCCTGGAGATGAGGGCAACGAAGCAACACTCAGGGGGCACGTCAGAAATGATGAACTAAACCCTCCTCAACAAAGAATGAAGGAACGATCATGGGAGCAGAGGTTCAAGGGCCTCCAACAGGAGCTCATTCGCATGAAGGAAGTTGTAAAGGGCTAGGAGCCCACGAGATACTATGGACACCACACAGTGCAATGAGGCGAGTCCCAGTTCACGGTCGAGGTGCAGCCACTTCGACGAAGTTAGTGTCATAAATAGGCGTTTGATGGTGTCGAATCCGTCGGTATCTCAACACTTATAAGAATCAAATGGAGCTACATGGATATCGGGACCACATGCGATGCGAGCTTTGGCCTATCATGCTAAAAGGCCCGGTAGGCTTGGTTTAACGGGGCTTCCACCATCGTCGATCCTCGTTCAGGAGAGCTCTCCGTGCGTTCGTCTCCGCTTCATTGGGCGGAACATGCGGAGCTTCGAGGTTATCACCTACGACCATAAAGCGAGCTCGTAAGAAGCTTGAGGTCTTATGTCCGGAAGGTTAAATCTTAGAGTCTCTGGTAGATATGCCCAATGAGAAGTTAGCTATCACGCATTCATCGCTAGATGCAGGAGTCTGATCTAAATATTTGATGTTTTCCATCTCAAAGAATCCTCGAGACGAGCATGGCAGTGCTCTAAAGCGGAGAAGTACACATTAACGCGAAGAAGCCCTCATATCTAGAAAGAGCTCTTGACCCGTAAAAGAGAAAAGTGGGACGGATGACGGCAGGACGGGCCTAAAAGACATAAAGAGATCGGAGAGGTTCCCGAAGAAAGATGAAGCGGTCCCACGAAAAGGCGTGGAAACCTCGGGAGATCAGCCTAGGTTAGCCTCGATCCATTGAGACTCACCTCGCGGTTTACCCCACGGCGGTCGCGATATGTCGCGAGGTCTTCTGCAGTACAACAAGAACAGTTTCTGAGATGGCCCTCCCAAATGAGGTCAAACCCCAACAAAAGAGATAACACCAAGAATTGTGACTTCCATAGGGACCACGGGCATCGAACGGACGATTGCATACAACTCGGAAAGGAAATAGAATATTTAATTCGGCGCGGATATCTCCGCCGCTTCATAGCATCTGAAGGCCAGGATCAGGTCCAGCAACCACAACCACCTCGGCAAACGACAACACTGCACCAGCAGCCCTTAGGGGAAATCCATGTGATCTCAGGAGGATTTGCAGGAGGTGGGGAGTCCAGCTCTACCTGGAAGGCCCATTTGCGTAGCATCAGGTCGGGAGAGGTAGTGGAAGTGCAAGCAGTGTCTAAATTACCTCGACTCGACACAGCCATAACATTCTCCGATTTAGACCTGGAGGGATGTCAACACCCCCATGACGATCCTTTGGTGATAAGGGCAGTTGTGGCTAACAAAACGATCCATCAGATCCTGGTTGACAATGGGAGTTCAGCCGACATCATCTTTGCCTCGGCCTTCAATAAGATGGGCATAGGAAGGGAAAAGATGGAGCCAATCAGCACCCACTTGAGAGGATTCTCTGGGGAGAAAGTGCTACCTTTGGGCTCAATACAGTTGGTGTTCACTTTGGGAGACCCCCCGTGCCAAGCAACAACGGCGTGGGTTTCTGTTGTAGATGCCACATGCGCATAATAACATGCTATTAGAGCGAGACCACTCTCTCAGCTATAAGGCCATTCCCTCCGCTTACCACTTGATGATCAAGTTCCTTACCACAAGCGGAGTAGGAATGGTTTGAGGGGACCAGCGCGTGGCCAGGGAATGTTACTTGGTGTCTGTGAAGCAAATAGCGGTCGACAACATAAACTTGGACGAGCTCGACATGAGCGATGACATAAACACCCGACCTGAGCCCTCGGAAGAGCTGGAGTCCGTACCGTTGGATGACAACCCTGAACTCCTCGCCTATATCGGCTCCAAGCTTGCGGAAGACCTCAAAAGCCTCCTTACCCATTTCTGAAGCGAGAACAGGAGCGTCTTTGCGTAGACGGGACAGGACATGGGAGGATTGACCCATTTATAATCACTCACGAGACTAAGCGTCGATCCATCCTTGAACCCGATCCAAGCAAAAAGAAGGAGCTTCGCTCCAGAACGACAAAAAGCTATCAACGAGGAGGTCGGCAAGCTCCTCGGGGCACAGAGCAGTGGGGGTGGAGTACCCGAGGCGGTTGGCCAGCGTCGTGCTGTCCAGCAAGCAGTGGCGACTTTGCATCGACTTCCTTGGCGTCAGCAGGAGGCATGCCCGGGATGATTTTCCTACACCACGGATGGAGCTTCATTGTAGATGCCCACGGCCCGACCATGAACTCTTAGTTTCATCGGACGCTTTCTCACAGCTACAACCAATCGGCATGGATCGACGAATAGGAAAAGACCTCGTGCGTCAGACAAGGACTTATTCTTTGTCGGTGATGCCTTTTGGGCTAAAGAACACAGGAGCTACATACCAGAGGTTGGTGAACAAGATGTTCCAGAAACAAATCTGGGCATCCATGGAGGTGTACATAGATGACATGTTGGTGAAGTCAACCACAGTTGAGCTCCACATAGCTCATCGTAGAACATTCCGAGTTCTAAAGAGAGTCTGACATGAAGTTGAATCCGGTAATGCGCCTTTGGAGTCTCGGTAGAAAAATTCTTAGGTTTATAGTCAGCAGCCCAGGAATTAAGGAAAATCGGACAAGATAAAGGATATTGCTCGACATGCGCTACCGTAAACATAAAGGAAGTCAGCGTCTAGCTGGAAGAATAGCGCGTGCGGGTTCGTATCGAGCCGGCGATAAATGTCGACCCTTTCGGGTTAAAAGCTTTTCAATAGGATGCATTGCGTGGCGTTCTCGGCATTGAAGATTTATGGGCTCTCTCCCCATTAAGTAGCCCCTCGAGAAAGGAGAACTCCTTACTGCGTACCTGGCGGTTTGATTTCTCGACAGTGTCGTCTTATAGAACAAAAAGGCAAATCTGATCGATCTACTATTGCGGTCGAGCTACAAGAAGCGAGAGAAGGTATCTAAGGATGGAAGAAACTAATCTAGCGTTAGTAGTGCATCCCAGCCCTACCCTTACTTTCAAAACGTACCATTGAGGTCCCAATAGAATATCCAATGAAGCAAGTGCTACACAGACCAGAGACTTCGGGAAGGTTAATGAAATGGGCCATATAGTTGAGCGAGTTCGGCATCGGATATAGCGAAAACTTCTGATAAAGGGCAGGTCTTAGCGGATTTTTGTCATGGAATTCACCTCGGCGAGCAGGGAATATACCCATAGTCCCGACCTCCCATGCGGAAGCTATCAGTAGGCGAGGCGCCAGCGCTCAAGGAGCAGGGCGGGGACTAATCTTGACCTCCCTAGAAGGAATAGATATCGAATATGCACTCAGGTTTGGGTTCCAAGCCTCCAACAATGAGGCTGAGTATGAGGTCGTCATCGCGGGACTCAACCTCGCCCATTCAATGGAAGTTGACGACGAGGTGTCATGCGTGACTCCCGGCTAATAGTAAAACAAATGGGAACACCTATGAGGGCCCGAAAGGTGAAAAATGATCCTATACCTCAGGTATGGGAACTGCGAGAAAGAAGTTCATGCTAGTCGGTCGGACATATACCGGGCAAAGAATTCGAGTAGATACCACAGCAGCGGCACGACCTCACAAGAAGATCTCGGCGGCCCGGCACAATCGAACACCTCGTAGAGCCCTCCATAGACCTTAATGGGCGTGAGTCTCCCCTGTCACGTCGAGCCGAAATTTGGATGGACCAGTTTAGGGCCTTAATAGGAGGATTGCTACCTAACGACCCGAAAGAGGCTTCTAAGCTAAGGATGAGGTCGGCTAAGTTTACTATCCATAAGGGAAGCCTTTACAAGCAGGGTTTTTTCACACCTATCCTGAAGTGTATCGTAGGGGAAGACGCCGACTACGTGTTGCGAGAGGTACATGAAGGCGTATGCGAAAATCACATCAAGGCTTGGGAATTAGTAAGAGCTTTAAGCCCGAGATCTGCGGCCCACAATGCTTCCAATGCGGCCGACCTAGTCGAGAAATGCAAAATTGCGGAGCACGCTAAAGTCTCTCTCCCATCCGAACCATTGGCGTCGGTCACAAGCCTGGCCTTTCGGCGGTGGGGTTGGGCGTATTGGGACCTACGCCCGTTGGAAGAGCCAATGCAGGATTAATTATCATAGCGGTGGATTACTTTACCAAAATGGGCTTAAAATGAACCTACGCGGTATCATAGAGCGAGAAGATACGCAACCAAATGCGGCACTCCATAATATGTTGAGGTTGGTATCCCAAGAGCCTGATTCGGATAGCGGAAAACATTTCGATAACCACTAAGTTCGGTTTTAGTGCGAGGCTCGGGATGAAGAACCCACTGCACCGTCGGCACATCCACGCGATAATGAGCAAGCGAGAGGTCACCATCAGACCCTTAAGCGGCGTTGAAGACCAAATTAGAGGACCTAAAAGGCAAATGGGTAGAATACCTCCCCAAGGTGTTATGGGCATCTGAGAACCAGCCTTAGTAGGCGACTGAAACCCAGATTCACTCGGCTTTTGGCACGAGGCGTTAGCCCTAATCGAGATCGAGATTAAAGTCCCGGGATCGGGTGGTGAGTGTGGAACATAACGAGAAGAGGCTCTCCTTCTACTTGGACCTCTAGATTAAAAAGCGTTAGCGGGTCAGCGTGAAGAATTTGCCCGAGAGAAAGGCCGACTAAGATACTCTGGCCAAAGGTCGAACCGGAAGTTACAAGCACGGGGCCTAGTCTTAAGAAAAGCTCACGCGCCGGCGGAAGAATCCAGCACATGGAAAACTAGGGCCCAACTGGGAAGGCCCCTACATCGTATCTCGCATCGTCAGACCTGGCAATTACGAACTCCAGACGGAGGAAGGAAAAATTCTACCTCATGCTTGGAATCTTGACACCAGCAAGGCGTTTTATCAATAGACCAATCTTAAATAAAGTTATCAGTTTTTCGGATGACAGTATGTGTTTAATTGATTATTTTGTCGAACGTCTCGAGCAGCTCAGCCAGGAATGTATAAAGTTACATATTACATCAAAATCTTGAAATTCATGTTTTAAGAAAATCTCTCTTTATTCGATGGAGGTACAATTGATTCTGATAAATAGTGTATTCCACCCATCTCGGAAATAAACAGTACAAGCAGTTCCCTCAAAAAAAAAAAACCTCAAGAGAGAGAAAGAGAGAGGGAAAGAAAGGAAGAGAGAGTACGAAAGGAAAGGAAAAAGAGATGGAAAAGAGAAGGAGAAGGAGAAGGAAAGAGAGGAAGAGAGAGTGCGAAAGAGAGGGAGAAAGAGAAAGAAGAGGAAGAAGAGGAGAAAATAGAGAAAGCGGTACTAAAAAAAGAACTTCTTTAAGTACACCGCTTTCTTCGGATGCATTCCCTAGCATGATTCGAGTCTGGCCGAAATTTGGGAATAACATAACTCACGAGGGTGGGAAAAACATAACTCCTCTGAGCAAAGGACGGTGGGCTTAGAGACGTGACCGAGTCCACAAGAGGATCCTATGAAGATGACCCGAGCCTTGAGCTTCATTGCGGCGCGAGATTCGGTTACGCCCCAAAAAGGGAAGAAGGTTCGAAGTATGGGCTCCATAGCAAAGGAGCCGCCATTTATAAGGAGGCTAAAGCACTCGGAAAATCACACAGTCGTTTCCAATTCTCCATAACCCAGCATTAAGGCAGCGCATCTTTCGAAGTGGAAGTCCATCGGCCTCATTCCGGTAAAGCCTCGGCGCCCATGGAGCCTCAATAGCTTCCCGGTTTTGAAGAAGCTCCAGCGCTCGGTCGGGCCGGTAACGAGGCAGTTCAGCTCGGTAGTATAGCCCACATGGAGCGAGGCTCGGTTGCAAAGCACTTGGCTCGATGGAGCCTCGGCGCCCATGGGGCCCTAGCAGTTTCGGTTGGAAACTGCCGGCTTCGGTAAGGCCTCGGCGCCGGGATCCCGGCGGCTCGGTTCGTAGAGCTTAGCTCTTTCGAAGGCCACCGCGGCCCGAGCCCGGTTCGGCTCGAGGCGAGATCTGACCCGCAGCCTGGCGGCTTCGGTTTGAAGGCTTCGATTACTCCAAGTCGGGCCGCAGCGGCCCGAGCCGGTTGCTTCGGAATCGGCCGAAGCCCGGCTTCGATTTTGAAGAGCTCAATTGCTCAACTCAGGCCATGCAGCCCGAGGCGATTGACTCGGCGATCGGCCTCACGAGCCTCGGCTTTCGGTTTTGAAGAGCTCGGTTGCTCGGCTCGAGGGCCGCAGCGGCCCGAAGCGGTTCAACCGGCGATATTGCCGACCTTAACGGCTTTCGATTTTGAAAAACCGACTGTTCAACTCGAGCCATGCAATCAAAGCAGTTCATCTCGAGCGTCAGCCATCGAGCCTCGACAACTTCGGTTTTGAAGAGCTATTTGCTGGCTTCGAGGCCGTACGGCCAAAGAACGGATTCGACTCGGCGGTCGACCTGAGCCCGCGGCTGATTTTGAAGAGCTCGACTACTCGGCTCAGGCATGCATTGCCCGGTTCGGCTCGGGGCGTAAGCCCACTAGAACCTCGTGACTCAATTTTGAGCTGTTTGCCGGTCGGGTAAAGCGGCCAAAAGCCGATTCATTTGCTCGGTGATCGATCCGCTGATTCAAATGCCTCGAGTTTCAGAACTCATTTCTCAGTGAGTATAGCGCCAATTGAGTCCAGCCTGAATGATCATGGCCTCGATTTTGAAAACGGCTTGCTCAACTCAGGCCATGCGGCCGAAGCTAGTTATTTCGAAGCGAATCAACCCGGGCGGCATTTCGGTTTTGAAGACTCGACTACCGAAATCGAGGCCATGTAGCGAAGCAGTTCGGCGATTAGCCCACGAGCGCCTTCGGTTTTGAAGAAACTCAGCGCTCCTTCGGGCCCGCGCGGCCTAAAACTTGATTCGGCCCACGAACTACTTGACTCGGTTTTGAAACTCAAGCCCCCGCTCAACTTCCGGGCGAACATGCGCCCACATCGAGAGGTGTGCGATGCGATGTAGCTGGCAAGAAGCGCCATGTGCACCAAGTGTCATTGTAGTATTTTTGGGAGTTGTTGTTCAGGATGAAATTCTGAATCATAAATTTATTTAACCTAGAATGTTGTAATAGAAGAATGGTAAAGTTGTAATTGATTCAAAATGGGACATAAAGGATATAAGATGAGAAGAGAGTATGCCAAAGTAGAAATAACATAAGTTGGATTTCAAATATTAAAATGATTGAGGACCTAATTCTAATTAAGGCAAAGATGAGATTATAAAAAGGGCATGAGACAAACAAAACCCTCATTTTAGTCTCTCAAACTAGGGCTTCACGTTTTTGGTGAGAAGAAGAGAGGAAGAAGAGGAAGAAGAGGATGAAGAAGAGGGAGAAGGGAAATAAGGTATGTTTTTGTATTGGAATTATGTATATTTTGGATTTCTAGGGTCTTTGGTATAGATTATTGGACTTTTGGACCTTTATATGGATTTTCATGGTTCTTGGGTTCTTGATCTAGTTCTTAGAGCTAGGGTTTGAGGTTGTTTTGTGTTGTCTTGATTGGTTGGATTGGTTTTGAGGAATGGTTGTAAAAAAGGAGAATGTTGAGTTTTTAAAGGGAATGCTGTTAAAAATTTTGTAAAAACCCATGTTCTTGTTTTGGCCATAAGTGGAGTTTCACTCATCCAAATTGAGTGATTCAAAATTCTTGGTAAAATAGACTTATAGGGGAATAAGTTAGTTGAAGGAAGTGCATGCAAATTGTAACCCCAAAGTGCCAGAGAAATTTTTCAAAGTGGGTATGTGCAAATTACATTCTACGATTTGAGTAATCTAGATGTAAAATACAATAACTTGAGTTTTGGTGATCCAAATTGGGTGAGTGAAGAAACCATTTCCAATTTATGGAGTTAAGACCCCAGAAATCAAGGATAACAGTAGGTGATTAAGTGAGTTAACCAATTAGGCATAAAAAAAAAATGTTGTAACTTGTGTTATGTGGTTGAGGGCCTTAGAGAATGAATTTTAAATTGAAAATTTAAATAGATGTCATTGGATATATAAAGGACTGATCTGGAGAGTTTCATAATTTTGAAGACCGTTGAATAATTTTTGAGTAATAAAGTCCGCAAGTATTGTTGGAAAAAGGTTTGCCAAAATGAGTGTTTTTTTTTGTTAGGGGATTTTTAGTGCTCAAGGGTAATTTGTTCATTTGGATTTATATGAATGTTGTGTGACCCTAAAGTGACTTGCGTGTGAAGTAAATTAGTTTGCTATGCGCCGGGCGATTATGTTTCGCCATGATCGTTTGATGTGTGAGCTAAAAAAAAAGCGGCGGAAAGTTATTGGGTCGTTAACCAGTTTTAGTAAGCAAAAGATTGAGTGTTAAACCTGTTTTCCAAATCTTGGAGTGTATTGTATGAAATTTGTTTTACAACGGTATTTAATGGTTTTCGTGTAAACCATATTTTAAAGCAAGCAAGCAATGAGTTTTAAGCAAACAATGGTTTTGATTTAAGCAGTATGTGAAAAGGAAACAAGTAATGGTTTTGATGTATTCAACCATACTTTTAAAAAGCAAGTAAGCAATGGTTTTGAGTTGTAAAACCATATTTCAAAGAGCAAGCAAGCAAGCAAACAAAAGTATATTTTATAAAATAGGCCTAACGAAAATCCCTAGTTTTAAGCAAACATCTGGATCGAGGTATTAGTGCGTGCGTGGTGGTGTTAGGACATCATTTCATACATTTAGAGTTGCACGGTCGGCAAACTTAGTTCATGCATCATGGCATTTAAAGGAAGCGTGACACGTAAGCTGGGTGGTGATGTAGACGGTCATTCCACCATATTCTAGGAAAAAGGAAATTGATCCAAGGCTCTTCCTGAGTGATGCAGACCAGATCCTTCCACTTGCGTGCAGTTGGTGAGCTCCCATGTTTACTAGGAATACGGCAAGCGAAAAGGCCTCAGTGGATTTGATCTTGATTTATAAACAATTTTCATACAGTTTTGAAATCAACCAGCGGGTGCACGGTCGAAACCCCGGGCTCCGATGTTTATAAAGTTTATAAACTTTTAAAGCTGGCGGTTGAGCTTCAGCTCAAGTGTTTATAAAAAATTTTATAAACCTTTAAAGCAAACGGTTGAGCCCAAGCTCCACGTGTTTATGAAAAGTTTTGTAATTTTTTTAAAAGCAAAGTAAAGCAAGCAAGTAAGAGGTTTATGAAAAAATTTAGCAACTTTTAAAGTAAGCGGTTGAGCCCAGGCTCCCGTGTTTATAAAAAGTTTTATAAAATTTTAAAGCAAGAGGTTGAGCCCAGGCTCCCGTGTTTATAAAAAGTTTTATAAACTTTTAAAGCAAAGCAAGCAAGAGGTTTATGAAAAGTTTTATAAACTTTTAAAAAAGAAAAATAAAGCAAGCAAGCAAAGAGGTTTTATGAAAAGTTTTAGAAACTTTTAAGAAGCAAAGCAAAGCGAAGCAAGCAAGCAAGTATGAAAGTTTTAGAAACTTTTAAAGCGAGGAGCAAGCAAGGTTCACGGAAAATGTCTTGTAAAGAGAGTTTCACAGTTTTGAGATATTTCGAGAAAAGAAACATTTTTATAAAGCATACACTCTTGAGCTCGTTCGGCTCATTATTTTGTTGTTTTAAAAACTATTTTTTTCGGTCTGAGCACAGGACCGGAGCATATTAGGATTCTCGACTTTTGTATCGATCTTGTATTAAATAACTATGTAAGGGAAATACTTGGAATTTGTACGGAGTTGAGCATATGTATGTACATAGTTTTTGTATTGTGAAAATGTGATGAGCACAGGCTCTTTGAAGAGTGTGTTGGTTGCCATATTTTGAAAAGTGTAGCTGTATATCTGAGTTTTGGGATTTAATCATGTCACGGTATTATGCTACCAAAATTTTATAAAATCACAAGTTTAGAAAGGAAAGATTTTTATACGGGTTTTCAGCAAGCAACACGGCTTCGCTTCACAGGATTCTCTAGTCGTTGGAAGTAACGGTTGGGGGTTTCTATGGGGTGGCCGGCACACCTGCCGCTAGTAGGGGTGGGGGTGTGACAAGTTGGTATCAGAGTAGTGTTTTAGGAAACCTGTGTTATTAAGCACCTTAGTTTTTTTATACACTATTGGCAACCATGCATCTTCCAAGTCAAAGTACATACATATCAAGTGTTTAAAAGTATTAAACAGTTGATTTTTGTATCTGACCTTATGTCGGCGAGGAGGACGTTGAGGTCGTCACAGGAGAGTCATTCCGGAGGCTTAGGGCTTCTGCGTGCAGGAGAGATGAGCACATAGTTGGTTCCTCTTGGCCTCCTTGAATCGGCCTCCCGGCGACGGTCGAGCTGGACCATCTGGGCCACCCGGAGGAGCTCAAGTGCCAAGATTGTTTATGGCAGAGCAGGTGGCACAGATTGCTCAGATAGTGGCCATAGCGACTCGTCAGCAGTCGCAGCCTCCACCGCCACCTAGAGAGGTTCTTGAAGAACCTAGGAGGTCGATAAGAGAAGTCTGAGGCGGGCGCCAGAAGCCGTATGACGGCGTGGCGATCAGGCAACTTTGTGGTTATGGTTGGACAAAGTAAACAAAGTTTACAAAGTTATGGTACACACGGATCAAGAGTCTTGTTTTCGATTTTTACGATGGAAGACGGGCTTATGGATTAGTGGGATGCGGAGTGGATGAGAATATCACAGTGGTATATCATGGGACTAATTTCAGCAAGAGTTCACTGATAGATTCTTTCCTCAGAGTCATAGGGATTCGAAGATTAAGGAGTTCTTCATATTAGAAGCGAAGAACATCGGTATCGAATATGAGAAAGGAGTTCGAACTAGTTAGATTGGTTCCATATATCTGGCGATGAAGTCTACGAAGTGTAAAAAAAAGGTTTTGGCGGGATTCTGACACCGGATCAAAGTGCATTTTAATGCATGGTTCTGAAATAGATTTGGGGACTTAGTTGAGGTCGTTCTGAGAGTTGAGAAAAGTACTATGGCTATGTATCAGAGTAGGAAAGAAAGTAAGAGGAGTGCACCAGGCACTTCCCAACAGAGCTCGGGTTAGTACAATAGAAAGAAAAGCAAGGATAGAGGTTATAGAGGCCGAGGTGCAAGTTGAGGAGCTATCTCTAGTCAGGGATCAGTGAGGCCCCCAGTTGCTAGTAGTGGCACCCAGAGTATTCCTCCCATCTGTGATATGTGTCGGAGGGGACATTTTGGGGGGTGTAAGAGATATAGTACACGGTGTTTCCAACGTAATCGGGAAGGCCATTTCATTTAAGTGCCCTTAGTTGATTGGTGCGAGACATCGATAACCGGCTAGCTACCCCGACACCGGATGAGCACTTCGTAAGTCTTCGGAGGTTTCTTAAGTAGAGGGGCGGCGCGACCGCCGGGTAGAGGCGGTCGGTGGTGAAGCGGTAGTGCCCGAGGATGCGGACGAGAGGCCCTTACTTAGACGAGAGTTTATGATGTAACTTCGGTAGGATCACCGAGATGCGGCTCGGATGTGGTCCTTTGGTATTATTTCTATCCTTGATCATGATGCATATACATTAGTGGGCCCAGGAGCCACGCATTCATTTGCATCCAAGCCTTTCTTAGATCGCTTTCAGATAGAGACCAGCCATTAGGGGGTCATTATGAGTTTGCTTTCCAGCGGAGATAGTTATTCTCGGACATAGTAGTCGGGAAATAGTAGGGTCACGATTAGGGACGGGAGTTCAGTCGGATCTTGTGGCCTTAGATATGAGGACTTTGAAGTGTGGTTCTCGGCATGGATTGGCTATCTGCGCCACTTATATAGTACATTAGATTGTTATAAAAGGAGTAAAGTTGCATAGGCGGGGAAATTGGAGTAAAGTTTCGAATGCAGCGAGAGTTATCTTCAGTGTAGTCTCCACCATGGCGGCATAGAGAATCTTTGCCAAGGGTTGTCGGGGTTATAAACATGCACGGTGGAGGCAGGAAGGGGACTATGGTGGATGAGATTCGATTGTTAGAAGTTCGGTCTTATTCGGATGATATCGTGGGATTACCTCCCGAGAGAAGAGGTGGAATTCACCATTGATTTGATTCGGGGCGAGCCCATTCCATTCCTCATATAGGTTGGCTCTATGAGGGTTAAGGGAGCTTAAGGCTCGGTTAAGAAGAATTATTGAGTAAAGGGATTCATTCGGCCAAGGCATATCCGTGGGAGGCTGCAGTTCTCTTCGTGAAAAAGAAAGATGGGAGTTTGCGGTTGTGTATAGATTCTGATATTGAGCGAGTTACCATCACTTAATCGTGTATCCACTCCTTAGGATGATGAGTTATTCGATCAACTCCAAGGAGTCTTGGTATACTCGAGATAGACTTGAGGAATTCGAGGGTATCATCAGTTGAAGTGCCGGGAGGTGATGTTCCTAAGGCTGCGTCGGGACACGCTACGGACATTATGAGTTTACAGTGATGCCATTTGGTTTTGACTAATGCTTGACACGTTTATGGATTTGTTGATAGGCAGGGTATTCCGGCCGTATTTGGATAAGGTTTGTCATAGTCTTTATCAATGATATCTAGTGTATTCGGTGCTTTAGAAGGAACATTAGGCACACGAGGATTGTGTTCTGAGACCACAAGGAGGCGGTTGTATGCCAAGTTGAGCAAGTTCAGGTTCACGAAGCCGACAAGGTGGCATTCCTAGATATGCGATCTCGGTGAGGGGGTCAGTGGAATCATAAAATAGAATTTGTGGTAAATTGGAAACCGCCAAAGAAGAATGTGTCAAAGGTCGAAGCTTCCTTGGTTTAGCGAGGGTATTGCGGGAAGTTTGTTGAGGGTTCTCGGGATAGCGACCCTCGATAGTGACAAGGAAAGATGTCAGTATGGCTGGGTGGATGCTGTCGTGAGGATTTGAGTTGAAGGTAGATTGACTTGGCTCAGGTTCTTACTTTGCCTAATGGGAAAGATAGGTTTGTGGTTTATAGTGATGCTTCTCGCTAAGGAGCCTTGGTTGTGTTTGATGCAAATGATAGGGTGATTGCATATGCCTCTGACAATTTGAAGAAACGCCAGGAGAATTACCACTACACACGACTTAGAGCTTGCGACGATCGTGTTGCAAGAAATATGGAGACATTACTTATATGGTGTTCCTTGCAAGATCCTTAGAGATCATAAGAGTCTTCAATATATTTTCACCCAAAAAGAGTTAAACCTGAGACAAAGAAGATGGCTTGAGTTGATTAAGGGCTACTGGCTGTACTATCGGCGAGTACCATCGAGAAAAGCTAATGTCGTAGCAGATGCCTTGGTAAACGACCGAGTTCTTTGTCTCATGAGATCGGGTTATCTTCAGCATTTGGTGGATCTAAGAGCTTTAGGGGTGATATTGGAGGGTGAGGTTCGGGAGCATTGTGTACATTTCATGTTAAACCTCTCCTAGTGGATCAGATTCTAGCAGGGCAGTCGTAGGATCCACAGATGATTAAGCTTAAGGAAGAGATAGAATAAGGAAAGAAAGCAAAGTTTCAAATTAGAGATGACGGCATGATAGTGAAAGGCCAGAGAATGTGTGTGCCAGAGTATGGCGAGCTGAAGAGAGACATTATGGAAGAAGCACATTCATCTGCGTATGCTATGCATCGGTAATACCAAGATGTACACACTGACTTTTAAAAGGCATTGCGGTGGAATGGGATGAAGAAAGAGATTGCAAGTTTCGTCTCCAGATGCCTAACCTGTCAGCAGGTGAAGGCAGAGCATCAGAGGCCCATGGGGAAGATACAGTTACTCCCTATTCCAGTATGGAAATGGGAGAAGATCACTATGGATTTTGTGATAGGTCTTCCACGGACTCAGAGATAACACGATGCTATATGGGTCATAGTTGATCGATTGACGAAGTCTGCTCATTTTCTGCCAGTTAATGTTGAGGATTCATGACACATTCCATGTGTCGATGTTAAGGAAATACATCCCAGATCCTTCACATGTGTTAAGAGAGCAGCCAGTGTAGCTAAAGGAGAACTTGACTTATGAGGGAAATACTGTGCGATTATGGGCGTAAGAGCAGGTGTTGAGGAGTAAAGTAATTCCTTTGGTTAAAGTCCTGTGGAAGAATCATGAGAGGGAGGAAGCTACTTGGGAGCTAGAGGCTCAGATGCGCCGTCAGTACCCTCAATTATTTTCCGAATGAGGTATTTTCCTTTCCTTTGAGTTTAGTTGGTTCATTTCGAGGATGAAATGTTCTAAAGGAGGGATGTAACGCCCGGGTCAGGGTCATGCAGTAAAGATGTAGCAAGTAGGGCGCATATGTGCACCAAGTGTCATTGTAGTATTTTGGGAGTTGTTGTTCAGGATGAAATTGTGAAATCATAAATTTATTTAACCCGGAATGTTGTACTAGAAGAAGAATGGGGTGGCAATTGATTCAAAATGGGACATAAAGGATATAAGATGAAAAGTATGTAAAAGTAAAAGAAATAACATAAATTGGATTTCAAATATTAAAGTGATTGAGGACCTAAGTGTAATTAAGGCAAAGATGAGATTATAAAAAGGGCATAAGACAAACAAAACCCTCATTAGTCCCTCAAACTAGGGCTTCACGTTTTTGGTGAGAAGAAGAGAGGAAGAAGAGGAAGAAGAAGAGGGAGAAGAAATAAGGTATGTTTTTGTATTGGAATTATGTATATTTTGGATTTCTAGGGTCTTTGGTATAGATTATTGGACTTTTGGACCTTTATATGGATTTCCATGGTTCTTGGGTTCTTAATCTAGTTCTTAGAGCTAGGGTTTGAGGTTTTTTTGTGTTGTCTTGATTGGTTGGATTGGTTTTGAGGAATGATTGTAAAAAAGGAGAATGTTGAGTTTTTAAAGGGAATGCTGTCAAAATTTTTGTAAAAACCCATGTTCTTGTTTTGGCCATAAGTGGAGTTTCACTCATCCAAATTGAGTGATTCAAAATTCTTGGTAAAATATACTTATAGGGGAATATGTTAGCTGAAGGAAGTGCATGAAAATTGTAACCCCAAAGTGCCCAGAAATTTTTCAAAGTGGAGCTATGTGCAGATTCTGTTTTGCCAATTTGAGTAATCTAGATGTAAATCTGATAATTTTGATTTTGTGATCAAATTGGATGATTCAATTGGAGAAGAAACCTTAGAACCATAGATTGAATGAGTGAAGAAACCATTTCGATTTATGGAGTTAAAATGAAATCGAGAGATATGATAGGTGATTCAGTGAGCTAACCAATTAGGCATAAAAAAAAAAAATTGTAACTTGTGTTATGTGATTGAGGGCCTTCGAGAAGGAATTTTAAATTGAAAATTTATAGAGATGTCATTGGATATATAAAGTATCTGGAGTTGTATTTTGAAAGGCCAGATTTGAAAAATTTTGAGTAATAAATTCAGCAAGTATTGTTGGAAAAAGGTTTGACAAAATGAGTAGTTTTTGTTATGGGAACTTTTAGTCTTCCCGAAAGGCAATTTGTTCATTTAGTTTATATGAATGTTGTGTGTGCTAAGAGTGACTGCGTGTGAAGTACGTTGAGAAGTTTTCGCTACACGAGACGATTAATGTTTTTCACCGTGTTCGTTTGAGTGTGTAGAATTTAAGCAGCGAAAGTTGTGGTCGTGCTCGAGTTTGGTAAACAAAGGTGAGTGTTCTAAGCACTTATTTTCAAATCTTTAGTGTATTATTATGAACTGTTTTACTGGTAGTTAATGGTTTTCATTGTAAACCATATTTTAAAGCAAGCAAGCAATGAGTTTTTAAGCAAACAATGGTTTTGATTTAAACCATATGTGAAAAGGAAACAAGTAATGGTTTTGATGTATTCAACCATACTTTTAAAAAGCAAGTAAGCAATGGTTTTGAGTTGTAAAAACCATATTTCAAAGAGCAAGCAAGCAAGCAAACAAAAGTATATTTTATAAAACAGGCCTAACGAAAATCCCTAGTTTTAAGCAAGCATACCGATCAGAGGTATTCCGTATGTGCGCGATGGTGTTAGGACATCATTTCATGCATTTTAGAGTTGCCTGGTCGGTAAACTTAGTTCATGCATCATGGAATTTAAAGAAGATCGTGGCACGTACTGGAGTATATAGGGTTAGCGCGCTAGCTAGATTATGGTGATGTAGACCAAGGGTGCATTTCACACCATATTCAGGAAAGGGAATTGAGCAGGGAAGCTCTTCCACCTAGGTGATGCGGATCCGAGTCCTTCATGAAGCCTTTGTTGAAGCCAGGGCTCCCATGTTTACTAGAATGCAATGACGAGAAAGGCCTCCAGTGGTTGATCTTGATTTATAAACAATTTCCATACAGTTTTGAAATCAACCACTGGTGCAAGTCGAGCCCGGGCTCCTAGTGTTCTATAAAGTTTATAAACTTTTAAATAATGAGTTGAGCCATGATAACATGTTTATAAAAATTTTATATTTTAAAAAACAACAGGTTGGCAGAATCAGTGTTTTAATAAATTACATTTTTTAAAATAAGTAAATATTAAAGTAAAGATTTATGTTTGCTGCACCTTAGCGTGGTTAGAAACCTGACTATGTTATAAAAATTTTCAAGCTTTTAAAGCGCAGATTAAACAGATCTGTGACATAAAAGTTTTATAAACTTTTAAAGCATAACAAACAAGAGGTTTATGAAAAGTTTATAAACTTTTAAAAGCAGTAAAGCAAGCAAGAAAAGAGTTTATGAAAAGTTTAGAAACTTTTAAAAGCAAAGCAAAGCGAAGCAGAGAAGCAACCAAGCAAGTATGAAAAGTTTTAAAACTTTTAAAAAGCGAGCATATGAGTTTTACGAAAATGTCTTGTAAAGAGAGTTTTACGGAGTTTGAGATATTTTCATAAAATGCAAACATTTTATAAAGCATACACTCACTGAGCTCGTTTAGCTCATTATTTTGTTGTTTTAAAAACTATTTTCCAGGTACAAGAACGACAGACGCTGGAGCATATTAGGATTCTCCTGATTTTTGTATTAGTGCTATATTAAATAACTTATGTAAGGAAATACTTTGGAATTTGTACAATTGAGCATATGTATGTACATAGTTTTGTATTGTGAAAATGTTGATGAACTGAGGCTCTTTGAAAAGAGAGGTATGTTGGTTGCCATATTTTGAAAAGTGTAAACTATATATATAGGTTTTGGGATTTGTCCTGTATGCAGCTGTTATGCTGTCGAAATTTTATATAAAATCTGAAGTTTTAGAAAGGAAGAATTTTTATCACGGGTTTCGGGAAAGCAGTAGCGAACGACATGAAGTTCTCTGAGTCGTTAGAAATGCTTAATTTTGAGGGGTTTTACGTAGGGTGGCGGCTTACACACCGTTAGTAGGGAGTGGGGGGTGTGACAATGTAGCCCAAAGAGCCGAGTTCGACTCGGTGATCAGCCCACGGAGCCAGTGCTTCGGTTTTGAAGAGCTAAAGCTGCTCGACTTTCGAGCCACCGCAGTGAGAGCCCGATTCGACTCGGTCGATCAACCCCGCGGGCCCGACTCGGTTTTGAAGAGCTCAAGCTGCTTAACTACGGGCCACGCCTTAAGAGCGGTTAAGCTCAAGCGATCGGCCCGCCCAGAGCCTCAGCGGCTCGGTTTTGAAGAGTTCCAGCTGCTCCCCTTTCGACCCACGCCCAGCCCAAGAGCGATTCGGCTTCAGACGATCAACCCGCAGAGCCTCGCGGCTCGATTTGAAGAGCTCCGCGCTCGGCTTCGAGCCCACCGCTGACCCAAGAGCCGATTCGGCTCGAGGGCATGCTCGGCCACGAGTCCAGCTGGCTCGTTTGAAGAGCTCAGCGCCGGCTTCGGGCCGTACGGCGAGCGGTTCGACCGGTGATCGGCCGCGGGCCAATGACTCGGTTTTGAAGAGCCCGATTTGCTCAGCAGGCCATGCGGCAGGCCAATTCGGCTGGGCGATCAACCCGCGGAACCCGGCCCGGCTCGGTTTTGAAGAGCTCGATTGCTCGGCTTCGGGCCCGCGCGGCCGAAGCGATTCATTTCGAAGGCGATTAGCCGCAGGCCCGTGCTTCGATTTGAAGAGCACCGGCGCTCCTTCGGGCCATGTAGCGAAAGTCGGTTGCTTCGGCCGGAAGTGCTTGTGAAACTCGGCGGCTTTCAGTTTGAAAGAGCTCGACTACTCCAGCTTCGATCAAGGCTATATAGCCAGCGATCAGGAATAGCTCGAGGCGGGAAGCGACCTGAGAAGGCAGTTATGAAAGAAAAATAAAAGCAATAAGATAGAAAATCGGATATTCATTAAGAGCAACATTACATATATCCCGGGTTCGAAGCCCGGTGTAAAAGCGCAACGAGATTGTAAGGAGTTCGAATCGTTAGAAGGCGAAGAAGGGGCGGGCATGAGGAGTGTTGGGTTCTCGAGCAGTCTGTGACAAGGACTTTCTTACGCCTCCTGTCGTTGGGGATATCCAGTTAAGATCTAAGCTGGGTGGCATGGCGACCTTCCTCGAAAGGCAAGCCGCCTAAGCCCATTGAGTGCGAGCCTCGTCCCTCAAACTTCCTTCGCCAAACTCAGTCACTTTTGAAGCAGCCCGGGTTTCTTAAAGTTACCTGCAGCCAGCATCGCCAGATCGGCGTTTGGAAAGCAGAGCTTATGACCGGAGCCGACGGGCTTCATCGAGTAGCGTTGCTTTATTACGCAGTTCGTCTCTCGCAGCATGCAGCTCTTCCCTAGTTGCCCGCAGCTCGTTATGGGACGATTGCGACTCATCACGACTACCGAAGCTGATGCGGCGACTGCGACCGTCCGCACGGCCTCGGTAGTCATCTGGGCAGCTGCGACCGTCCTTGACTTCCCGTAGCTCAACCTCGGCTACTCTTAGGCTGTCCCGAGCCTTCTCCTCCCCCTCTCGGCCGCGCTTCCACGCAGATCACGGTGTGCCTCGAATCGAACTTAAGCTTCACGGCCTCCTCAGAGTCGTATTGCCCCAGATCTGGCCGCTCCTTGCTGCGAAACAAGACCAGGTCACCTGCTGTAGACTACGGCGGCTTTGAGCGTGGCCCTCGGTCGGTCGGCCTCTTTGCCCGAGCTGCTTCAAATTAGTAGCCACTGTAGATACCCGACTTAAAGTCGACTACGTGGCTTTCCAGGCCAAAGATACAGCGAGACCACTGACAAGACATGGGAACTTCGAGGCGACCCACGGAGGACCGCGACTAAGGCTTCCTCGACCGAGGAAGGGCACCCGGCCTCTTGGGGTCGGATTCTCTTGAGGATAAGGCGAGAGCCCAGCACCCCGTTGCTGGCTGGCATTGAAGATAAGGAATCATGTCGCCGTCGACCTCGGCGTTTCCCCCTCAACTCTTCTACCCTCGATGAAGGAGGCTCTGCACTCTGCGCAGGGGGACTCCAAACAATAATAGGCATGACCTCAATGGAGCTGCAGGAAGCCCCTCCGACGAGGAGTCTCTGACCGCTGCGGCGGAGCCGAATGAGGGGTTGCGAGACTTAGGGCTGGGAAACTGGCTGAGGCGACAGCTTGCCCCGGCCTTTCGGGACTTGGGCGGGGGGTGAGAATGAAACGACCCAACCGGGACTTTACGAAGGGCGGGGCGGCCCTTCTCGGGAGAGTCCGAGAGTTTTCCTTCACACTCAGGGACTTCGAGACAGACTTCTCCACTTTGGGCAAAGCTCTCCCTTAGTGGGCTTAACAACGGGAGGCCCATCGTGAGAAAACTTCATGACGGAGGGAGGGGTAGGTCTCGGAGCAGTGGGGCGGGAGGACCTCGAACCCAAAGATCCGGGAATGTCCGACTTGTCGCTCAGAATGCGAGACCTGTGACTCCGCTTTATGGCTTTGTCTTGAGCTGGTGGGACGAATGCAGCCCGCGTGTCACGAGAATTAAGAAACCACATCACTTACGAAAGGCTAAACCAAATTAAGCAGCGGTACTCACGTAGATTTACCTCAAGAGTGAGATCAGGCGTGAGGAACATCCGAGTGTCGTCCTTATCGAAGTGCGTACTCGACTGTTTGTGCATTGATGAAAAATAGCAGCTCCTTCAAAGTCTATGGGATGATGGAAGATCCGAAATAATCAGAGGAGCGTTGGCATGCATGGATAGACATAGGAAGCCCTCGGCGGATTCCATCACGCTAAAAGATCGAGGCAGAGCCTCTTGGGACATCAAAGCCCCTTGTCCACTGAAGAAAACCCATGACCAATCAGAATACCCCAGAAATTGGGCGAAAGTTGAGAAGGGCAGACATTGAAATGTTGTAAAACCCTTTTTATAAAGGGGTGTAGAGGGAAGCGAAGGCCATTCTCGAAGGCCACTTCAAAGAAGCACATCATCTTAGGCACTGGGACCACGTAGGAGGTTAAAACTACGGAGACCCGGACACGGACACGAGGGGGCTATGCGCTCGCAAAGTTTCTCTATGCAAGGGAACATTTCTGGTCCCATGCAGGCGTCTGGTAACCGGATGTTGAGCCAGGATACTTAATCTCGTCAGGTGCTCTGCCGCCATCTGAGTGGAGGTTCCCCGGGGCATCCCAGAAGAGGCGACTCCGATTAAGCGGTCCAAAGGCGCCACGATGCCGCCTTTGAATCGGAGCTTGGCGGAGGAGTCACCTCCAATACGCAAGGAAGAAGAACGACTCGGACCCATGAGAGTAACAAGCAGTAAGAACAAGACCTAACCAATCTAGCCCTAGCACCTCGCTATATTACTCGAAAAGACGAAGGAAAGAAGAAAGCTACCTGATCCAGAACTGAGAACAAAAGGCTACCTCAGGCAAGGTATCACAAAACGACAGAAGAAGCTCTGCACGGAAGATTAGAGCGAATGTTAAGGAAAGGGAGACCTAAACTCGTAGAGAAACAAAAAGGCTTCAGATCGGAGACATAAGGCGGACCCGATTGAGATATTCTCACAAAGAATGAAGCGGAAGAAATAGTGCGAAAGCCGAAAGATCATCATTAACACAAGACATATGTGGCGACAAAGCCCAAGCAGGCCAAATCTGAACACTTGGAAGTCGCATCAAATTCAAGAAAGCAGTCTGACCCTTGCACCACGCTCGCCGATGCAAGGGCTAAGGGGCATGATAGGGTTTAAAAATGATGCGCGAGGCCCACTTGCAAGCCAAGGAAAAGAGTAGGCCAGGTGAGACGCCCGACAGAGCTGAAAGCAAGGCCAGGTCATTCGCCCCAAGGGCTAATAGCAAGGACAATCCGAAGAGCCCATGCCTAGTGAATCAAACCAAATCTCACCGAGTAAAGCAGAGATAATTCCACTATATGACATCACAATAAATCAAACCGAGATCTCATCAATAAAGGAAAGAAGGGATAATTCAAGATACTTCTCCTTCATTATCCTTATTAATCAAATAATGATAAAAATGAGAAAATATCCCATCGATGGGAAAGAGTCACTGCCACCATCAGTGGGAGAGACATGTCTTTATCATGCAAATACCTTCTTGAGTAGATCGACTTTGCTTCTTGCTCCATCGAAAACCGACGGTCCGCGGCCGGAAATCTAGAGAGAAGGAGCTCTCTCTTTCTCTAAAAAATGAAAAACCAGCCCACTGCACCTTTTTCCAGCCACTGCACGTTTGTTCTTCAATTTTGGAGAAGATAACTATTGCATTTTGTCTTATTCTCATTTACATTTCCAATAATTCCATCAATGTCCCTTTTGTCTTGATTTTTTACTCTTGGCACAATATAGGCCATTCATCTCATCCTTTCACTAATCATGCAACATGTGTCACATGAGTACATGTAGTAGGTGACTTTTATCACATCACATGTCTTTCACGAGCAGTTTTACAACACCCAGTGCCTAGAAAAACATGAAATTCCAACTGTCTCAGAATCCGACGAAATTCGACGTGTTGGCTAGATTTCGCTAGACGATTCCAACGGTGAAGTCCATTTCGTCATCCGAGATCTAGAAAAATTTTGAATTTTTACCGAAATGACCATTTTACCCTTTTTCAGAAAATTTGAATTTTCTCGAGTCTTACATTCTCCCCTCCTTAAGAGATTTGATCGAGTGCGGACAAATCTAACAAATCACACATGCATATGCAACGTGCACTATGCCATGCATGTAAACTAGTCGATGTTTTAAGTATTAAACGCTGACCCAAACCGTACAACTAAATCACCAAACAAGAAGGGATAGGTGGCCAGCGTCGATCGTCTCGCTCCGCGTTGACTCCTCCTCCCGCGGTGTTGTCATGCCTAACGTATCGTTCAGGTGCAGAACCTGTTGACATCGTGCAGATCGCTGATTGTCGTTTTCCATTTTGGTGCCCGATCCGCGGCGCGAATGGATGCGCCGGGATGAATGAACAATCGACGCATGCCGTTAAACCAGCCGATCGCAGCCGAGCCTCCTGATATCTGAAGACCCAATGAAACCTGGCGATAACTTCTCAAATCTGAGGCCTGTACTCTCTCGCAGGCATCACGCTGACGATCGTCGGCCCTGGCTCAAAGTCAAACATCTCATGTATGGCTCTTGGGATAAGGGTGGTGGGTGATTAACTAGTGTGTCAAACTCACCTTCTCGGAGTGATCTCTAATCAGATCTGCATTGGTGGGGAGCCTCCCACCTCGTGCACGTGGGATGCTGCATCATACAATGCCTCATATGGTGCCATCACGTATACTACTTTGATAACTATTGTTGTGGCGAATTCCATAAGGGCAAATGCTCTTCCCAACTACCCTTATGATGCAGGACCGCATGCTGCGGCTTGTGTCCTCTAACACTGTATGGTCCTCTCGATGACCGTCGTCACATGGGTGGAAAGTTGTACTCATGGTCGGCCAGGTGTGCCCATCTTTGGAAACTCTTCCAAAAGTGCGCTATAAACCTCGGGTCCCTATCAGGCACTAGCGGGATCTTGGTGCTCCATGTGGCCCGGACTATCTCTGAATGTACAACCGAGCGGAACCTCTCTAATGTGAAGGTCATCCGCCTGGTAGGAAATGTTTTGACTTCGTGGTAGGTCCACTTATCACCCATACGCATCATGTCCCTGCGATTGTCGTGCAGGAGTGGGTCACAAAATCTATGGTGACGGTCGCTCCCATTCCACTCGATACCACCCTCCCCCAATGGCTGAAGTAGCCTTCTTGGCTTTGGTGCTGACCTTAACACCTTACATGTGAGACATTGTGAGTGAGAGTCACGTGTCTCTTCAAATTGCAGCAGTGTCTTGACGGCGAAGATCTGATACATCTTCCTGACCTAGATGCCTGACAAGTGAAACGATTGAAACTCCCTGAGAATCTCCTCTCTCAAATCGATCAACTGGGGAACCACTACCCGTCCTTTATACCGAAGACTACTATCCATGTAGACGGTCCAGCCCTCATCACCTGTACCTAACTATACCCGATCCCTGATGGACACTATCTCTGTGTCCTGCCCTTGGGACGCAATCACTCTACTCAACAGAGACGGTGTAGCTACTAAACTCCCCAACATACCCTGAGCCTGCTCGCGGTACTATAGCCCAAACTGTCTCTCAGTCTCGAGCATCCGCCACTCCCGGGAAGCTATACTAGCAATGCTCCGTGACTTCGGCGGTCGCATCGTACCACATTTGCCTTACCAGGGTGGTAATGCAAAGTGAAATCATAATCCTCTAGGAACTCCGTCATACAGTTTGCCTCATGTTGAGGTCCGCATTTGCGTGAATATACTTGAGACTTTTATGGTGCAAAGTACACCTCTGACGCTCACCATATAAATAGTGGCGCCAAATCTTGAGCGAAGACTACGACCGCTGACTGCATGTCGATGTGTGGGGTAGTGCGCTCATGATTCTTCAGCGACGGGAACCATAGCTACTACCCTCCCCCAGGACTACATCCAAAACATCCAGTATGGCCCTCGAGGCATCTAATCTGTGTGTACCCATCCTGTTGGGACTATCAAGATAAGGCTGTAGTAAGCCTATCTTGACTCTGGAATGCCTCCTCACATCGGTCATCCCAATTAAACTTAACCTCCTTCTGGGTCAATCTCGTTATAGGTACCGCTAATCGGGAGAAATCCTCAATGAATCTCCTGTAGTACCTAGCCAATCCCAAGAAACTGTGTATCTCGAAAGTAGGCTTCGAGGCCTCTCCCGACTGTCACGGCCTTGACCTTCTCTTGGTCGCGTGAGCGATGCGACACCACGTGTCCCAATCTCACCTCAATAAGCCAAAGCTACTTGCGAACTTGGCATCGAGTTGATGGTCTCACTAAACAAGCGTAACACAATCCTCAAATGATACATGCCCCTTTCGTGGGGTAGATCAAAAAATATCCACGAAGACATGACAAAAGTGATCTAGATAGGGTTGGAATACCACATGCATGAGGTAAATAGATCTTGCTAAGCGCATTCGTCAATCAAAGAATAAATGCTCAAAGTGCCCATCTTGCGTCCTATTATTTGTCTTAGAGATATCTGTCTCCCTAACCCTCAACTAATGAAAACCAGTGCGAAGGTCTATCTTGGAGTAGACTCGCGCTCCTCTCTGTGATCAAATAAATCGTTAATCCTCATTAATGGGTAGATTCTTGATCGTAACCTTGTTCAAGCGCCTGTAATCAATGCACGATCAAAGTGCTTGTCATGCTATTCGCAAATAGAATCGGGCCCCATGGTGAAGTGCTCGGTCTAATGAACCCCTTGTCCAGTAGCTCATGTAGCTGGACTCACGAGTTCCTATGACTCGGCGGGTGCCATCTGTGCGGAGTCATGAGATGGGCGAGAAGTACCCGGTATAACTCGTCTGAGAAGTCTGTCTCTGCCCCGGAGGCAATCCGTGGCTCGTCTGAAAACATCCTCACATGCTACTTAAACTACTCGAGGTGAGTCTAAGTGCGGTCTCACCTCGTCATACAGGTAGACTTGCCCAGCCAACGATTATCCACGACACGGACTCGTACCGCGTGGGAGTAATATCATGCTTGTCCCCTGGGAATACTACCACCAGTCTGAGTCCTACGTATAGGTAACCCTCCTCGCTCTGATCGATAACAACCATAAAATTGTCAACCAATCCATCCAAGGATGACGTCGAGACTTCGACATGTCCATGATCCTCAAGTCCCTTGTGAGTAGAGACCTGAGATCTCTAACTCATAGCCTAGACATATCATCCCCATCCTCGCCTAATCCTAGGAAGAACTCATACAAGGGCTCCTCTGAGGTCTTAACCTCTAAGCCCAGCTCTATCTGGCCCGGTCACGACATCTCTAAGGGTGTACAAATACAGCCCCGAGACATTATTCACATATTGAAAAATATTTCATACCAATGTTCACGCATTCATAGGTAATGCAAGACCATGATTTCATATATTAAATCATATTTAACAAAAAAAAATATTTTATTTTTAAAAAAAATTATTCGATTTTATTTTATTTTATTGAAAACCTAGTGAACAGTGCTCATGAACATTGTTCATGAACAATGTCCCAAAGCTGCCTGACTCCGGAAACGGTGGAGTGGCGGGTTGGGTGCACGAGTGCACCTGTGCGACCACAGGCTGTGCGCCTTGGCGCCCGGGCTACACCTTGCTGTAGTTGGCCAGGTGTGGAAGTAGCGCCAGGCCGATGTCGTGGCTTTGTGGTCGGTCATGTCATTTGCTCGCACGCTGGTGCGCCGTGTCATAACTCCCTCGGTCACGATACAAGTTTTGGCGCCGCGGCCACGACTCTGCCGCGCACCGTGTCGGCGGAGTGTCTCGTGGCGCGATATCGCAGGGCGTGTCAGCGGCCCACTATATCATAGCTGCAGCACTTTGTTGTGACGCGAGCCTACACATCACCTTGCGATACAAAGGATTGTATCGCGACACACTCCGCTAGCCAAGCCACCCGCGTGCGCGTTGGGCTGTATTGCGCCCACTACATGTCGTATTGTGGCACATGCTCGGCCGTGTCGTGGCCGAGCCCTGGCCGTATCGTGGCCCATCCCCTGTGTGCCCATGCCTTTGTGTCACGTCTGATGCAGTTTGTATCGTGACCAAGCTAGAATTGGCGATGTATCCAGCTCTTGCAATTTTTTTTTTTCACATCATTTTTTTTCCTATGTGCTATTCACCAAGCACATAAATCACACAATTCATACACAACAATCACACAATCACATAAAACACAATGCATGTCGTGTTCTAATCCTATCCCGTGATTGCTTATGTAATCACATACCTAACTCTAACATCGAGCCACACCAAGTTGTGGTACTCTCACTCCTTAATGACCATGGCCTAGAAAGCGAGTCCCTCGAGCCCTAGGTAATTTGTATGCCCTAGCTTTGATCTGCATTTGTGGCCGCCCACTGGCAAGGGGTGTCGTTGACAACCTGTCAACCTGCGGAATATTCGTGGATGTCAGGTAACCTAACACCACCCATGAAAATCTGGCAAAGTCTCCTTTGTACGGGGAGTTCTACCCAAATACAACCTGTCCCAAACAGTTTGTAATAGCCAGGGTCCACATCTTGATAAAATAATGTCGGCCACTTGGGGCCCTGCATCAATACTCACAAAATACATCAACTATAATTACCATGGTTCAAGAGTTAATAAATCACTCTTAATTCAACATATATTAAAATGTTCAATTTCTAATACATGTTATACAAAAGTCTCTACCAAAGCCACAACCAGCTTTCTTCTAAACGCGGCCTCTAGTGAGCGTCGTCCTCCTGTACACTCCCTATACTTGAAATAGTGATCCCTCGACAGGGTGAGCAAAGCCCAGTAGTGATAATTTCCTACATGGGTTACTCCTCACCTAAGTGCACATGTCATGGCAAACAATCACACTCAAATAAATACGTGATCCTACTTGAATGTCTACATGCTCAATCCCATGTCTCGAGTCCTCACCGACTCCCTCACACATGCCTAAGCCAAATGCAAGTAAAAATACAGTTTTCAAACAAAAGCTTTTGGTTCTCGAAAACTTACTACCGAGATTCGGTAAACATATTGGACTACCCTCCGAGGCGAATTTGTTGGATAACCTTCCAAAACAATTCATGGGCCCCTCTGACGTGTATTGTTGGACAATCTCCCAACACAATTCTCTGGAAAATCTTCCATCGAAATTCCTTTCACAACATTTTTTTCCTTTTTATTTTCTTTTTTATTTCATGCACTCACTCCTAATATTCTAAGATTTACTTGATGCATATGGAAAGCATTATGCAATCCGTGGCTTCGTGCTAATATATAAAACATGTATATACTAACATAATTAATCCACATAAATCATGTTATTCAAATTCACAATCAATAACACCAAAATTAGCTCACATGGGCTAATTAACAAACACAAGCAATTCATTTTGAATCACTCAACATCATAAAAATTCACACCAAAAATCAAGTCACTATTCACGTGAGCGATTGAAACCCTTGTGTGTTGCCTTTGTTCCGCGACCCTGTGATAAGAGTTTTCTCCTCGGTTCAAACTTGCAGATAGAAAGCACAGTGGCCTCAAAACATCCCCAACCATTTACATGGCTCTTAGCCAAAGAATAACACAAGTAGGAAAAGATCCCTACCTCTTGGAGTTGTCGAAACTCCATCAAATCGGTGTCCACGCGTAGCCCTCGCCGCGTAGATTGACTTTGTTTCTTGCTCCGTCGAGAACCGACGGTCCGCACAGCCAGAAATCTAGAGAGAATGAGCTCTCTCTCTCTCTCTAAAAAAATGAAAAACCAGCCCACTGCACCTTTTTCCAGCCACTGCACGTTTGTTCTTCAATTTTGGAGAAGATAACTATTGCCTTTTGTCTTATTAATTCCATCCATGTCCCTTTAGTCTTGATTTTTGACACTTGGCACAATCTAGGTCATTCATCTCATGCTTTCACTAATCATGCAACATGTGTCACATGAGTACATGTAGTAGGTGACTTTTTTCACATCACATGTTTTTCACGAGCCATTTTACTGCTCTCGGCACCCGGTGCCTAGAAAAACGTGAAATTCCGACTATCTCATAATCCGATGAAATTCGACGTGTTAGCTAGATTTTGTGAGACGATTCCAACGGTGAAGTCCGTTTTGTTATCCAAGATCTAGAAAAATTTCGGATTTTTACCGAAATGACTATTTTACCTTTTTTCAGAAAATTTGAATTTTATTGGGTCTTACAACATATAAAAACTAAGCTAGGAATTTGGAAAAGACTATTGTTGAACTTGTAGAAGACTAAGAAAATGATGAAATGCTCTATTTTGAATGTTGGTTCATGATGAATAATTGTTGGTCCCTTGCTCCGATTCTTTGATTCCATTTTATAGGCATTTCCGAATAACTGTCCCAGCCCACCTTCTATAATAACTGCTCACATCTCCACTAGAGTCTTGTTCTCTAAGTCACTTCTCCACTAAAGTCCTATTCTCCAGTAACCCTTCGATAAGCGCTCCGCGATGCTTTGCCATGTCATGTCTTAAAGGAAAAGTCTTCTTCATCATCTATCTTTGAGACCAACTCTCAATATTCTTAGCTGGTAGCTTTGACAAATTATTTAAAAATTCCATAAATATCCCTGGACCTTTTCATGGGCTTGGACTTTCTCAGATTGGGTTAGGTTTGTACGGTTTGGGCTTGGCATATCTATTTAGCCCATTCCACTACCCTTTGGGGCGAAAAATGGTTCAAATACCATTTAGGCCCAAAAAAATTATTTTTAGTGTAAATAATTGCCCGCTGCATACAATATGGCCCATGGGCCATATTTGTATGAAAAAACTTTTTATAAGTCAAAAGGCTTACTTCCCTCTTCTCATTATTTTACCATGAGGCCCAAAGTGCAACTTACCCCTTTAGATGTGGATTATCAACAGGAAGAACGAACCAAAACCTAAGCCCGGTTAGATGAGTTGAAAAAGCCCAAAGTAATACCTCGAGAAAGCCTTTCGCGAATTTTTCATTCAAACCTACGGCTTTTGACCTCCCTTCTCCTCCACAATCGATTCCTTTTGCGTCAAAATACTCTCCTTTGGGATTTGAAAGGCTCATAGGAAGAAATCCCTTTTATTTACATATTGTCGCCGCTTCTTCATCAATTTTCGCTGCTACTTGCGCTTCAAGGCTCGTCATCGCTGCCGAACAAGCTAACGTCGTCACCACTCCACGAAGCGACGTTGCTCGAAATGACGTCACTAATGATGATGTTCAAACCGATATCGTTGATGACGACATTCGAGGCCAAACGTCGCCGAGCAGCGTTGTATCCGTCGATCCTTCTTTATGAGATTCGATTTTTTAGGCCCATCATCTAACCAGAACTCCTATCACACTAGTGACCGAGATATGTCCCTTTTTGTAAAAGTGATTTGCGATGATTGTTCACTATGACCAGTAAGGGAATATTGAAATATTTATTCTCAATAAATAGAAATATCATAATCCAAGAGAGTTTTCCCGTATTTTCAAGAACTAGGAAATTTTTTCATTTTTTTTAGAACTTTAAATCTTCATTCTTCAAGAAAAAAAAAAAACTCTTTTTCTATTTTTCAGAACTCCAAATCCTTTGTACTTCAACAAAAAAGTCTTTAAACCTCAAGAAGAAATCCTTTTTCGCTTTTTAGAACGTTGAATCCTTGTTCTTCACCGAAAAAATATTTTAAAAATCAAGAAAGACCTTTTTTCGTTTTTCAGAACTCCAAATCCTTTATTCTTCAATGAAAAAGTCTTTAAAAAAATCAAGAAGAAATCCTTTTTCGCTTTTTAGAACTTCAAATCCTTGTTCTTCAATGAAAAAATCTGTAAAAAAATCAAGAAAGACCCTTTCTTGTTTTTCAAAACTTCAAATCCTTCGTTCTTCAATGAAAAAGTCTTTAAAAAATAATAATAATAAAGAAAGACCCTTTTTGTTTTCCAAAACTCCAAATCCTTCATTCTTCAATGAAAAAGTGTTTAAAAAAATCAAGAAATGAGTCTAGTTCTTATAGAAGTTTTTCTCCTTTGTATGCAAATCTTAGTCTCTCCCGCTCTACTTGATCTTTTCGCCTCGTCTACCAATCGGAAGCATCACAAAGGTAACTCCTCAACCTTACCATTTGATGGATCTTAAAAACTTGCCATCTACCTTTAGGTAAGCTGAACAATCTTCAACATCTTACCTTTTCTTGATTAGGTGGCTACTGGCCAACCTTTTTTATTTCTATGTTGGAAACTCACTTACATTTGCACAGATGCACTCACAAGCATGATAATTGCATTAGTGGACCAAGGTGGCATTAGGCCTACCTTTGGATGTGATGAACTTGTGGTAACTTGCTTATGGATTCAACGAACATTGACACATGCAATTCTGACCATGATGGTGGACCAAGGTGGCGAAGTAGGCCTACCTTTGGAAGTGTGTTGTCTGAATCCCGATCAACTTGTGGTGAGCAGTGATCGGAGTGGCTCGGAAGAACCACCACCAGTATTTGGCTTGGATGGATGTGCGACCCATTGCTTATAAGGAAGCAGAACCTTGGTATATAGGGCATACAATTGGTGATGGAATCCGATTGATAAGTCCCCATGGAATGAAGCGCCACAATCAACTATGGAAAGATTGATTGATAAGTCGATAGGATGAACGCCCTTGTGAAAAATCCGATAAGTTCAAAGTTCTTAAGAGAACGAGAGAGAAAGATAAAGTCTCGATTTTTATTGTCACATGTCTGGCCAGAATGTAGGGATAACAAGCCTTTAAATAGGCCCAAAAATACGAAGAAAAGAAACTAAATATTTTGCCAAAAACTAGAAAGGAAACCTTGTACTTTTCCTAAACCACTAAATACTAAAAACATCCATGGAGGAGAAAAAAGGAAACTAGATAGCACCGGACAAGACTTGGTAATAAAAATCAGGAACAAATCAAGCTCGAAATAGCGACAAAATCGGAACAAATCAGCTCAAATAGCGACAAATCGGGAGACAAATGGCACCAAATCGGGAACAAGTTAGCTCGAATAGCGTGAATCGGGAACAAATCATCATAAATCGGCGACAAATTAACACCAAATCTAAAGCAAATCACTACAAAAGAAATATAAACTCCTATTTTCCTAGCAAACACACTTTCTAAATTAAATAAAGTAACTTCTACTTTGACTTGAGAATAAATCACCTAAAAAAAACAACTCGAATCAAAATAGTAATAAATTCAAAAACACTTGAAGAAGCAGCTGTATTCGCGTCTCAAAAGGTTTCACGACCTCGAATCGAATTTTCCATGAGTAGATTGAATTCCTAATGAATCTTCTAGAAGCTCCTGCATCATGGATCCTTTGTGCTTTGATTCTCATCATTCCCCCATTCCTCGAAAAGATTCGTCCTCGAATCTTAACCATAATGTTGTTGATGTTATGAAAATAAATACACATCCTCCACGGTAAAAAGGACACAAAGTTTCTTGACCTTTTTTTTTTTATACTATGGTGGGGAGTTGTTTTCCAACAACTAGAATGATAATATACTTAAAAAAAATTCTGGTTTTTTTTTGGATTTTTCGACTTTTTTGATCAGTTTTTCGACCTTTTTTGACCCTTTTTTTTCAACCGGATTCTTTTCCTTTACTTTTTTTTTTTTTTTTTTTTGTAACTTGGGATGGACAATTCACTAAAAAATAAAAATAAAGAAACAATAAAAAATTATATCCGATCAAGAATGAAGAAAATCGGACTTGGGATGAAGTAGATAATAGGTTGTGAATGAAATTGGGGTTGAGCGAATTTAGAAGGTGTGGATGAGCGGTGACTAAGATGGATTGGACAAAGAAAAATAATAAAAATAATAAAGATAGGCAAACCCGAGGGGAAAAATAGAACATTGCTCGATGCAAATGATCGAACCCGAGTCGACTTGAGGAGACGCGTGATCGAATTAGCTCGGAAGAACCACCCTAGTATTCGGCTTGGATGGATGACCGCGACCCATTGCTTATAAGGAAGCAAGAACCTTGGTATATGAGGACGCCACAATTGGTGATGGAGATCCGATTGATAAGTCTATGGAATGAAGACGCCACAATCAACTATGGAAAGATTGATTGATAAATTAAATAGGATGAGCATACGGAAAATCCGATAAGTTCAAAAGGTTTCTTAAGAGAACTAAAGAAAGATAAAGTCTCGATTTTTGTGTCGTAATCTGTAGAGATGTAGAGATAACAAGCCTTTAAAATAGGCTAATACGAAGAAAAGAAACTAAATATTTTACCAAAAACTAGAAAGAAAACTAACATACTTTTTCCTAAACCACTAAATACTAAAAACATCCATGGATGAGAAAAAGGAAACTAGATAACTTTTAGGACAAGACTTGGTAATAAAAATCAGGAACAAATCAGCTCCAAAATAGCAGCAAATCAGGAACAAATCAGCACCGTCGAACAAGTTAGCTCAAAATAGCGACAAATCGGGAGACAAATCATCACCCAGGCCAATGACAAATTAACACCAAATCTGAAGCGAATCTTTTCTAAAAAGAAATAGAAACTCCTATTTTCCTAGCAAAACACACTTTCTAAATTAAATAAAGCAACTTCTACTTTGACTTGGAGAATAAATCTTTCTAAAAAAAACAACTCCAAATCAAAATAGTAATAAAATTAAAACACTTGGAAAGCAGAAGCTATATTCGGCGTCTCAGTTTCCACAGCCTCCAGAATGCGAATTTTCCATAGTGGGTCTGAATTCCTGTGATCTTCTAGAAGCTCCTGCATCATGGATCCTTTGTGCTTTGATTCTCATCAGTGTTTGTGTGTGGATGATGATATCTTGCGTATATTAGGTATTTCTTTGGAGAAATTGATGAAACAGTGGCTAAAAGCCTACTATTTATTTTTGAATTTATATATTGAACTATTGTGTGTTGGGTAAAGCTGCATGCGAGAGCCGGCGTCTAAGAAGCCTCTTTGACTCAAAACTAGAATAGAAAAGATATTATGTTGGAGAAAACTGAATATTTAAGAACAATAGTGGCAGAAAAGCCTACCTTGACTCAAAACATTAGGATAGAAAAGGTATTATGTTGGGAGAAAACTGAATGTTTGAGAAAAATAGTGGTTGAAAGATGTTGAACAGCGTTAACGGAGACAACGTTGTGGCCAACTGTCAGAATCCTTCTTACGCAGAAGTTCCTATTTTTTAGGCCATCCTCCATAGCCTGAACTTACCTCCTACACTAGTGATCAGTAGATCTGTCCCTTTTTGTCGAAGTGATTTGCGATGATTGTTTCTGTTGATGGGAATATTCGACTAAACTAACACTGCACACTAGTGTGTAGATTTTTTTTGTCTTTTGTCGAAGTGATTTGCGATGATTGTTCCCTATGACTAGTAAGGGAATATTGAAAGATTTATTCTCAATAAAGAGAAATCTCATAATCGAGAGTTTCCTGAATTTTCAAAACTAGGAAATTTTTCGTTTTTAGAACTCAAGTCCTTGATTTCTTCAAGAAAAACCATTTTTCTATTTTTTTAGAATTCCAAATCCTTCGTACTTCAACAAAAAATTCTTTAAACCTCAAGAAGAAATTCTTTTTTGGTTTTTAGAACTTTGAATCCTTGTTCTTTACCAAAAAAATATTTAAAAAATCAAGAAAGATTCTTTTTTCGTTTTTCAAAACTCTAAACCCTTCGTTCTTCAATGAAAAAGTCTGTAAAAAAATCAAGAAGAAATCATTTTTTGGTTTTTAGAACTTTGAATCCTTGTTATTCACTGGAAAAATCTTTAAAAAATCAAGAAATACCCTTTCTTGTTTTTCAAGACTTAAAATCCTTTGTTCTTCAACGAAAAAGTCTTTAAAAAAAAAAATCAAGAAATACCCTTTTTTGTTTTTCAGAACTCCAAATCCTTTATTCTTTAATGAAAAAGTCTTTAAAAAAATTAGGAAACGAGTCTGGTTCTTACAGAAGTTTTTCTCCATTGTACGAAGATCTTGGTCTCTCCTACTCTACTCGATCTTTTTTCCTTGTCTATTAGTCGGAAGCATCGCAAAGGTAACTCCTCAACTTTACCATTTGATGAACTTAAAAAGCATGTCGTACCTTTAGGTAAGTTGAATAATCTTCAACATCTTACCTTTTCTTGATTAGGTGGCTATTGGCCAACCTTCTTTGATTTCTATGTTGGAAACTCACTAACATTTGCACAGACGCACTCACAAGCATGATAATTGCATTAGTGGACCAAGGTGGCATTAGGCCTACCTTTGAATGTGATGAACTTGTGTGTACTGCTTGTGGATTCACTGAACAATGACACATGTGCAATTACAACCATGACATTAGTGGACCAAGGTGGCATTAGGCCTACCTTTGGAAGTGTGCTTGTGTGTGGATGATGATTTATTGCGTCTATTAGGTACTTCTTTGGAGAAATTGATGAAACAGTGGCTAAAAGCCTACTATTTATTTTGAATATATTGTTGTGTGTTGGGGAAAAACTTACTTGGTTGATAACAATGGCTAAGAAGCCTGCTTTGACTCAAAACTAGAATATAAAAGGTATTATGTTGGAGAAAATTGAATATTTGAGAACAATAGTGGTTGAAAAGCCTACCTTGACTGAAAACTTTAGGATAGAAAAGGTATTATGTTGGAGAAAACTGAATATTTGAGAACAATAATGGCTGAAAAGTCTACCTTGACTTAAAACATTAGGAATTTAGGATAGAAAAGGTATGAAGTTAGAGAAAACTGAATGTTTGAGAACAATAGTGGCTGACAAACCTACCTTAACTCAAAACATTAGGATATAAACCATTTCCCCAATACTTCCCCTCTCAAGGCCATGGTGTCAACCTATTTCTTTTTACTTTCCTCGGTTCTTAAATCCCCTTAGATTGAGTCATAGTCATCAATCATCTCTTTGGGTCATGGTCGCAACCATGGAATACCGTGGTCGCGACCACACTACAAAATCTTTCCCATGGGGTGTTGACGTTGCGACGTGGAGAAGCAACATCACGACGTTGACTGTTATTACAATTTCAAGCTCTCTATCATGTTACGCCATGGAGAAGTAATGTCGCGACATTGAAAAGCAATGTCGCTTCATCACAACGAGGGTGTCTTCGTCACGACGAACTCTGCCTCGTCTCGAAGTACCTGAGGCTGCGGCATTTTCCATTCTTTTTCTTCATCGTGATGAGCACTTCCTTTGTCACAACCAATGCCTTCGTCGCAACGTACCTTTTCTTCTCCATGACGTACCTGAATGTATGACTCAACAAATTCTATTTTCTTTAAATTTGCCTGATTTTCATTGTAGAACTATCAATTTCATGCTCTCTATCATGCGACATGGAAATAATGTCATTTGACTTTGAATCTTTTATCACTTGATTTTCCATTTGCTCCTAAGGGATAACCTATCTCTTGGTGCAATGATGTAACGAGTCCAATTCTTTAGAGAAATCTTGCATTTAAATGTATAGTGGCTACAAAACCCACTTTCCTTTACCCCAATTCAGCATGAGGGTTTATTTCCTCAATCTTAGAGTGATTATGATACCCTATCATGAACTTGTCCAGGTGCTCTTTTTGGGGAAATATGTGTACATAGTGGCCTAGAGGCCTACCTCACTCACTCGGATATTTTCGCTCCTATTTCCCCAACCTTGAGATGGTTAATAAGTTTTTATTGGGGATCAATAGGGAATCTTGAAGAAGTTTGTGTTTTTGAGGTGAAGTGGCCAAAGGCAAACTTTATCACTAAGTCATCCCATATTTCTCGGGATCTATCCAGAGAGGGAAAAAGAACAACCTTGGAGAAATCAGTGTGTTGACGAATGTAATGGCAAAGAAGCCACTTTATCACTAGGTCATCCCATATTTCTCAGTCCTATAGTGGTCATCGAACCTACTTTTGGAGAATTGATGACACAACGAGCCCATTCTTAGGGAAAAACCTTTATTTAGGATCATTAAGGATCCTAAAGCCTACTTTAACCTTCCCATCAAGATGTGTATCTCACTTCTAGGATTAAGAGGTCGGAACCTACTTTATTTATTTTGAGAATATACACTGCATATAATAGGTACTGTTCTAGATAAATATGAGAAACAATGGCTAAAAAGCCTACTTTTGATTCTAGATATATATTGAATAGGTACCATGTTAGGGAAGACTTGAATGCTTGAGAAAATAGTGGCTAAAAAGCCTACTTTTTAAAACATATTTTAGAATAGGTACTATGTTAGGGAAAACTGAATAATTGAGAAAACAGTGGCTATAAAACCCACTTTCTTAACTCAAAACTTAGGCTAGTACAATTTCCCCTTGCTTTCAGCATTATTTTTGCCTTAGGCTTATTGAGCCTTTATTAGCTGTAAGATTGGCCTAATCCTTTGGGTAATGCCTAACCTCTCCCACATGGTAGAGAAATACTGTTTAAGGTATTTCCCATTGATGAACCTTTGGTGTGACTCCCTTTGTAGATTTGATGTTGAATGTGTTTTTCCACAGTAGGTTTTTCGAGTATCACCTTTTAGGGCCTGCTTTCTTTAGAGGGTTCAATGGTAATCCCCTTGTAAATGCACCCTTCATCTGTTGTAGATTGTTTTTGTTTCACTTCTACTAGGTTTTCCTCCATTTCCTTTTATTTGAAGAAAGATGGGAAAGTAAGATAACTAGTAGAATAATTCAAGGAAATGGGATTTGTACCTATCAGAATAGTTCCCAAATTTGTTTCTTCGTTTGAACTGCAAATAGACTCAACATTATTTGTAGCTTTTCCTTCATATTTGGTTTTCTCTAGACTGGGATCACTTTTTCCTTAAGATTCCCTGCCTCCTTTGGCTTTCCCTGCAACATTTCTCCAAGAAGTTGCATTTTCTCCATGGCTCTTTGTCTCTACATTCTCCTTTTTTGAGTTATGGTGAACTTTTGGGGAAATTTCTTATGCTGCACCACATGCCATTCTTGTACAGGTGAGATAGTAGGAGGAACTATAAACCTTTAGGGTATTTTCCTTCTTGAAGGGTCATTCATGCCCTTTTCCTTTGGAGAAACATGTCTCTCTTTTGGAGAAACATTATTTTCCTTAGAGAATTTCTTGTTCTTTGCCTCTTATTTTGAGTCTTCAACTTAATGGTATGGATACCTTCCATTTTTTGGTTACAAAGACTATTTCTTTTGCTACCAAGTCATTTTTATAAGTCAAGTATTGCTTAGGAATCCATACCTTTCTTACCCTAGCACTTGGTAAAAATCTCCCAACCTTCTTTGCATTTATCATAGCCCTCGAATTAGTAGCAGCTATATTGATTGAAGCTGCTAGTGGAAATGGATTTTTATCAATCAGCATGGCTTCTTTTCCTCCAAAGGACTTCACCATGACTTCCTTTTCTCCAAGGAAATTTACTGAGACTTCCTTTTCTATAGGGAAATTTACTCTGACTTCCTTTTCTCCAAAGAACTTCACTATGACTTCCTTTTTTCCACAAAAGTTCACCGTGACTTCCTTTTCTCCAATGAAATTCATTGTGACTTCCTTGTTCACCCTGTCTTAAATAACATTCCTGAAACTCTAGCAAGAATTAGTACTATGATTCCAGGAGTTGTGATACTTATAGTAAACTTTTCCTCTAAATTCATCTAGGCTAGGGAGCTTGTGATCCTGAGGAAAAGTGATGAACTTCTCTTTCACAATGAATTCCTAAGTCTCTGCCACATCGAATGTATACTGGGTTCGTGCATTAGAGGCTTATGACTTCTTTCCTAGGTCAGGTGGTGGAGGTGGGTTTGCGCAATAAGTTGGAGAATTTATTGTCCTGTTGCCATTTCTTTCCCTGGGAGGTGCATGATGCCCCTCGAGCCTCCATTGAAAGAAAAGTCACCTTCATATGCTACACATTGTGTAAGTAAATTAGAATGAGCAAAAATCCTCTAAGGGGTTGTGGTCATGGCTGCATTAGTTATTTCCCCTACTACGTTCTCCAGAGTACCACCTTCTCTCCTATAGGGAGAAAGGTATCTAACCTCTTCCTATATAGGTGAGTAGTGAAATTCACCAGCTTCTCGTAGGTTCTTAGAATGGTGCCCCTTGAGTTTGTTAAAAAATTATCTTTTAGGCTTAGAAGCAACTTCCTGCCTTTGCTGCCCCTTTTCTCTAAGGTTCTCCAAGATAGATTGAGATTAATATTTCATTTATTTCATACAGGCAGTCATTATCACTCGTCGGTTCTTTAATTCTTGCATGAGAGCCTGAAATTTATTAGAATTATTTGAGAAAATAATAGGCACATCCACATTACCTACACCCCTTCTTTCCATTTGTTCAATAGGGTTATTGGATGGATTCCCTTACTCTTGTACAAGAGAATTCATCAAGTTTTCTATCTATTCCACCAGGGCTATAACTCTTTCTTCATGTGTTGTTTCTATAGCATCAGATCCTTAGTCCGGAGACTTTACAGTTGTCTTACTCCTCAATTTTGGTAGCATTCTTCAGCAAAAATGGTTCCCATTGTGGAATTTGCACAACTATATAAAAAAACAAAAGATGTGTGGATTTTCACAAAGATGTGTCCCATCGATCGACGTTCCACAAAGAAGCGTCCCATTAGGCGTGCCAATAATGTGTTTGGCTATGGTTTTCTACCATAACATACAAAAAGCATGGGAATTGATGAATCCACGGACGTGCTAGGAAATTATAGTATTTCCAAACTGAAACTATGCCGAAATTTAACTTCTGCTCAAGCGAAAACTAGATTCCCTAGTTCCCTTGATAGCTCCCTAGAGTCTAAGTGGAAAATACTTTGAAAACTAAGAGAAAAACTGTACGAACTAGCTTGAAAGATAACAAATTTCATTGTAGAATTATGCTGAAAACGAAATGCTGAAGCAAGAAAGCTTTGAAATAACAATGCTTGGAAAGAACATATAAAAACTAAGCTAGGAATTTGGAAAAGACGATTGTTGAACTTGTAGAAGACTAAGAAAATGTTGAAATGCTCTGTTTTGAATGTTGGTTCATGATGGATAGTTGTCGGTCCCTTGCTATGATACTTTGATTCCATTTTATAGGCATTCCTGAATAATTGCCCTAGCCCACCTTCTCCATTAACTACTCACATCTTCACTAGAGCCTTGTTCTCCAAGTCACTTTTCCACTAAAGTCTTGTTCTCCAAGTAACTTTCCCCACTTCCAATAACTGCTCACATACTCTATCATGTCATGTCTTGGAGGAAAAGTCTCCACCATCTTCTACCTTTGAGATAAAGTCTCAATATTCTTAGCTAGCACAACTTTGACAAATTATTTAAAAATTCCAGAAATGTCCCTATACCTTTTTATGGGTTGATTTTCATGGGATTGGATTTTCTCGGATTGGGTTGGGCTCGTACGGTTTGGGCTTGGCATAACTATTCGGCCCATTCCATTGCCCTTTGGGCCGAAAAATTATTCAAATACCATTTGGGCCCAAAAAAATTATTTTTAGTGAAAACAATAGTATATCTAGTTCAATACACATTTAATAGTACCTCTTAACATAAAACTTGATTATGATATATTTTATCCAAATGTTTTTTTTTTCTTGTTAGAATTAATCAAGTTGATTAAGTACCTGGAGATTTGGTGTTAATATATTAAACCATTCTTCATTTAAAAAAAACCTATATTTTAAAGCTACTTAAGAGGAAATAATTTTAAATAGTCATACTTAATAACTTTCTAACATTATAAATTTTATTATTTAATAAATAAATTTCATATATAATATATCTAGAAGTGTTATTTTATATCTATTTACACTAAACATATGAGGATGTTAACTAGAGTAATTCCTTAAAATGTCTATAAAAGAAAGATTATATTATTTTTTGTTATTTGCAAATTGATTAAAGAAATTTGTATTTGATAAATAATAGATAAATACCAAAGGTCACGTTTGGTTCTTATTTTTTAAAGCTATTCTTGAGAACATTTTATGAAAACACGGAAAATGCCCAAATGACGTTTTCTGAAAACTGTTATTATTCTCTAAATTTATTGGTTTCTATGTTCTCTGTGTTTTTTAGAACAAAAAAAATGGGAACCAAACGTGTTCTAGCTATTTTCCTCATTCTCCTTGTTTTTGAGAGCAAAAGATAATTTTCAAAAACTATAACCAAACAAGCCTAAAGAAATTACTTTAACAATTGTGAAAGATAGTAATATTAATACATGTTGATGTTGAATTATCGGATTAAAAACGAAATCATCTATATATGAACAACAATATTTATAAAGTTTCTAATCCAAACAAAATACTCCCAAGATCTATGTCAAAACATTAAGAATAATAATATTGCAGTAAATGCGAAAACATGCATGGATTCATAGGTTGTTGAAAATTGTGAGTTCTGAATCTTTTTGTATAATACGTATATCCGAGATTCCTCTCTCATTTCTCTCTGAAGATGGGATGCCTAGAAAGAACAGAATAATACGTATATATAGAGGACCATAACCCTGAAAAACCTAACTAGTAATATTCCTATTTCGCCTATCATAAAATCAGGAATTTACTATCTGGTATCTACACAATATAACATACTTTATTATATGCTTCAACCCTTTATTCAACATTAATTAGATCACTGTTATGTTGGGTAAATTTATATAATAGCACTCAATAACATATGTGGGTCCACATCAATTATTTTTCCAACAATCTCCCAATTGGGCCACATATGTTACACCTTATACATAACCTTATGAGTTTAAAAAAATTTGCTATCATTACCAAAAGCATAACCAAACAACCTCATCCATCAATTATATCATATAGGATCAAAGCAATTTTCATTACATTTATATCATAACTAAATTCATCAATGACCACATATATCAATATAACCAAACGACATAGATCAAGCAAAGATGTGTAGCATGGAAATTGCATGCAATGTGATCTACACATGCCTATTTCCAACTGATTATGTCATATTATTTTGTGAGATCAAACATTATAAGTCAAAGTGAAAATAAACTGAATACTTTATTTACGCATAAATGTCTGTAAGCATATAATGTATTCAAAAAACAACAATAAACATAAACTCCATGTGAAACCCCGAGAAAATCCTAATTTTCTGAAAAATGGTAAAATGGTAATTTCAGTCAAAATCTAGAAATTTTCTAGATCTCGGATGACGAAACGGACTTCACCGTTGGAATCGTCTCGCGAAATCTAGCTACCATGTCAAATTTTGTCGAATTCCGAAACAGTCGGAATTTTCACGTTTTTCGAGCAACGGAGTAGTGGGAACGCAGCACATTTGAGGTGGCTCACAGTGTGCCACGTGTCAGGTCTGAGTGTCAGAAGCAAGGAGAGCCAAGTGGGGCCCATGTGGACATGTGGCATCTCCTAATTGGATGAAAATCCAAAGTGGGTGGATAAAGTGGATAAGGAAATCCAATGAGCCAATGAAAATTTGACAAGTGGCAAGTGAGGGGACAAAAAGGGAATTAATTGAAAAGAAAAAAAGACATCTTCTCCATTTTTTGGCTGGGTGTCCGACAATGAGGGGGAGAAATCAGTTTTAGAGAGAGAGATTCCAACTTCTCTCTAGATTTCCCAGCGTTCGGACCTTTGGCTCTCATCGGGCCAAGAGGCAAAGTTGCTCTACGTTGCAAGGGCTACCCGTGGGCACCGGTTTTGTGGAGTTTCGACAACTCCGGGAGGTAGGGGTCTTCTCCTACTTGGTTTATTTCCGGTTTAAGAGTCTTGTTAATGGTTTGGGTGGTGTGAGGTCGTTTGATCAGTCCCGAAAATTTGGGACTGCTTGTTAGAAATTTGAGACCCATTTTGGACAGTCCACGGACTGTTTGTGTGGCTTGTGTTATATTTATGTGTTAAAGTGTGGTTTTGGGTGTTGTGAGGCCGAAAATCGCCAAGAATTTCGGTTCCAAAGAAGTGGAACCGAGGTTGATGAGGGGGCTGTCCATGGACAACCCACACACTGTTTTTAGGGACTATTAAAAACAGTCCCGAATTGCGTGTTGCACCGAAAACGTCCATGTCAATTTTCTTAAAATGAATGGCTTGAATTGTGTGGAAAATGAGAGGTTGATGCATGCTAAATTGATGTGTTAACATGATGTTTAAATTATATGAAATATAATTGTGTGTAAGCCATTGGAATTGAATTGTTAATTAGCCCATGTGAGCTAATTTTGATGTTATTGCGATGAATAAATAACATGTGGTATGTATGTGAATTTTGTCAATATATGCATGATCGATATGTGTTGGATGAAAATGGCATAATGCATTTCATATGCACCGGGGTAACCTAGAAAATTAGGTGTGAGTGCATGACATGAAAGAAAAATGAAAATGGTTGTGAAAGGAATTTCAAGGAAGATTTTCCAAAGAATTGCCTTGGAGAGTTGTCCAACAGTTCAAGTCGGAGAGGCCCATGACTGTTTCAGAGAATTACCCAGCAATTCATCTCAGAGGGTAGTCCAATAGATTTTCCCGAAACTTGGTAGTATGTTTTTTAGAACAACCTTTTGTTTTGAAAACGATGTTTTCTCACTCTTGGCTTAGGCATGCATGAGGGAGTCAGCGAGGGCTCGAAAAGTGGGAAAGGGTGAGTCACATTCTCATCCATTTCATGTAGACATTTGAGTATGAACATATATGTTTTACTTGAATGTGTTTAGTTGCCATTACATGTGCACTTAGGTGAAGTAATAGCCCATGTAGGATGAATTGACCTCTTTGGGCATTGCTCACTCTGTAACACCAAAATACCTAAAATTTTATAATAAAAATTATTATATATTCGGGTATAGTGGAACTGACTTGGGTATTTTTAAAAATTTTTTTTTATTGATTAGATGATTGTTGAATCAGAAATGAACCCAAGTGAAAAAGAAAATATAAAGAGAAGAAATTGGCAAAATGGGGACCCAGTCGGTGTAAATAGTTTATATGTCTAAGTGATATTAGGAGAAATAAATGAGTAAAAGGAAAAAAATCAAGGAAATGACATGTGGCATGTAGGAAAGGGAGAAGCTTCCTCCTTTTTAATACGATTAAGAGTGATCCATAAGAAAGAAAAATAGAGAAAGGAAAGGATTAGGAGAGAGCTCACCTTCTCTCTAGATTTTCAAGCCGATCGGACCATAGGAGTCTCCGTAGTACGAAAGGGAAGTCCTTCCTAGTGACAAGAGCTACAAGTAGGGCCGGAACCGGGACTTCGACAAACTCCATGAGGTAGGTCTTCTCCTACTTGGTCTTCTTCTACCTAAGGATTGTTGGGTAGTTATCGGCCTTAAGAGGAAAGTTGGTTGCATTTTTAAAACCATGGGAAGCTGCTTACATTGTGGTAGTGGCCATCGAACAACAGAGCTGATTTTTGGAGTGCAGAGTGAAGGAAAATTGGTAGGTGCGTCCTTCTAGTAAATTGGCCACATCAATTAGCTTGATGTTAGGATTTGAATTTCTCGTTGGACCTTTGTAGACTAAGTTTATAGTCCTTTTAATGAGGTCAGCCCGGCTAAATCGAGATTGAGTCAGTTTGTCGGTTAGTCGATAGTCATTACCTTAGAGCCGGGTTTGGATCGAAATAAAGAGAGGGTGGCAGTGATCATATGTGAAATTGTAGCCATCAATGAACTTGATGTTAGGCTTTTGAAGATTTCTTAATTCGGACTTATGTAGACCAAGTTATGGTCTTTACTCTGAGCAGTCAAATGGGACCGGAGTCGATCAAGCCAAATTAGATCAAGCCGATGAATTAAGTCAAGCGATTGTCGTCCAAGCAGTGGTCATCAAGCCGAGGAGTCGTCAAGCTGGTGGTCGTCAAAAGCGGTGTCGTCAAGCGATTGGTGTAGATCAAGCGGGTGTGCGTCAAGCGGTGGTCGTCCAGCGGTGGTGGAATCAAGCGGTGGTAGATCCAAGCGGTGGTAGATCCAACGGTGGTCGTCCGGCAGAGTGGTCGTCAAATGGTGGTCGTCAACGGTGGTCGTCAAGCGGTGGTCGTCAAGCGGTGGTCGTCAAGCGGTGCTTCGTCGGTTCGAGGTCGGCTCTCGTCGAAGTTGACTACGCGCGACCTCCAGCCGGAAGGTCATATCTCATGTTTGAACTCCGATTTGGGGTGTTCTTGGACTCTATGGAAAGCCATGGGTCAAGAATACATTCATATACCTGCAGGAGGATGTTAGATGTCAGACCGAGGTGACGAGCTCGTCACTTCCGGTGCGCTCGTCGATTGAACCGACTCGTCAAGTTGACTACACATGACCTCCAACGGAAGGGTCCATATCTCCTTCGTTGGGCACTCCGATTTGGGTGTTCTTGGACTCTATGGAAAGCCCATTGGGTCAAAAAGAATGATATATTCTGAAAGTATGAAGATGTTTGACCGAGGTGTGGTAGAACGAGCTCGTCCAGTTCAGATTCACTCGTCGGTTCAGGATTATTGTGTATGACCTCCAACTTTGGAAGGTCCTAACTCCTACGTCGAACTCCGATTCGGTGTTGCTTTTGCACTCTATGGAAAGACCATTGAGTCCAAGAATCATCTACACATATAGAATGTTTAAATTGGAACTCATATTGAACTCCGAAAATCAATCCTAACCAAAACCACTAGTACACTTGAATAATATTGTTCTTTAATGGTTTTGGAATAGGGACTGACGAGGAGAAAAAGTCAAACTGTGATTGAGATTCCAAGGATTGGAATCAAAGTGCAAATATTTTTGGGTTTGTTCTACCAACTCCTATTCCTCGTTTTAAGTTTTTTCATATTTGTTCTAAAAGCATATTGAATTGATTTAGTTGATTTGAGAAAAGTGATTGTGAAATATTTGCATATAAAATTTCATGATTATTGAAGCCATTGTTTATACAAGCGTACATATTGTACTATATTTTTTCTATAAAGTTTGAAGGGCGCCCCTTAATAGAATGTTGGATTTATTTCGCATTAGGGATAGATTAGTATACCCGATGAGATTCGAATAAACGTCTTGCGAACTATTGATGTGTCACTCCGTCAATGACCAGTGGACCGATATCGGTAGTGTTCACTATTTGATTGTTTGCCGATCAGCAGCCAGCGGAACCGTCTTGTGTTATAAAACCATGTGATACCGACTGCGGCCCGAGGGGCGGAGTGCGTGTTCGTTATCTGTATATCGAAGACATAGGTTAAATTAGATTGGAGCATAAGCGAATTGATGGGCCTCGCGAGATTGATTGGCATAAGCTGAAGTGATTGACATAACGAGATTGATTAATAACTGAATTTATTTTGGGCCCGAGATTGATTTTGAATTGAATTGAATGTCGAACTAAATTGAATTTGTGAGCATATTTGAATTGATTGAGATTGTGAAATATTGATTATGAAATGTATTTATGGGATGATCAATGAACTATAATTTGTGTATATATAACAAAGTATATGTAATGTTTATAATGATCATCCAAATGATTGAAGTGCAATTATTAAATTGCATAAATTGATTTAAATTTGGACGAGGAATGGATTTGTATAGAACCACTAAGCATGAAAATGCTTAGCGTATTGTTTTACCAATGCGCAGGTACCAAGTGATAGATAGTGATCGATAGCGGACCCAAGATCGAGGAGCGTCGAGTCATAAAGAAAGAAATCTCGGAGTATGCTCCGACATGTGCACTCATTTCATGTGTTCTTTTTTGATATGGATATTTTGTATAAACAGATTTGAATCTTGAACATCTATTTTGTAAATCGTTTGAAAAGACTTTGGATACTACATTGTAAATGGATTTTTATTAAATGTAAATGTTTATGGGCTTACTTAAATTTGTAATCGCTTACTTAAAAGATATGATTTTGAGTAATTTTGAGTGATTTTAGTGGCATCCGGACTCGGTTCGGATCTCAGCCATGGTCGGGTCGGGTGGGGCGTCCTGTTTTTATTGATATCGAGCCTAGAGTTTAGAGCGGAGTTCTACAAAATGATTTTTAAATTGTTTGTAAGCGATTTTGAAATTGTGTTCTTTATGCATTTCATTTGCATATAAAGGATGACATGACTCACAGCGCGGATCTTGCTTGGTCTTAATAGGATGCGCTGTGGACGGTCGGCTTCCAGCAGAATTGCGAGGATGACCAGAGGACTCGCCAAGCAGTCCTGCTTCAGGTGGAAGGTGGGCAAGCATCCCATGGCCCACCAATTAATGAACCAGAACAAGTGGTAGGAGGTACTATGGGTGTATCCTCCGGTGCTAAGTTCAGCCATTGCAAGAGCGGGCAACCAGTACCCAGTGCTTTCGAAAGCGATCGACCATTGAGAGAATGGAAAGGTACCGACTTATGTAGATTTGTAGGAAAGAAAGAGGATGAGTCTTCTATGGCGAAAATTGGCTCAAAGAGAGCCAGGCGAATGCTTGTCAAATGCATTACTGGCGAAGAGAGAAGTTGGAATGTCGACTCATTACTTGAAGTTCAGAGAGGCTTATCGGTGGTGGGTTTAAAGTGACCGGGGACCGCACCATCGGAGAAGTGACATGTGGGAGTTCTTCTTGGATGAGTTCAAGAAACATTATGTAGGTCGCATTTATCGAACAACATGAGGCGAGGTTCATAATCTGAAGCAAAGACGGATGAGTGTGTTGAATATCAAGAGAGATTCCTGCAGTTGAGCAAGTATGCTCAGAGATACTTGTGAGTGAGGAAGAAAAGTGCCGTAGGTTTGAAGAGCTGACATGCCAATACATATTCGATCCCATGTCACAGCATTTTTGCCATGAGGATTTCTCAAAATTGTGACATGTGCATTGAATGTGGAAGAGTAAAAGAAAGGAAAAAGAGAAGAAAGGATAAAAAACCGAGGGGAAAAGAAAAATCGGGTGATCCATTTGTAATGGCAATAAAGGAAAGAAATTAAGGGGACCACGGGGTTCCAATCGGCCTATAACCGCAGGCTACCGGTAGAATACTACCTCTACCGGCACCATCGATTCTGAGTACCGGAGGTCCTTCTAGGACGGATTGCTCCCAATGCCCCCATTGTGGGGAGAAATCATAAAGGAGAATGTTGGAAACTACAGGTGCTTGTTTGATTTGTGGATCCAAGAGCATAGAGCAAGGAATTCATCTAGGCTACGTTCATTTATGACTGGGCTGGGGTACATCTTTAGTGTTACAAAAGGCAATAAAGTGTTGCATCACCCAGTGTTCGAGACAAGGGACACAAACTTTGGGTAAACCCGAAGATGGTCGTACTCGGCTAGAGCATATGCAATGAAAGCGAGTGGAAGATACCGACGCCCCGGATGTGATAGTCGATAATTTTACTATCTTTGATACTAATACGCATGCATTGATAGATCCGGATCGACTCATTCATACATAAATGCCCGACATACCCAACCTAGGTAAATTGCGAGAAGTGGCGAGTATGACATCATGGTGTGAACGCATAGTGTTATTGTGAGCGAGTCTATATAGGGTGTCCCATCAAAATCTGAGTATGAATTTTTGGGAGATTTATTGAGTTATCCTTAAGGGGAGTTTGATGTGATATTGGGGATGGACTGAGTTGTCCCGACTCAAGCAATAGTCGGTGTAGAATGAAAGAAGTAGCCTTAAAGACTATCGAATGAAGATGAAGTAACCTTCATCGATTGAGAGATCCAAATCTGTCTATCTAATGTGATATGCGCATGCTGCTAGAACAATGGTACGGAAAGGATGTGAAGCCTACTTGGCTTATGTGATTGATATGGTGAAGGCAAGGCCCTAGTGTATCGATATCCCTGCGGTGCGACTTTGGGATGTGTTTACGGGAAAAGTTACGAGTTGCCCCACATAGGGAGATTGAGTTTGCTGACGTTGTACGGGTGCCACAGGCATCCATTTACGTCTGGAATGGCTCGCTGAAGTAGGAATTGAAATTGCGGAGTTGCGAGAAGCTTACTAGAAAAAGGGGTTTATTAGACCAAGTGTATCACCATGGGGAGCTCCGAAGTACTTTTGTTGAAAAAGAAGAATTTTTGCCATTTATGTGGTCTGAGACAAGCCCGAACAAGTTAACGATGTAAAGAATAAATTATCAGGTTACCCGGAAATTGATGATTTGTTTGACATTAAAAGGTGCAAGTATCTTTTCAAAGATTGACTTGCGATGCAGGCCTATCAGTTGAAATTAAAGATAATACGATGTGCATAAGGCGGTTAGGATGCGATATGGACATTATAAGTTCCTTGTAATGCCGTTTGGATTGACAAATGCTCCAGGCGTTCATGGACCTAATGGCGTCGTGTTTCCGACCCGTGTGTGGTCGATTTGTCATTAGTGTTCGCAGAGCGGCAGTGTGTATTCAAAGATCGGGATAGTGTGACACACACCTTAGAGTAGTGTTAGAGACTTTGAGAAAAAGAAGCGGTTATGCAAGCGAGCAAGTGTGTGAGTTTGAAGATAAATTGTCCTTTCTTGGGCATATAGTATCGAAAGAAGGAATCAGAGTAGATCGAAAAAATAGAAGTGGTTGTTGAATGAAACCTAGAAATGTTACGAAGTGCGTAGTTTCACGGGACTAGCGAGGATACTACAGAAAGACGTTAAGGGGTTCTATGGCTGGCCCCAGATGGCGAATTGCTCCGAGAAAAATGTAAGTATCAGAGATGGAGTGAAAAATGTCAAAGAAGTTTCGATAAGTTGAAAGCATTCTTAACCGAGGCTCCGGTTCTTACTCAACCGACCGGCGGTAGAGAATATGTGATTTTTAGTGATGCGTCGCTAAATGGACTTGGATGTGTCCTAATGCAAGAGGGTAAAGTGGTAGCCTATGCTTCAAGACGGTTGAAGTATAGAAGGAACTACTTACGCATGATTTGGAATTAGTATAATTGTATTTACGCTGAAATTGGAGACATTATTTGTATGGAGAAGTGTTTCATCTGCTGATCATGAGTGGTCTTAAGTATTTGCCCTCACGTGAGAAAGCAACGAGGCAACGGAGATGGATGGAGCCCGGTAAAGATTATGTGTGTAATTGATTATCACCCGGGAAAGGCCAATGTAGTGGTTGGCGCTTTGAGTAGAAAGTCAATACGAAGGCAGCTTAGGCGTTGAATGCCCATTGTCATTATAGCGATGATGCTGTAATTAGCGAAGCGATAGCGAGGCCAAGGTTTGTTGAATCCAAGTGCTAGAGGCATAAAGGAAGAAGAAAATTGTGCCATAATAATCGGATTAGAAATGGTAGGACATGAGTTCCTGAGTGAGCAAAAAATGGAGTGTTGTATTTTAAGGATCGGGTTTGTGTACCAATGCCAATGATTGAGGAAATCCATACTTGAAGAGGCACATAGTGGATCTTTTTCTATCCATCCATTAGCACAAAGATGTATCGAAATTTAAAATGTCATTCTGGTAATTAGGGATGAAAGAAGTGTCGGGGTGTAGCCAAGTGTTTGGTGTGTCAAAGTAAAGGCGAGCATCAAGTTCGCCGGGATTATTGTAGCCTATTAGAGTCTTTTAGGGTGGAAATGGGATAGAATCACCATGGATTTTTGTGGTTTGGGTTACCATTGACGGGGAGAAGGCATGACTCAGTTTGGGTCGTAGTAGATCGATTGACCAAGTCAGCTCACTTCCTACCCGGTGAAACGGACTATTCACTTGTAAGCTAAGCGGGTTGTATATCGAAATAGTTCGGTTATCGGATCTATGTCAATGGCTGGCCAGAGATAGAGGTTTTCACTTGAATTTTGAGAGAAAATTGCAAGAGGCCTTGGAGCACGGCCGAATTTGATCTGGCGTTCCACCTAAACGGATGGACAATCTGAAGTGATCAGTTACGGAAGATATGTTAAGGAGAGTTGTGTCTGATGGAAGACTATAAGGGTAGTTGGGATCATACATTGCTTTAGTTGAATTTGTGTACAACAACGGTTTCAGTAAGTATTGAATGGCGCCATATGAGGCTCATATGGGAGAAAATGTAGAACACCATTGTGTTGGGCGAATTAAAGTGAAAAGAGAGTGATTGGCCCACGGAAGCGATCTGAGGCGAAGAAAAAGTGAAAATGATTAGAGAGAGATTGAAGGTGGCCACTGATAGACAGATATCAAATGCCAACATGAAAAGAAAAGATATTCGATATGAGATCAGCGAAAAGGTGATTTTGAAAGTATCGCCTTGGAAGAAGGTGATGAGATTTAGAAAAGAACAAGTTGAGCCACTGATTTATTGGCCCACATGGAAGTGATTGAAAGTGGGACCGGTGGCATACAGATTGGCATTACCTCCGGACTTGGAAAAGATCCATGATGTGTTTCACGTGTCCATGCTATGGAGGTACCGATCAGACCCGTCACATGTAGTCTCTTCGGAGACAATTGAGCTGAGGCCAAATTTGACATATGAAGAAGAGCCAGTAAAGATTTTGGCTCGGGAAGTGAAGGAATTACGGAATAGAAGATTACGTTGGTCGAGTCTTTGTGGGAAACCATAAGGCCGAAGAAGCCACTTGGAAAGTGAGAAGCGTCACGACGGCAATATCATAAACATTTGACTAAGGTAATTTCGAGGACAGAAATTTTTATTAAGTGAGGAGAGTTGTAACACCCAAAAAATACCTAAAATTTTATAATAAAAGTATTATATATTAGGGTATAATTGAGCCAACTTGGGTATTTTAAAATTTTTATTGATTAGATGATTGTTGAATCCAGAGAAATGAACCCAAGTGAAAAAGAAAATATAGAGAAATTGTAAAATGGGGACAGAGATTCAATTGTAAATAGTTTATATGTCTAAGTATTGGGAGAAATAAATGAGTAAAAGGGAAAAATCAAGGAAATGACATGGTGGCATGTAGGAAAAGAGGAGGAAGCTTCCTCCTTTTAAATGCGATTAAGTGATCCATAAGAAAAAGAAAAGAAATAGAGAGAAAGGGAAAGTTAGAGAGAGGCTCACCTTCTCTCTGGTACCTAAACGATCGAACCATAGGTCTCGTGAGCTCTGAAGGAGATCCTTCACAGTGACAAGAGCTACAAAGTAGGCTGGGCAGGGACTTTCGACAAACTCCATGAGGTAGGTCTTCTCCTACTTGGTCTTCTTCTACCCTAAGGATTGTTGGGTAGTTATCTGGCCTTAATGGAAAGTTTGGTTGCATTTTAAACCATGGGAAGCTGCCACATTGTGGTAGTGCGCATTAGCCGGACCTTAGAGCTGATTTTCAGATTTTTGAAGTGAAGGAAAATTGGTAATGCGTCCTTCCTAGTAAATTGTATACATCAATTAGCTTGATTTTAAGTTTTGAATTTCTCGATTTGGACCTCTGTAGACTAAGTTATAGTCCTTTTAATGAGAGTCAGCCCAGCCTCATCGAGGTGGTCGGTTTGTCGATTCGGGTCCCAGCTAAGCCGTACCTTAGAACGAGGATTTTGGATCCGAAATAAAGAGAATTTGGCAGTAAGTCTATGTGAAATTGTAGCCACATCAATGAACTTGATGTTAGGCTGAATTTCTTAATTCGGACTTATGTAGGTAAGTTATGGTCTTTTACTCTGAACAGTCAAATGGGACGAAGTGCGTCAAGCGAGGTCGTCAAGCGATGGTAGATCAAGCGATTGTGGAGTCAAGCGGTGGTCGTCCAAGCGATTATTAGATCCAGCGGTGGTCGATCAAGCGATTGGTCGTCAAGCCGGTCGTCAAGCGGTGGTCGTCAAGCGTTGGTGCGTCAAGCGTTGATGATCAAGCGGTGTGGATCAAGCGGTGGTGGAGTCAGAAAGCGTTAATTAGATCAAGCGGTGGTCGATCGGCGGTGGTCGTCAAATAGTGGTAGATCCAGCGGTGAATTAGATCAAAAGCCGGTGGTCGATCAAGCGATTGCTTTCGTCGATTCGGGTGCTTCGTGAAGTTGACTACGCATGACCTCCAACTTCGGAAGGTCATATCTCCTTCGTTTGAACTCCGATTTGGGTGTCTTGGACTCTATGGAAAGCCCATGGAGTCAAGAATACATTCCTATGCCTGAGGAGGATGTTAGTCTTCGGACCGGTGTTTGGCCGAAGGCTCGTCGCCGGTCTTGACTCGTCGATTCAGTCGGCCTCGTCAAGAGTTGACTACACATGACCTCAACCGGAAGGTCATATCTCCTTACGAACTCCGATTTGGGTGTTCTTGGACTCTATGGAAAGCCCATTGAGTCAAGAATACATTAATATTCTGAGGAGTATAGAAGATGTTTGACCGAGGTGGTAGACGAGCTCGTCCAGTTCGGGTCTGCTCGTCAGTTCAGGATTTGACTATGTATGACCTCCAACTTTGGAAGGTCCTAACTCCTACGTCCGAACTCCGATTCAGTGCTACTGACTACATGAAAAAGCGGGTGGAGTCAAGAATCCATCTACATATAGAATGTTAAAATTGGAACTCATATTAAACTCGAAAATCAATCCTAACCAAAACCACTAAATGCAGCGAATAATATTGTTCTTTAATGGTTTGGAATAAGACTGACAATGAGGAAGGAAGAGCCAAAGCTGTGATTGAATTCCAAGTTGGAATCAAAAGTGCAAATATTTTTGGGTTTTTCTACCAACTCCTATTCCTCGTTTCAAGTTTTTGCATGTTGTTCTAAAAGCATATTGAATTGATTTAATTGATTTGAGAAAAGTGATTGTGAAATATTTGCATATAAAAATTTCATGATTATTGAAAATAAACTGTTTATACAAGCGTACATATTGTACTATATTTTGCTATAAAGGATTTGAACGCCCTTAATAGAATGTTAACCGTTTATTTCGCATTAAGGATAGATTGGTATACAGATAGGGTTAAATAAGCGATCTTGCGAACTATTGATCATGTCACTCGATCAGCCCGGCCAGTAAGGGACCGTATCGAGTAGTGTTCACTATTTGATTGATTTATAACCGATCCAACGGCCCAATGAGGACGTGCTTGTGTTATAAAACCATGTGATCAGGCACAAGCCCGGCGGGACCGTGTAGGTGACTACGATATCTGTATATCGAGGAGCCTTAGGTTAAATTCGTTAAGGGCATAAGCTGAGATTGATGGGCATAAAGCTGAGATTGATTGGCATAATGAAGTGATTAGCGAGGCAGGGTGGATAGCATAAGCGAATTTATTTTGAGCTGAATTGATTTTCGAATTGAATTGAATGTCAGAACTGAATTGAATTTTTGAGCATATTTGAATTGATTTGAGATTGTGAAATATTGATTATGAAAATGTATTTATGGGATGATCAATGAACTATAATTTATTGTATATATATAACAAAGTATATGTAATGTATTTATATTGATCATCCAAATGATTGAAAGTTACGAGATTATTAAATTGCATAAATTGATTTAAGTTGGGCCCGAGGAATGGATTTGTATCGAACCACTAAGCATGAAAATGCTTAAGGCGTATTGTTTACCAATCGCGGTGCCAGTGATAGATAGTGATCGAATGCGAACCCAAGATCGAGGAGCCTCGAGTCATAAAGAAATCTCGGGTATGCTCAGAACATGTGCCTCATTTCATGTGTTCTTTTGATATGGATATTTTGTATAAACAATTTGAATCTTGAGCATCCCCATTTGTAAATCATTTTGAAAAGGCTTGGATCTCCCCACATTGTAAATGGATTTTGTTAAATGTAAATGTTTATGGGCTTGCCCAATTTAAATGTCCTTCAGCAGATATGATTTTGAGTAATTTTGAGTGATTTTAGTGGCATCCGGACTCGGTTCGGATCAGCCCAAAGCGAGATCGGGTCGGGTAAGGGCGTCCTACCACATCGAGGAAAATTATTCCAGTGCGGAAGGTTCCTTTGGGGATGGGACTCATCAGGGTCTTAGAAACGAAAAATGGCCATATGGCCTTGTTATATATTTGTAAAAATAAGGTAAAAGGCCAGTTTTGGATAATTATGAAATTAACTCATTTTTGTATAAAATATACATTTTTGAGTATGGTCTTATGGACCAATGTGGCCATTTTACTCATGTAGATGCCGTGATATGAGACACGGGTGATACTGCTGAGGTTGACGATTGGTCAACGGGACCCTCCCGGGATTTGGGGCGTCACGCTCCCACTAAACCGACATATCATCTAACTATATGACACCCATAAAAGCAGTGTGCTGATGGAAGACCTTGGGTGTAAGTCCCTTAGTAAGTGGATCCGCAATCATAGAGTTTGTGCCAATTTGCTCTATAAAAACTTGACCACTCTAAACTCTTTCTTTAACAACCAAGAACTTGATGTCAATATGTTTTGACTTCAAGGAGCTCCTGTTGTTATTGGAATACATGATTGCTAACTTATTGTCATAATATATCTTTAGTGGCCTTTCAATACTACCTAAAATGTGCAGTCTAGTGACAAAATTTCATAGCCATATTCCATGAATGGATGCCTCAAAACGTGCTATAAACTTTGCTTCCATGGTGGAGGAAGCTACAAGTGTCTGCTTAGTACTTCTCTAAGAAATAGCTCCTCCAGCCAACATATAGATATAGCCTAAAGTGGATCTACGACTGTCTTGGCATCCAGCATAATCAAAATCAAAATACCCTCATGTTGGGGGATTTACCTTTACACTTTTAGGGGCATTTTTTTCCAAGCCAAGATATTTTCAAGGTTACTTTTGCAAGAGGTTAGTTTTGAAAATAACTTTTGTTTTTATCAATTTTAAACCAATTTCTCTAACCTTTTCCTCTTATTGGTCAAGTGAACAAGATGAGATAATATTTATCTCACTACTTTTTTGTTACTAATATTTATCTTACTACTTGAAAAAAAGAAAAAATAATCTATATTTGGAATGTCTTCTTAGTTGACAAATAAGATGCGACTGTAGAACTGAATACAAAATAAATCAACAATTTCATATAGTTCAAATAAAATTAAATATGCAATCTTAGATAGACACTTTTGTGAATAATTATGTTAAAGTCGAATATATCAAACTTTTTTTTTTTTTACATCTATGTTCTTTGTATATTACATTGTCGTAACTTGTTCTAAGGGTTCTAACCTAGATCTCTCGTAGCCCCTTCTCACCAATTTACTACTTGCTACTTGATTTAGGCCTTAGGGGAGAAATATATCATACATGATGTGTTCTTATGATTTTAAACTTTTTTTGTTTTTTATATCAAGAAATGGGTAAAAAAAATTCTATTTAGTTAGTGATTTTTTATACATAACTTTATTTAGTAATTTAAAAAACAAATTTCAAAGAAAAAACATCTTTTTGTAAAAAAAAACATTATTTACTTGCAAAGTTGGAAAAATATCCAACTTTAAAGAAACGAAAATAATTATAAATCTATTCACAACCACCACACTTCAAACCCAAAAAAAAGCAAGACAAATAGCTTTAAATCACCCACGTTTATATTGGCCTTTCCCAAATATTGATCTTTTTAAAATGCATGTAGATCATAATGATCCAACGACTCCAACACCTTTTCCTCCCACTGATCAAGAAAACGAACTTATAAAATTTCAAACTTGCTAGAACGAGCCATTACAATCTTTGTAGAAAATGAATAAAAAAAAAAACTCAAATCACTCTCAAGTTCTCAAGATTTCTTTTCTTCTTGTTATTAAAAAATGGTTCATTCCATTGTAATCAACAATGGCCATTTCTTCCAAAAGGTTTCCCTCACCTTTGCTTATCTTTTTGACATATAGGGGTAGCCAAGCTCTTGCATTCATCCATTCCAAAATTCTTAAGAATTTCCTTAGAATACTTTGTTTAGCAGATGAACACCACTCCTTTCTTTTGCTTAACTTCCATTCAAAGGAAATAAGCCATTTCATCCAAATCAGTCATCTCAAAGGTTTGTTGCATATCCTTCTTGAACTTGTCAATAAGTTCAGAATTACTTCCTGTAACCAGCAAGTCATCAACATACAACGAGACAACAAAAAAATTAATCTGATCACCTTTGATGTAGAGGGTAGCTTCATTGATACTTTTTCTAAGCCCCAACTGCGTCAAATGCTCATCAATTTTGCCATATTAGGCCCTTGGTGCCTACTTCAGGCTGTAAAAAGACTTCTTAAGAAAATACACATCATATTCTTGCCCTTTCATAGAAAATCCCTCAGGCTGTTCTACATAAATATCTTCCTTGAGAAGACCATTAAAAAATGCAGACTTGATATCTAGCCAATACACTCTCCAGCCCTTTTATGCAGCAATTGCTAATAACAACCTGATTATTTCAAGTTCGCAAGTCTGGCTTTGTGCTTGTTGATGGAACCATCTACATTTAGTTATGTTTTGAACACCCACTTTACTCTTATCACTTTTATGTCTATAGGCCTTTTCACATGCTTCCATGTTTGATTCTTCTCAATCATACTTAACTCCTCCTTTTGTTGTAGCTATCCATTTTGGATCTTTCTCTCCTTTCTAGAAGTCTCATGTTTCAAGGAATGCAACATTGTGCCTCTCATAAATTTTAGAAAGTGGTATTGTGCCTCTCACAGGTGCATCATCCACAAGTTCTTCTTCATTAAGTTGAGACATAGGAATTAGGTGAGGAAATAAGGCTTGTTGTTTTCTTTCCTAATTTCATAGTTTATTTTCCATGAAATGCACATCCCTACTAACTAGAACTTTCCTTGCTTGTGGCTAGAAAATTCTGTAAGCCTTTGAAACTAACCTATAACCCACAAAGATTCCAGCTTTTGCCCTTTGATCCATACTAGGCTTTTGATATGAGGCACATAAACAAAGCACAAGCATCCAAATACTTTGAGATTTTTCCAGAGAAGGTTTCACCCTCACCTTTCTATTTTATTTCAAGTTTCAGCTTGCCCCTTCTTGGGTTTTCTTAAATCTCACACTCCTTTCTTTTTTAAAATATTTATTAGTTGCATAAAACACCATAATATATTTCCCCAACCTCCACACCCACCGTTCAACACGTTGTATATTTAAAAATATTTAAATAATCAAATATTTAAAAATAAATTAAATATAATTAATTATCTCATAGTGCTTCCTATTACCAGTAAAAAATTAGTAGAGTAAAATCAGCACGAAAAATCCATTTTAAGAAATTTGACCTCATTCAATTTTTTACCTTGTTTTGATAAATATGTCCTTCCTGTTTTTTTTTGGAAAAAATAACCTATTATTTTAAGAAATAATATAAATACATCAAATGAAGAAGGGTATTTTTATTCAAAATGAGTTTTATACACACACACACACACACACACACACATATATATATATATATATATATATATATATATATATATATATATATATATATATATACTATATATATTATGATATGATAATTCATTGTACGTTATTTATACTTACCTCACAAGGATTATTGTTTCTTGCATTAATGCAATAATGTTTGGAGTATTCATTCATATGGAGATATTCACCTAATTTGATTTTGTAATTTTGCATCAAAATACAATAGATAGTGATCCATATTTGTGGTATTTACCAAATCCTATAAATGGTATCCTTCTTTTATCTCTTATTTCTTTTTCTATTTTTTATTAATATAAAAGCTTCTATTATAGAGAAATAGTTTGTATGCAAGCATTAATACAAATAGTATGATATATGAATAGAGCGGACAAAAAAGGCAGGTAAGTTAGGAGATGAACCATGCACTCAACCTCCAAGATTCGTTCAAATCATAACACGATGCACATCACATCCTCCTCTCCTCCTCCCCCCAAATAGACACGTGGCATTATTTTAGTGAATAAATAATTAAATATAACGACAAAAGTCAAAAAGTCCTGGGCTCGAACTTGGAGAGAAGAAGCAAACATGTGAGGCATAGCAGAGAATTATGGACTTGGGGGTTGGGAAAATCACATGCCATAATGCCAACTTGGCATTCTTAGCTGTCATTTCATTTCACTCCTAGTCCTTATGGTATAATCAAATATTAGTTCTCTCAAGAGTGTAAGAGTAGTCACCCAAAGGCGAGAAGTTACAAACTATCGAATTACTATCTTTTGGGTTAGAACTACGATTGAGCGAGGTCATGTGGTAGTGCTTTTTATTGAGAACCGATGCATAACGGAAGAGGGATACAGAGGGCTACCCGATGTCCCAAAGATGGGTATGGAGTGAATGTTAGCTAAAGTGTGGGCCACTTAAGTGAGCGAATAATCGTCGCCCGAGAGTTCGGTTTCTCAAGGTATGAAATAATCTTTGACTACACACTTGGGTTCCACACGAGAGTGTAGAGTGGTGCAAGGCACAAGGTTATACCTATCAATTTAGTCTTTTGGGTTGGGTTGCTCCGATTAAGAACTGAAGCCACATCATTGGTCTTTCATTGAGAGTCGGTGGGAGGGGCTGCAGGTGCCCTAAAGGTGGGCTATCGTGAATACTAACCGGAGTGTGGTAACTCAAAGTGAGTGCATGCGATGCGCGGACATCTGGTTTCTCAAGGGGTATGGAACGATACGATTTCACATCGGTTCCAGACAAAAATGTGGAGTGGTATTTAAGTTTGAGAGGTTTTCCCACATATCAGGCCGGTCTTTTGAGTTTGGCTCTTGGATTAGGCTTGAGGCCCTATCACCTCCCTCAAATGAATTTCATTCAACCTTAAAAAATAATAATAATAATAATAATATAAGGTAAAACTCCATTTTGGAATTCTTCCCCCTTTGCCTTGGATCCGTCAAATCAGCCAGCCATCGTGTAATTTTCGACCGTTGCTTTTAAGAGGCAAATGGAGACCACTAAATTTTGGTTCTCGATAATTTTGGAGTCAAAGTTCAAACGACATTTTCATGTCGACACACACACGTGTCTTTGTCGCTCAAATAAGCCCAGTGGTAGGCATGATTCATACCTCAAGTTTTTAGTTTAATTACATATTTTATAGCTCCATTTGACCAATATTTTGGATTTAATATGAATATTGTGCATACTTTCGTGCATACGATGCCATATATCTTCCAGCAAAATATTGGAATTTGTAGAAGAAAGTTTGAATAAAGGGTTCATGTGTAAACCAACTTCTAATAGCGACCAACTCATAAGATTTGAATTTAATATGAATATCATGGCTTCAAACCATGTTTTCATTTTTATTTTTATTTTTTTATGTTTTTTCATATTTTTGAATTTTATGGTTTTCATAATTTTAAACTTAAATAAAAAAATTTATGATATCAATTCTATAGATATTAATTTATATTTTCATAAGTTAATATACATTAATAAAATCTAATTGCATAACATAAAAATAATAATATTAAAATAAATTGATCGAAAAATGTAAGTCTATGATGTTTTTCGAAAAATATACACACACACACACACACACATATATATATATATATATATATATATATATATATATATATATATATATATATATGTATATTTTTTTTTTTTTCAAAATTTGAAGTAATTCTTAATTTCTTTTAATTGTTTAGAAAATATATTTTGAGCATAAATTTTTTATGGAGTTCTTTATTGTCAATTATTTTTCTTTGGAATCTTATAAATAATTTTAGATAACCCTACTAATAAATCCTGAAATATAGGCACTCTATTTTTAATTTATGAGAACATTTTTAACTATCTTTTCTATTTTTTTTCCAACCTTTTCTCATTAATTTTTTGTAACAATAAATATTCCAAGTCCAACTAAAGAAAATGTCCTCTTGCCATTCATTTACTATATGGGGTAAAAGTGGGAGTTGGTGAAACCATAAGGAGGTTATATCCTTAAAGCTTAAAAGGAACACCTTGTGCATTAGGTGATTACTATCGTATGTTATTGTACCTGCATTAACTATTCACTAGTAATTTTGCACCATGATCCTGGTTTTAAGATTTTTACTAGTTTTCACATAAGACACCAATTTGCCATCCTCTTTTATTTATTTATTTATTTTAATAATAACAAGTGGTAAGGGAAGCCGACAAAGGCATTTGAATGTGAAGCAATTGACTGAGCCGAAGAAATCTGGGTGGACAATGATTGTCAAAACAATAGCTGAACCTGGAGCTAGAATGTGATCGGGGAATGCCTTTGCAACATCGGAGATGCGTGTATAGAAGAAAGAAAAAAAGATAGCCTGAAACCAAGTCACTAAAATTAATACAAACATTACAAATTAATTGTTTTAGAATTTGAATACAAAAATGGTTGTTTAGGGTAGGGGTGGCAAATCCATATATTTGCATTGAAAGGAAATAGAGACTTCGACACATTTCTTGGGCGCGTGAGGACTTTCCTCTTCTCAAATCATGTATAAGCCCATAAATAAGTTTTAGTATATAAACCCAATAAAAACCCTTGTCTTTTTACCATGTGGGACAAGACCTTTTCTGAAAAACTATTATTTACTAATATAGATTAGATTGAGTGTACTAGTTATATTGTTGGTTGGATGAGTAAAATAACAAATGCTGCAAGTGGATAGTATTTAGTTTCAATTAAGTAACAAATAGTCTCTACTTGATGGAAAAAACATTTACAATACAAAAGATACTCTGAAAAGGTCTTGGGGTCTCTCTCCAATGTCCAAAGATCAAGTTATGCCAAAGAAAGAAGCCATTCTTTTACAAAGGATTCCAATACATACCTATTTTGTTCTAAGGGTGACCTTTCATGATCTCTGCTAGGTAGGAAAAGAATTATTCTATAAGATCCTTTTGTGCACTAGGAAAAGGCTCAAGTGTGTAGTAGAGAATGATGGTTCTCTTTTTTTTTTGTTATTGAATTATAATAAAAGCATTTTTAAAGACGAATATTAATAGCTAGGAAAAGGCTCAAGTGTGTAGTAGAGAATGATGGTTCTCTTTTATTTTTTGTTATTGAATTATAATAAAAGCATTTTTAAGGACGAATATTAATAGCCACTGAGACCTGACTAAGTGGTTAAGGTTGGATGAAGCATAGGAAAGGGATCATGCTCGAGTTTTCATGAGAACAAAATACTACAACGTTTGTAATGAAAAATAAATAAATGTAGAAAAAAAACGGATATTAATATCCATAATATACAATCTCGCATAAATTCTGCTCCTGAAATCATACGCAAAAAAGAAAGTAGTTTATGAATACTAATTTTTTGGTCAAACTATGAGGTGTCACCAGAGATTACATGTGCGCATGAAGAACGTTTTAATTAAGTCATCTCCTTGAGATAATCTTCATACAAATGGAGGGATCGTATGGATGGAAAAGCTACAACTTGTAAATATAATTATATTACCGAGAGGCTGAGGCTGAAGCAATTTAGTTTAAGATAGAAAACTCGGTAACTACGTGTTTGATTGATAGTTTCTGCAATTCTAACTAGATCACAAAAAGAACGTAGATGACATATGGTGAGTTAGGTTTAACAAATTAGTAAGCATCTTGATCTCTTATTACATATATTGGTTAGGAAAATCTTTGAAACACGAAGCATCCTAATTATAGTAACACCATAATTTGGACACTCTTATAACATAGGCCTGGTGCTTATTTGTTTTTTTTTTTTTATTGAGAAAAGTTTTGTACATTCCCTATATAGGGCTTCATTAAAAAAAAAAAAAAAAAGAACTTATTTCCTACTACAAGAAAATTAAATATTCCCGAACCTTATTTTTTTGCAAATTAAAATATTTATTCACTATGTAACTCTTTATAATGATGATTGCAAAAGCGAAAACTTTGTTGGTTAAACTATAGCATATGATTAAAAAAAATTAGAGTAATGTTTAATTGACCAGGGTTTCTATTATTTCAATTTTTGACATAAGAAAAAAAAATTTATAATAATAAACAATATGATTTAGCTATTAATTTCACTTCTATGTTAGAAATAGATTGATAATTGTATGGTATTAATTTTAAAAAAAAATGAATGTCATGTCGATGACTACGATATTATTCTGCGTTAGATTGAGTATTATTTTTATTTTTTAAACTATTTTAATAATTTTTCTAAAAAAGAAACACAATACATTAGCTTCTGGGTACAATAATCATCTAATAATTAGTACCAAAAGGAAAACCAGTTGGATGTTAACACACAAGACTCGACTGATAAGTGATAAGAAGAGGGAAAAAAAAGAATATAAGAGGACACGTGTCGTATGATGAGAGCCCCACGCGTTGCGCCTTTACAAATGCTCACGTGTGTAATTTGTATATATCGCCCCTCTCCCATATTTATCTTTACTTTCCGTGTGCCAAAGACAGGACAGGCCTGGTTTATAGATTAGAGAGGATCAAGGGGGAATGGAGAATTTGTTGGGTCTTCTGAGGCTTCGAGTGCGCCGAGGAATTAATCTAGCTATTCGCGATACCCGTAGCAGTGATCCTTATGTGGTCGTCACCATGTCTGGACAGGCCTGTCTTCTCGCTTTATTCTTTCTCTTTTATCGTAAATCTTCCATTTGGGCCTCTGCTTCTTAGGTTTTCTTTGTTTATTCTTCTTTTATGTTTTGTTTGTTGATGAGCTGATTGATTTCTAGGAAATTTGGTATATATTTCTTTGCGGGCGATATCCTGTTGATGTTATATTTGCGATTCTGAACAGATTATTCCTCTTCCGATAATGAAATTGAACAGAGGAGGAAAGTCATTTTCTTTTGTTTTATTTTGATTTCTCACTTTCCCCCAATTTAACTTTTGCACTCAATTGCTTGTTTGAAAAGTTGCGTCCTTTTGCCCAAAGGCGAATATTGAACAGGAGGAACTTGGTTCTATTGGACTTTCTTCTTTAACAGCTTCGGATCGCTTGAATTTCCATTAATGATACATGAATTGAATTGATGTAGAAATTGAAGACCCGCGTGATTAATGACACTTGCAATCCTGAATGGAACGACGAATTGACTCTCTCTATCACCGACATCAACGTTCCAATCAATCTAGTAAGGAATAATAACTTCGTTTAAAGTTTTTTTTTTTTTAAATTGAAACCAGAGAAAAAGAGCGATAGAATTGATTCTACTTTTGCAGGCAGTGTATGACAGCGACACATTCACCGCAGATGACAAAATGGGGGAGGCAGAGATAGACATTAGACCCTATGTGGAGTGCCTGAGAATGGGATTAGAGAATCTTCCAATGGGGACGGTAATCACGAGGGTTCTGCCGAGCAAGACGAACTGCCTAGCTGATGAGAGCTGCTGTGTTTGGGACAATGGCAGAATCCTGCAAGACATGTTTCTGAGGCTCAGAAATGTTGAATGTGGGGAGATAGAGGTCCAGATTGAATGGATTAATCCTCCTGGCTGCAAGGGAGTATTTTGAATGAGGTATATTATTGTCTTGCCTCTTTTGGTACAGTTGGTGTGACTCATAGATAAAGCTTTGGATTGACATCGGCGGTTTGGGGCAGTGGCCTCTATTCTCTTGTAATCTGAAGTTACAAGAAATACCATGTTATCTGTTGTTGATCTAATTCCTTCCTTTCGTAATTATGTAATATAGTAGCGGAGCTAGAAAATATGGTCAGAGGGCATGGTAGTGTGATGATTAAGTATCATACCTTTCAAACAAGAGATCAAGGACTTTGTAAACATTTTTTCCCAATTTTCAGGGGGGCAAGCCCTATGTAGTTATGTTCTGATGTAATATATTGTGGGTGTTCCCAACATCTTACACTAGTGTCGTTCGTTTTTTTTTTTTACTTAATATTGGATATAACTTTTTTTCAGCTTAATATTAAATAGTATTTAATAGTATTAAGTATTAAGTTGCTTGTTTTTTAACATTAAGTAGTTTGTACTACTAGCTCTCCTCTTTGTTGGATAAGGGCGGCGTTTCTTATTTTGGAAGATGTCTTTTTACGAATAAAAAATATTCGGTTTTTATTTAGATTTTTTTAAAAATTTACGATATAAGTCGTAGAAAAAGTTAAAAAAGTAACATCTTGAAAACTAAATTTATTTAGCTTTACGACAAAAATTAAAAAACAAACGTCATCTAAGTCCTTTGATAACCGCTCAGTTGGTGTAAAACATTGGGGTGATAGTCACTTGATGGTCGTGGTTTCAAAATTCTCATTTTGGGTCACCGCTCAAGGTTTGGTTTTATTTAGTACATTAATTTTAGAGTCACCAACAATCACGCTTTATTAAATAAATCTAAAAATAAAAATCATTCTGTGATCCCAAAGAAAGGATCTGAGATGTGATTGTATTAGCAATTGACAACTATGTTTTTTAAAATAATCTATATTAGGTTTTCTAAACCATAGCCCATAAGAAGTTGTATTATATTTTTTGAATTCTATTGTATTCTATTTTTTTTTAAAGCGAAAAATAATTTTATTGATTCAAATTAGCAATATATTCATAGAAATATAGAATCAAAATTGTTAAAAACCATGTAGGATGAAATAACATCTAGGTTAATAACATAATCAATCGGTTCAAAACCTGTATATTTGATAATTGCCTATATATTTAATATTATTATTGTGACTAGAATACCTATGACTCTAGTTTTGCAGCATATTGACGATAATTGATTTGATTTCTTGTCATTGATCGAATATATTTTTCTCGTCTGAATCGCCCTTTCAAATAAACGACGACAACCTATACACCTGAAATCATTGATTTGTGTGCTCATTTAAATCGATTCAGAAGTCATTACTGATTTTTCCATCTCCAAGCTATAGGTTGTGTTTTGATTTATGAAAAATACTAACAAAAACAAAAAAAAAAATTTTAAAAATGATATTTTTTTTACTTTTAGTTGTCCAATAAAAATCTCAAAGAAAATTAACAATAAATAAAATTACTTAGAAATGTACATATTTTTAAACTATTTAATTTTTATATTGATGAATTAAAATAAATAAAATAAATTTAAGTAGCAAATAAAAATAAGGGTTATTTGATTAAAAGACAGTTTGAAAACAAAATTTTGGAAATCTAAGTCTTTATCAATTTTTGTCCTCGTTTTGATAAAAATATGCTTATTATTTTCTTGTAAAAATAACCTTTTTTTTTTCAAATATACATGTAAATACAAGAAATGACAAATGACATTTTTGTGTACAATGAGTCAATTTTCTAGGAAAAACATGGAAATTGTTAAATTTATAAATTTTGACTTATTTGATGTCTTTTAACCAAACATTTCTAAAAATAATATGTTAGACTTTTAATTATATTTATGTTTTCCTTCTTTTTTTTTTCTTTCTATTTTCACTCAAATTTCCTAAGAACAAAACACAGACTCAATCTTTTTTTATCGATTGATTATCAACTTGAGCATTAAATATTGTGATTGTTTCAACAACTTCCATCTTTGCAGGACAGTAAATAAATATGCACCAATAAAAAGCTATGAACTATATATTTTCTCCAATTAACTAATTTTGAGAAATTCAAAACAATCTTTCACATTGTGAAAAGATTTTCTAAGTGTTTTATTTCAAGAAAGCACTTTTCATTTAGATGTACTAATCCTATTATATTTTGGAACCAGAATAAAATTAGACATTCTTTCAATGGATGAATAATTTAAGTGCCTTAATATTTTATGCCGTAAACAAAAAGAATCAACTGTCTTTGTTAATACTATTAAACTTAATCAATCAATTCCACGCATAGTCTGACAAATTATTCCAAGTATTTTTGGAAATGGTATTATTTTGCCTCCAATTTCTGAATCTAAGCTTAAAATATTAATATAGGGGTGGAGCCGTGCTTGTCTGTTTTACATTGAAATAAAAACTTTATTATTGATTGAAGAAGATGAAAGACCAACCATTGAGGTTTGGCTCCGGTGGTAAATGCACGAAATGGGTTTATGAAAGAATTCAGGTTTGAATAAAAAAAAAAGAAAACAAAAAGGAAGATAAAAGACCACTACATGTTGGCGCCATAATGGGGGTTCTTGAAATAAATATGAAAGATAAAAAACAGGATGATTCTCATATTGAGGAAAAGTTATCAATCCCTTTTGTTACTCCTGAATGTTACTTTCTTACCATAGACGTTATATAATTTAGAGTAATTTAAGAGGGCTTATGTTTGGGTATCAATTATCTAAAAAAAAACTATCAAACATGTAGGTGAGATCGTTGAGATCTCTCATAATTTAACCGTAAGTTTCGAAGCCATTACAAGAACGCAGCTTGTTTTATTATATATAGCCACCGTCCCGCTATCCGACTTGAGCGACCACCGAGACAGACATTTAATTTAAAAGCCGCTTTTTATGTGATATACAAACCTGCCTAAGACATCCTATGACCTCTACTCAAAAAAATGTTTAGTATTAATAATATTCTTGTTAAAGATCAAAGACTATATGCATGTTTTTTTTTTCATTCAAGTAATGATTATCCTTAGATTTGATAATGGGGTCCGACTCTAGCCGTACGCCTTAATTTTTGTACCCCATATTTTTTGGTGGTCGGATTGAGAAAATAAACGCTCCAAATATAACCAGGCTTATCGCTCGCCATAATAGGCCCGGGAGGACCATCTTGCTTGGGCCTGGGCCACCCATTTGACCAATTTTTTATTTTAAAATTTTTCATAACTACATATTATCTTTTAATTATTAACAATATTAGTTTTTTTATTATGAAAAAATTTAAAATAATTGGTTATAGAAAAAAGAACCATTATTAAATATTTATTTTTAATAAAATAAAATAATATTAGTATGAAAAAAATTAATTTAAAATAATATATATATATATATATATATAAACATAACTATAATAATTTATTTTGTATAATCTTTTAAGTACATATGAATAAACTATAAGTATTTAAAAAATATTTCTTTTGTAAAATATAAAATTTGTAAAATTGTTATTTATAATTATTTTTAATATTTTAATGTTGTGACGCTCCAAAACCCGGAAACCGCTGACAACCCATCAACTCCAATACTCGCACGTCTTGAATCCGCACACCACCACGAAAATCGGCCCTTGTACTTCCGAGTTCTACCCAAAGTACATAACCTATCCCTACCATACAAAATGACAACACAGAGTCCAAACGCGAGTAAAATAACGGCCACTTGGGCCCTTGCATCAATACTCACAATACACACCAACTATATACAACAGTTTCAAGAGTTAATAAATTACTCTTATACAACATATATTAAAAGTTTAAAACATTATAATACATGTATACATAATAATACTCAAAGCCACTACTCCGGCTTTTCTTCTAAAATCCGCCATGATGAAATCCGTCGAACGCCTCCCAAGAGACTAGTAAAAAATATTCCTCGATTGTGGTGAACTATCGCCTAGTAGTGGAATCACCCTAAATGGGTTACTCCCCACCTAAGTGCATATGCAATACTCCAATGTAAACACACACTCAAGTAAATTCGTGATCCTACTTGAATGTCTAAATGTTCATTCTCATGTCTCGAGTCATCACCCGACTTCACATTCCGCTCTGTTTCACAAAGATTAAAACATCATTTCAAAACAAACTTGGTTGCTTCAAAATACACTAACAGATCTTGCAGAAAAGATGGGACTACCCTCCGAGGCGACGTGTTGAGAACTTCAAATGGGCCACTACTCCCTATCCGAAATGATTCACACCGCTCAACCTCATTCTCTCGAAATCATCATGTGAAATTCCTTCAATCATGTTCTGCCAAAATTCGTGGTCATGCACTCACACCTAATTTCTAGTGCTACCTAAATAGTGATAATGAAAACGCATTTACATGTTTATTTCGTCATTCATGCTAATATATTCACTTTTTTACATATATATATATATATATATATATATATATATATATATATATATATATATATATATATATATATATATATTAACATATTTAAATCACATACAAATACGCATGACTCTCAATACAATTGCACTAATATACCAATTTTTGGTCAACCATCACCCAAATTAACTCACTTAAGCTAATCACAAACTCATCTCCACGATTTACACACACAATTATTATATTTCCATATAATTGTGGACTCCCACGTTAATACACAAGTTCATGCATTAACCTACTAATTCCTATACAACTCAAACCATTCATTTCATCGGGCCAAGACCCAACACACTTCGGACGCTTTTTTGTCCATTTCACAGCTGAAACCCAGGACTGCTTTTAACATTCCAAAACAAGAGCAAGTGGGTTGTCCGGCGTACCCACTCATCAAACCTTGTTCCACTTTTTGAAATCCTATTTCCATGGCCATTCTGTTTCATACACACCAAAACATAACAGTAGTATAAATTATACCACTAGTGTTCTAACATCTGCGGTGGATCGCCCAAGATGAGCTCCAAGAATTTTAACAAATCGGTCCCAAGTTTTGGTACCGATCAAACGGCCATTCAAGACCTCAAACCAATCGAATCATCAACAAAACACTTAAATCGAAAATAAACCAAGTAGGATAAAACCCCTACCTCACGGAGTTTGTTGAAACTCCCTAAAACCGGTATCCACGCGTTGCCCTCGCCTTGTAGAACGACTTTCCTTTTTGCTCCGTCGAAATCCGACGGTCCGATTGACCAAAACTAGAGAATGCCTCTCTCTAAAATATCAAAATCTCAAAACCTAATCCGTGATTCTTTTTTTTTTTTCCCCTCCTCTTCACGCTTTGCCTTCCTTTTCAAGGAGAAGATGATCACTATTTGCTATCTTGTCTTCTTCCTCATTAACATTTCATTTAATACCCATCATGTCCTCAAGTCTTGATTTACGCGGCATTATCTGTACTGGCCCATTTCCATCTTTCACTTCGCGACACGCTGGCCACAAGCAGCATGCTTATGCGCGACCTTCGTTTCACATCACACGCCGTTTACGTCACCCGACACTCGACGTCGAAAAACGCTGCAGACATTCACTGCCCCGAATTAATAAAACGACGTGGTAGCTAGATTTCGTGAGACGCTTCCAAATCCGTGAAAATCCATTTCGCCATCCGAGATCTAAAAATTTCTGATTTTTAACGAAATTACAATTTTACCATTTCGTAAAATTCAGATTTTCTCAAGCTTCACAACGCTCTTCCTATTTCTACTGCTTTTACGCGCCCGCATAAGCACTGCTTGAGCTTAGCAAAAACGGGCTCGGGAAAAAAGCGGGCCAATTGGCCCACCTCCCTACCCGCTTCGACAAAGCAAATAAAGACACTTTTACACATTTATTTACTTGAAAAGCCAAAAATAAAATTGATCGATGACGTGAGTTTGGCCAGACTTAAGATACCTTGACCACCAACAGCTTCATATGAAAGTGTAACCCATTCAGAAAACTTAACTAGCATAAGGGGAAAAAAAAGAAACCAATATGAGCTGCCCAAGTTGAGATTTCCGGCTCATCTTTTATTTTGGGATATGGTGTACAAATGATCCCGATTTTTACGTCCCATTTTGCTTTTAAACGCAGGCCCCACTAGATATCATCAAGTCTACTTCAGTAGTCTTGCGTAGTCATTCATGTCCATCTCATTGAAAAAAATTGCAATTAGACCGAAAACTTTAACACAAGGTGTTCAACAGAAATTTTAACCACGTTTGATCATGTGACATTTTTTAGAGGCAGGGATATGGGGTATCTTGGGACCCAAAAAACAATAAGGGACAAAATGAGACATGCAAAACTAGGGAGGATTTGTGCACCTTATTCTCTGTTTAACATTTGTTTTGGCTTTTGGTTATATAGTTATAGCCAATTGGTAAGAAGGAAGGTGACATTCAAAAGAGCCCTCTGTATGGAACATTCTGCTCAAGTCAGTGTTGAAGCTACGATGCTCGATTCAACAAAAGCATCTCATCACCAGGGAGAAGAAATGTCTGAGGTGAGAGAATTCTTCACCATCCTCCAAACTGGAAGTTAGTTTCCTGTCAATAATCTTGACAGAAGGGAAAACCCTCTCTTCACTGTCAATGATTTGCTTTTTGATGGAAAGCCAAAATCAAATTCACCAATAAGAGAAAGAAAAGAAGACACCAAGAAATAATAACTGGGTCATGAACCACATTTGATCATCTCTTCCGTTGTTTTCTCAATTATTCTCAATTCAAATTTGATCTTCCACAGATACTCTCTCTCCTTCCACCTATTGAACGAAAATATGTTGTGGAGCTTGCAAAAGGGATTGGGCATTTCACAGGTGAATTAGCCAAGCAGGCTGCTCAAGTTCTTGCTATTGATTTTACTGATAAAAAGACCCCTAAGGTAGATTTTTATTCCCATCCTCCCAAATTCATAGATATATAAAAGTACGAAAATCTCATCACCATGGAAACTTTGCAGAATGAGTTCCTCTAACAATGGCCACTTCAATAATGCGACGTTCATGTGTGCTGATGTTACTTCTCCTAACCTGGATATTTCATCAGATTCTGTGGACTTGATTTTCTCAAATTGCCTACTAATGCATCTCTAAGATAAAGAGGTAAACAACAATGCTTATTCCACTTTTTTTGAACTCCGGACGGGGGAAAATTAATTTTTGATCAGATGTGGAACATGATTGCTTGAACAACAATTTTGCAGAATTAGTTCATGTTTATTAATTCAGAGTGTCTCTGTTCTTATATGGAATAGCAGGTTGAGAATCTGGCTGAAAGAATGGTTAAATGGTTGACAGTTGGTGGTTTTCTGTTCACTTAGAGAGTCTTCTTCTCATCAACCGGGTGATTCCCAAGGGAAAAACAACCCTACACACCCTCGTGAACCGAGATTTAATAAAAGGGTTAGACTTTCATTTAACTATAGTCCATTTTTGTGATTTCTACTCTGTAACAAGAGAGGGTTATTGTTTAAGGAATTTGTATATAAAAGTATCCATATGGAAAGGCTTATATATGTTGATATGTTTCTTACTAAATATTTCTATTCTGATTTGTAATGCAGGTATGTAAAGAATGCTCTACATATGATGACTTGGGGAACTCCTTTGAACTGTCGCTTATGAACTTCAAATGTGTTGGACCTCATGTATGACAATGAACTGCCGTTGAGCTGAATTTATTAATTTATCTTTTTTTAGTCATCAAGCATAAGCCATCAATTGAAATGCTAATGCTGTTTTCTAACCACATTTTTGCAGATCTATTGGCTATGGAAAAAATGTCGATTCACTGGATGACAAGGGATTTCAGCGGCTCCTGGATAATGTGCAGTATAAATGCTGAGACATCTTACAATATGAGCGTGTCTTTGGTGAAGGTTTTGTAAGCCCAGGGGGACTTGGTATGGTTTTCTCTAAGTTAAGCAAAACGACTTATTTTCTTTTATTTGATGGACCATACATTAATATAAAGCTCCATGTCAACCATTAACTGGGCATGAGGAATTTATCACTCTAGTGCAGATGTGAGGTGATGATGCTTTCTTGATGCTGATTTTCAAAAGCTTGTGAAAATTTTATCTCTTTCTTCTAGCTCCAATTGCTTAGCAGTATAATAAATTACTGCTCATTAGAATTATTAATTTTATTAACTATTACGAATTCTAATTACCGACAAATTCTTGCACTGAGAAAATCCTGAACTTGATCAGAAACAACAAAGGAATTTGTGTCTTAGTTGGAGCTTAAGCCTGGCCAGAAAGTCCTGGATGTAGGTTGTGGCATTGGTGGAACTGAGTTCTACATGGCTGAGCACTTTGATGTGGAAGTTGTTGCCATTGATCTGTCCATAAATATGGTTTCCATTGCCCTTGATCGTGCCATTGGACGCAGTTGCTCTGTTGAATTTGAAATTGTAGATTGCACCAAGAAAACATATCCTGATAGTACCTTTGATGTGATCTACAGCCATGACACTATTCTTCACATACAAGTAACCATTCTTTCTTTCTTCATTTGATTCTCATGGCTGATTAAGGTTGTTCTATGAACAACCATAAAGGGTCTCACTAACTTGTGCACATTCTGTTCTTTCTGGTTATTGCTACTTTACTCAATTATATCAGCTTGATATACCTTGTTGATATTATATGGTGTTACTTGGTTGTTTGCCTAAGTTTCATTTGAACCCAAGGCCCTCAGATAAATATGGTCCAACTTCTGAGGGCTAGTCATGGTTTCAGCTTGAATTTACTACTGATTGTTATTTGCCTTTTTTTTCTTTTTCTTCCTGTCTTGATAATTGAGAGAAATTGTGAAACTTTCAGGACAAACCTACACTATTTAGATCTTTCTTCAAGTGGTTGAAGCCTGGAGGAAAAGTTCTAATTACTGATTATTGCAAAAGTTCAGGACCTCCATCACCTGAATTTGAAGCATATATTAGACAGAGAGGATATGATTTGCATGATGTAGAGGCATATGGACAGGTAACAGTCACTCAAAACTTTAACCATTGTTTCAGCGAGCATAGTTTGCTCGTTTTAGTTTTCTTAAAACATGAAGAACTCTAAAAATGAGAAAAGTACTGCTGGTTAATCAAACATGTTCTCTTATGTTCTTGTTTTTAAGAACAAAAACAGTTTTCAAAATAATGAACCAAACATACCCTAAGCTTCCGCGTATCGTGGTTCGCATATTCAAATCGACTACCCCCATGAACCAATGACAGATGCTTAAAGATGCTGGTTTTGATGAAGTCATTGCTGAGGACAGAACAGAGCAGGTCAAATGAAGTTACATTTTCATTCATATGGTTCTTATCAATTATTTAAGCGTTCAATCTTCACAAGTTAATGGAAGTTGTCTTTACATGTTTTTTCAGTTCTTAGCCACTTTCTAAATTCCTTTTCCAGTATTGGCAATTGTATCCTATTTACTTCTCAGGAGGTCTGCAACAACATAGTTGGTGGATGATAATCAAAGCTTGTGTGGAGCTCAATGGGTGAGCAGAGGTGGGGATTGTTCATTGCCAAGAAAAAGAATTTATGGTCAACTCTAGTATTTCTATTTTCTAGTACAATCTGCTCATTTACCTTGGCTGAGTTTCATGTCTGCTTGCCTTTTGGTGTTGCTATTCATTCAATAAATTAAGGTGGCAGCTCAGTTCACTGGTTTGTTTGCAATGTGTGACTCCATTTCTTCATGGTATCGACACTCACCAGTGCTTTATGGTTGTCTACTTATCTTAGATCCTATCCTCTAGAAAAAAAGAAGATATAAACTGTTTTGGGTATATCCATCCCATTAAGATTGTAAACTAAGTTGTTCTTAATTAAATTGATTACTAATTTGTTCACGAGGATCACTATGCCAGTGTAGATGAAAAGTTGAGAATACTGAATGAAATGGCCATTCTCTGGTGAAAAACAATGGAAAGCAGGTATTGAGAGTATAGATCCATAACAAATGACCATTCTTAGTTTAAACCCTCCTTGTAAATCAGATGCTTTTGGCCTAAGATTGAGATACCAAACAAGATCATTGCCAATATATACCAAAAAATTCTTTGCCCATTTAGATCAATTATGAACCAACATACCCCTAAACAGGGGCTCTTATACCCTTGCAGCATACATTTGCTATGGCAGAGGATCATTCAAACATTGCAGATCTCTGAACCCCACTGGAAGTTTGGAAGGAGATAGGATGAATCTCAGTTTTGCTCACCTATTTGGTGCTGAGATGCTTAGATAAATACAGGTTGTTTGGTTCCTGTTTTTAAAAAGTGTTTTTTTTTTGTTCTCAAAAATATTGAGAACACTCAAATTTTCTTTGGTTCTCATTTTTTGTGTTTTGAAAAATATGGAGAATATCAAAATATGGTGTTCTCAGGTTTTTCAAAAAATCAAGTTTCTGTAATCAATTTTCAAAAATTGAAACCAAACTAGCCAGTTCTGTTCATGTTCTTGAAAAACTATTCTAGAAAATAGTTTTGTGTTCACGTATTATCACCAAATGTGCATTCTTTTGGAATTGTGTATATGGAAAACATAAAATATGGTGCCCTCTTTGCCAAACTAAGTTTTCAGTGTGTTATTATTTTTATTTTTTTAGAATGAAAGGGCCTGTTTGGTTCATGTTTTTTAAAACTTTTTTCTATTCTAAAAAAAAAAAGAGAACAAGGAAAACACATTTGGTTCAAGTTTTTTTTTTTTTGTTATGAGAAACATACAAAGAACACAAAAAACACTAAATTCAGATAAAAAAGAACAATTTTCAGAGAACACTAAAATGGTGATCTCTGTGTTTTAAAAATGTTCTCAAAAACATTTTTTAAAAACAAGAGCAAACAGGCTCAAAGACTTTTTGAAAATAGGAATGAAAGAGCCTCTAAAGATCATGGAGAAAACTAAACCAGTTGAATTGGAAAGAAAAATGAAAAATTGAAGAAACTTGGAAGATAAATAAATAGATTGAATTGGGCGCTGAGAATTATGATTTAAATATTTAATACATTGGAATTATGATGCGAGCATCCATTATGAAACACAACAACGCTGATTTAAGCTTCAAAAATCCTATAGTATTGAATGATTAGGGTAAAGTAAAACCTAGGCTATTCCTACTGCAGATCACAAAGAATAATACTAGTGCTAATTGTAAAGAATAAATTGACATATCTACTTGAAGGAAGATCAATATGAACTTAAAGAAACAAATTCCTCCTGGTGATCATAACTGTTTGTTTGTTTGATCTTCTTTGCTAGTAACATGAAGTTTCAAGAACTACCATGTTTTTTCTGTTAACCAAATTGCCCCTTCCTTTCGTAATTAATCGATTCGAGATTTAATTATATTAGTAATTGATACTTTTAATTTGATCTTATGTGTTGTAGGCAACATACGCAAAATAATCTATATTAGGCTTTTCTAAACCATAACCCATAAGTAGTTGTATTAGATTTTTATATGGCATTCTATTCCAATAACATGGCAATGAATCTGTGTAAGGGCTACTTATAAGAGCCATTGATTTAGTAATTATATTTAGATTTTTTCATACTGGTGATACAATTTATATCAGAAACAGACCAGAATAGTCCAATATGGGGAGAGATTTTAATGAAGAAAGATCACACTTTGATATTTGGGGGACACACACCATAACATACTCCACAAAGGTTATGATATCCGCCCTGGTTAGCAAACGTCCGCTGCAAACCCACTATAATAACAACATATAATCAATCACAGCTCCTCCAAGTTAACCATCAGTGTCCAGAATCCAGAATATAATAGGGCAAACAGTTTGTCCAGGACGTCAAAGAACCCTTTCCAGCAATCAGTTGTTACCAGGTTGAGCCTCGCACCAGTTGTAAAGGCAAAAACTCACGATACAACTGCTCCTCTACTTAGTTGGAAGGTACTTGTCCTCTTCATTTCTACTCAAGATTCCGCTTTCAAACAGTGTTTTCCTCTGCTTTTGCTTTGAAAGTCTGTTGAGAGCATGACTGCAGTGTTTGCAGCCTGTTCTAGTATTCTTTCACAGAATTCTTTCCATTGTATGGTTATTTGATTCCTCTCACTAACTCCATTTTGTGTGTGAGTGATATAGAGCTGGGATTTTGTGTCAATCTGCTTCTTCCACAAAACAAGCTGATTTTTTCAGATGTATGGCTGCCATTACAGACCAAGGCTTGAATTCTATATAAATAACTCATATGCTCAATCCAATGCTGAACAGAACAAACACTCAGCAACTTTCAACTTGACCCAAGAAGTAAATTAGTGGTTATAGTGAACAGCTTGGCAGTGCTGAACACAAGTTTCCATACACATTTTAATGATAATGCAACTTCAAGGTAGATTTTTATTCATCCCAAATTCATATTAACAAAAGGGTTATGGAAAATCCTCATCAATACCTATGAAAGTTTGCAGAAATGAGCTCTGAAGTCGCCACTGAATACACGCCATGTTCATGTGTGCTGATGTTACTTTCCTAACCTGAGATTTCATCTGTGATCTGATTTCAAACTGTCTTATACCTCCTCAGATAGAGTAAAAGGTAAAATGCCATTCCATTTTGAACTCCTGATGGAAGTGCAAAATTACTTGGATGATGTGGAACATGATTGTTTGAAACAACAATTCTGAAGAACAGCTCATGTTTATTAAATCTGGAGCGACGCTGTGTCTTTTTGCGATCCAGCAGTTTGATAACCCACTGTTAAATACAAACAGGTTGAGAAGAAGTTCTTTGTTCTTAAGAGTCTCTCAACAACCAGGTAGATTTCAATAAGTTCAACCAACAGATTTTGCCACAAGGTCGACTACAACCAATGTAGTCCGGTTCTTTATGATTTCAATTTGTAACAAGAGAAGGTTATTTGCTGGCGGGAATTTGTAAATACAGTGCATCCATATGGAAAGGCTATAAGATAAGATGTTTCCACTAAAGATTTATATCGTGATTCAAATGTGGTATCAAGAGTCTGCTTTAATATGATGATCAGAGTTCCCTTTGATCCGTCGCTATGAACTCAATGCAGTTAATTAATATAGAAACATGAACCAAAGCGCTGAGTTTGTGTTTATTTATTTGATCTTTTAATGAACAAGAGTCAATGAATTAATGTTGATGCTGTTTAAACTACATTTCATATTCATTGGCTAGAAAAATGTCAATTTGGCCAGATGATAAGAATTTCAGCCAAGCCCTTCTGACAATGTATATAAACGTCAATAATCTCTTCATATGATATGCCCTTGAAGTGAAGGCTTGTAAAGCCCTGTAAGCCTTGGTAAGGTAGTATTCTTTCTTGTTATGTCAAATATTAGATATTCAGGTTATTAACAACTGCAAAGCTGGCTTTAGCCGGCTGCAATACTGATCGGCCGCTGCAGAGGTCCTCGGTTCGATCCCCTTTCTCCGGTAATTTAATCCCATGTTTATTTGAAAGTCCATACGACTCAGACCTCCACGCATGCAGCATTTTTACTGCGTATGCAGGGAGGGTGTTGAAGCATGATATTCATATTAAACCCAAATCCTAAAAGCTTGAGCTCATAGAAGAGTTGGTCGTTTAACATTAAGCAAAATGACTTATTGTCTTTTATTTTGTGGACCATACATTAATATAAAGCTCCATGTCAACCATTAAATGGGCATGAGGAATTCATCACTCTAGTGCAGATGAGAGGCGATGATGCTTTCTTGATGCTGATTTTCAAAAGCTTGTTTTTCTCTTCTTCTAGTCTAATTGCTTAGCAGTGAGCAAAATTACCATTCATTAGGAATTATTAATTTTATTAACTATTATTAATTCTGATCACTAACAATCTTGCACTGAGAAAACCCTGAACTTGATCATATGTTTTTCTTTTTTCCAAACAAAGGAATTTGTAAGCTCTGTTGGAGCTTAAGCTCTGGCCAGAAAGTCCTTGATGTAGGTTATGGTACATGAACTTGAGTTCGGAAGGCATGGCTTGGCAACTTTGATGTGAAAGTTGCCAGCATTGGATCATTCATAAATATGATTTCATTGCCCTTGATCGTGCTATTGGACAAATTGCTCTGTTGAATTTGAAGGTAGATTGCACCAAGAAAAACATATCCTGATGTACCTTTTGAGTGTGATCTACAGCCGTGACATTATTCTTTCTGCACATACAAGTCACCATTCTTCTTTCATCTGATTCTCAGGAGTTGATCAAGGTTGTTCTGCTTGAACAACCATAAAAGGTCCTCGAATTTAACTTGTGCATGATCTGTTCTTTCGTTACATGCTTACTTTACTCAATTATATCAGCTTGATATAAATTTTGGTTGTCGATGTTATATGGTGTTACTATTGTTTAAGTCTTTAAGTTCATTTTAGAACCCAGCCCCCTTGCAGATAAATATAATCCAACTTTGAGGGCTAGTCATGGTTTCCAAACTTGAATTTACCACTGATGTTATCGCTCTTTTTTTTACTTTTTCTTCCTGTCCCGATAATTGAGAGAAATTGGTAAAACCTTCAGACAAACCTGCAATTATTTAGATCTTTCAAGTGGTTAGCTCGAGGAAAAGTTATAATTACTGATTATTGCAAAAGTTCAGGACCTCCATCACCTTGAATTTGTGCCATTATATTAGACAGAGAGGATACAGATCATATGATGTAGAGGCATGGATAAACAGTCACTTCAAACTTTAATAAGAGTTTCAGTTTTGGTTACAGTTTTTGAAAACTGTTTTAGTTTTCTTAAAAACATGGAAAACTCTAAAAACAGAGAAAAGTACTGTTTAGTTAACCAAACATGTTCTCCATGTTCTTGTTTTTAAGAACAAAAACAGTTTTCAAAAACTGTAACCAAACATACTCTAAGCTTCCGTTATCGTGTCTGCAAGCATATTCAAATCGACTACCCCCATGAACCAATGATTATGCTTAAAGATGCTGGTTTTGATGAAGTCGGTTGAGGATAGAAACAGAGCAGTAGTCAAACAGTTACATTTTCATTCATATGGTTCTTATCAATATTTTAAGTGTCCCACCTTTCACAAGTTAATAATAGTTGTCTCATATTGTTTTTTCAGTTCTGGTTACTTTCTAAATTCCTTTTTTTCTATAGTATTGGTGAATGTATCCATGATTTCAGAGTGGACCAACAATAGAATGCTCCCGCCTGTAATAGAGATGAAATCAGTGCTGGTGAGAGCTCACAGGAGCAGAGGTGGGATCGTCTCATCACAAGGAAAAAGAATTAGCTAAATTATAGTTCCTCCCATGTAAACAGAAGGAACACTCTAGCGGTCAACTCTGGTATTTATTTTCGAGCATAATCAGTCATATTTACCTTGGCTTAGTTTCATCTGCTTATTTTTATGTTATGCCATTCATTCAGATGTATAGTTCATAGTTCTTCTTGGTTTGTTTGTAAATGTGTGACCCATTTCTTATGGTAGCTAGACACTCACCAGTGCTTTATGAGCTATCTATCATTCAGATCCCATCCTTAGAAAAACTGTTTTGGGTATATCCATCCCATTAAAATTGTAAACTAAGTTCTTAATTAAATTGATTACTAATTTGTTCACAAGGATCACTATGCCAGTATAGATGAAAAGCTGAGAATACTGAATGAATTATTATTCTGGTGAAAACAATGCAGCAGGAAAATAGAGAGTACAGGATCCATAGCAAATGACCCATTCTTAGTTTAAACTCCTCCACCCAACTAGATGCTTTTGGCCTAAGATTGAGGATACCAACAAGACTCACGCGAATATATAAATTCTGTAAAAAATTGATAATTCATTTAGGATCAATTATGACCAACATGTTCTCAAACAGGGGCTTTATACCCTTGTATTATATTTATGTGGCAGAGGTACATTCAAAACATTGCATTCTTCTGGAAACCTTTACTGGAAGGTTGGAAGGAGATATGGATGAATCTCAGTTTTGCTCACCTATTTGGTGCCAGATGCTTAGATAAATACAAACTTTGTTTGGCTCCTCGTTTAAAAATTGTTTTGTTCTCAAAAATATAGAGAACACTACAAATTTCTTTGGTTCTCATTTTTTGTTTTTTTCTTTCTCAGGAAACAAACAGAGTCCTGACGGCGAAAATGGAGAAGCAGGAAGAAACAGAACAAAAACTTGAAACAAACATGAATAACTCGACATCGATCAAGCCAGCCCGACACCAAATTGATGTAGCTCGGTTACAAAGAATAATTAAATTGTGTTAAAAATGAACAAAATAAATGTAATTTGAAAAGTTTCAAGTTTTCAATATCATATCAAGTCTTCCTAAAAACAATAACATAAAGTGCTATTTATAAGCACCAATAGAAAACCCTAACAGATATGGACTTGGGCTTGGGCTAAAAAGTACGATTAAATAAATAACTATTAATAATAAAATCATTATCGAGTTTCGCCTATCCGCTCTGCGCTCGTATATTCAGCTCATTTCATGCCACATCATGGTGTTGAAATGCTTGTCCTGTTTTCTAACTGATATTGGGGGTGGTATGTGGTGGGGTGTATTTGTATCCACTACTGTCCCATTGTTCTCTCTCTACTGTTCTCTTTAGTGACCATGCTTGTGTTGTAGGTGGTTACAGAATGCCCAAGAAACAGACTTAAATTTATTTTAGCCTAGAAAATTGACGGTGCGCATAGGAATTGTGTTTCACTTAGTTTCAAGTGGAACACAATTCTAATATTGAGGTTATTTTATTTTTTTTGGATTTGGTTTAATTTTATTTATTTATTTATTCTTTGATATTCTTTTTATTTTATTTAGGATAAGTATTGTGTTTCAAGTGAAACACAATTCTAATATTTGTGTTATTTTATTTTTTGGGATTTGGTTTAAATTTTATTTTTTTTTATTTATTCCTGGATATTCTTTTTATTTTGTTTAGGATAAGTTGTTGAGGTTGTTTAGGATTTTAGTTGTCCTTTTTAATTTCAGTTCATCTAGGTATAGGTTTTGAATACTATAAATATGTGGCTTTGGCTTTTCTTTAGGCATTGATTTATAAAAATAAAAAAAAATCAAAGAGAGTTTCTTCTCCTAAACCCTGTTTCTTATCTCTTTAAAATCAATTACCCAAGCTCGGCACTCTCTCTTCATAGTTTCTGATCTTTTATCAACGCAACTATTTATGTGAATTCTCCTTCTATCCTGGCTTTCGCTACATAAGTTGTTATCAGAGCGAGCACTCTTCTATTGCCATGCCACCTCGTCCCCATGTCGATGTGCCTAATTACGAAGAAGCTTTTGTTGCCTTACAACAACAAATTGTAGCCCTGACAACTACCATCAATAACATGCACGTCGAATGTGCCCCAACCACCCATGCCAACTTCCCTTCCGATGAGGAAAATGTTCCCGAAGACAATCCATTTGCACCCTTGCAACCCGCACATCCTCGCCATGTCGCACCTCCGGTAGTCTTGTGCCCTGATCATGCCATTGATGATACCCGTTGGGAACAAGCATTTAAATTGGAAATTCCAGAATTTCATGGCAGTCTCCACGTCGACGAACTACTGGATTGGATTGGTGCAGTAGAAGAAGTATTGGAATTCAAAGAAGTTCCCGATAATAAACGCACCCCTCTTATTACAACACGTTTCCATGGTCGTGCCATAACTTGGTGGCAACAATTGAAGGCTTCTCGCGTTCGTTCTAGTAAGTCGAAGATCGTTTCATGGGATAAATTAAAAAAACACATGCGGCATGCTTTCTTACCATACAACTATGAGAGAACCATGTAGCAACGACTTCAAAATTTATGGCAAGGTAATAGCACGATAGATGAGTATGCTTCGAAATTTTTTCTTCATACGCAGTAATGAGATTACCGAAACTCGATGGTGATAATTAGTGGTCTCGGATTTGTTGAGGAAGCATAAACAACAATATCAAAATATTTTGAATTTATTTGATCCATTAACTGTTTCGGAAGCACAACAACATGCTTTATTGATCGGTAGCGAAATACATTTAGTCTTTACTCGACAACACCACCTAGTCAACCCCCGATGCCTCGGAGCACCACCGCTCTCTACTCACTTAATGCCCCTAGACCCATGGCCCTTGCTCCTCGACCATTGCCTGCCCAACCTGACGCTGCCCCACTTGGTCGACCCTCACGCCCTGGTGCTTTATGGCATTTCTCTTTCGGCGAACCCGACCACCAAAAAACTTCTTGTCCTAAAATTAGGAGACACTTCTTATTGGTTGGTGGCACTGAACTCGAGGGTTTCGACGATGTTATTGCGGATGATGACGTCCTTGAAGAGAACGTTGTGGAAGAACAAGTTCATGTGGTGATACGTATACTCTTCTCGTGACATGATCGTCCATGTTTCGCTTCCAAACAAATTTCTGACAATTCTTGGCTACTAAGAATTTTTTTTCATTCCACTCAGAATGTGAGCGGCAAGGTATGCCACTTTATCATCACTCTGTAGCTGCACGTGTCCTGTGATTGCGTTGTCTGCAGTTTCATCTCCGCGGTCGGTCCATCCATCACCATACCGACTTGCTTGGCTGAAGCAAGGGTCTGAAATAAAGGTATCTCATTGTGATTTAGTTCCTCTTTCTATCGGTACTACTTATAAGGATGATATTTATTGCGATGTTGTTCCTATGGATGCCTTCATATTCCTACTTCAGTTGGTCGTGGCAATTCCGACTAATGGTTCATGATGGAAAACATAATACTCATAGTTTTTACTTTGAGAATCGAAAGATCACTCTTTTGCATTCAAAAGAATTGACTTATGCAGGTCTCAGTCCTTCTTCAACTTCAAAACCAATTATGTTTTTGTCACGTTTGCACTTCGAGACTGAACTTCATGACATGGGCATGTGTTTCTTGCTTACTATGCGCCTAGGTCACCGACCCAATTAGCCTAATGCAGCTCGAGCTTATTCGACCATCCCGATTCCTAGCATGCCACCTGAAGTATCACACTTGCTTAGGGAATTCGTTGACGTGTTTCCCCATAAGTGCCACAAGGTTTACCGCCCTTATAGGACATTCAACACCACATTGACTTGGTCCCCGGGACTACCTTGCCAAACAAGCCTCACTATTGGATGAGCTCGAGCGAACACGAGGAACTTCGACGACAAGTAGAAGATTTGATTTGCAAGGGTTATCGACGACAAGTAGAAGATTTGATTTGCAAGGGTTATCTACGTGAGAGTTTGAGTCCTTGCGTGGTTCCGACTTTGCTGATCCTGAAGAAGGATGGTTCATGGCATAGGTGTGTCGATAGTCGCGCCATTAATAAGATTATAGTTCGCTATCGATTCTTGATTCCTCGTCTGGATGATCTACTTGACCAGATTAGTGGCTCAACTATCTTTACAAAACCGGATCTTAAGAGTGGTTACCATCATATTCGTATTCATCTTGGCGATGAATGGAAAACTGTGTTTAAGATGTGAGAGGGTCTCTTTGAGTGGCTCGTCATGCCTTTTCGGTTGTCTAACGGTCCTAGCACATTCATGAGAGTGATGAATTAGACACTTTGTCATTTCATAGGGAAATTTGTTGTCGTTTAGATTGCACATATATAACAAAAAAAATTATTTTGTTGCTAAATAGCGTTTGTAACAAAATTTTATTTTGTTTCTAAAAGTTAAAATTAAAAAAAATAAAAATAAATATCTTTAACCATATTAACTTTTCTTACTAAATATCAACGTGTATAATATTTTTATCATATTTTATAATATTGAATTAATATCTTTTCATTTTGGTATTTTATTTTGAATTATAAAATCTAGTTAAGCAATTCAATTTTGTGATACCTTAATTTTATTGTATGAATAATAACATCTAAATGAATAAATTAATTATATGATAATATATAATTTATGGCATTTCATCAAATACAAAAGAACTTTCTTATATATATATAACATAGTCAAAATATGTATATAAAAAGTTAAAATTAACCATATATACATTCCAAGAGGAGATAATATTCAAAGAAAAAATGTAAGACCGAAGAAAAAAAAAACCTAGAAATTTGATTTTTCTAGGAAGGGCAAAATGGTAATTTTTTTGGAAATCTTTATGATCTTCTGATGATTAATAGATCACTTGAATCAGTTCTTCACGAAATTCAAGATTCGATCTAATTTCGTTGAATTCTGAGACAATCGGATTTTCACGAATTTTCAGATACACTGGCAGATCAAAATGAAATTTTAGAAAATCCTAAAAATGTCAAATATTTAAAGAACAACCATTTGAGATAGATGGAACTGAAACCGACGAATAAATTGTTTTGCACGGGGGTACCGATTTGGGAAGCGGGACACGTGGTGCGATGTGAGCCACGTGTCTCATGTATAAATATCAAGAAATATCTAAAATCAAGAAAGATCTCACAATTTGGTCTAGCACAAAAAACGCGAGAGAGAGGGAGAGGAGGAGAGCAAAAGTGCTTCTCTCACCGACGAGGTTTTGCTCGGCTCTGAATCCCCAGATGCCGAGAGTTAAAGCCGCCGACGCTGACGGCAGAGAGCTACGCGCGGCATTCGTAATCACAAGATCTTCCAAGGTCCAAGGTTCGGGTTTTCACTTAAAACCGAAAAAGATCTGTCCCGGCAAACTATAAATTGAGGTAGGGTTTTTATCCTACTCGGTTTAATTTATGTCTAAGGGCATGTGTGTGGGTGTCAAAGTGGAGAATGTTGTCCAATTTTTTTCCCTCGACCCCATGACTGTGTTTTGGCCCTAACTTGTCCATAACTCATCTGAATTGAGTGATTCTAATTGTTAGGTAAACTAGACTTATAGGAGAGCATATTTCCTTGAAATAGGTCTATCCAAATTCCGACCCCTTTGGACTCAGAATTGCATTCAAAGTGGAAATATGTTCATACAGTTTTCCTGTTCTATTTTGAGACCCCATAACTGAGTTTTGGCCATAACTTGTCCATAACTCATCTGAATTGAGTGATTCCAATTTCTGGGTAAACTATACTTATAGGAGAACATATTTCCTTGCATAGGTCTATCCAAATTCTGACCCCTTTGGACTCAGAAATGCATTCAGCCTAGAGCTATGTCTAAACAGCTTAGTCTCCGTTTGAAAACTGAGTAGTCCCTGGCTTGAGCTTAAACATATCTCGAGTTTCCTTTGATCCACCTGGGGTGATTCCAGTTGGAAAAGAACCCTAAGAACCGTATATTCAAATGAGTTCAAAGAACCAGTGTCAAATTATGGATTACGACCCCTGAAATCGAGTATCACAGACTATTTCCAATGTAAGTAGAGTAAACTGACCAGTTTTGAATGAAAATGCCATAACTTTTTCATCCGGACTCTGTTTCGGGTGTTCTTGGACTCTATGGAAAGTCCATTGAGTCAAGAACCTAACCATATTCTCGTGGAGGGTAATTGGTATCCAAAACCTTTCTGAAATTTGGTGTTTGTACCAAGTGTGCAAGTGGGACACAAGGGTCCATTCCTATTTTGTTTGCCTTCAACTTCGGACGATCATATCTTTCGCGTCCGAACTCCGTTTTGGGTGTTCTTAGACTCTATGGAAAGCCCATTGAGTCAAGGTTCTTTCCATGTGCCTTGGTTACAGTGGGTGTCCACAACCTTACTAAAAATCTATTTTTCACCAAGTGCAGGTTATTCGCTGTGTCGATGTGAATAGTTTGGGTTTTGACATGACCCATTGCATGGCATGCTGTGGTAGTTATCAGATTGGGTATGAATTTCCCATGAGTTAGCCTAAGGAAGGCTATATTACATTTGTTTAGTCATGCATTGATGGATGCTAATATGCATGATACTACGATATTCATAAGGATTGACATGAAATGTATGGAACTTATATGTTTAAGTATATATGTTGCATGGTACTTGACATGAAGTAATGATGATTAGAATGTTCCATGTAAAGGTGCATCATACATGTAACATGAGAAATTGCAGTGACATTAACATTGCATATGCATAGGGACATCAACATATTGGGTGTGTGTGCATGGATATGGTCATTCATCATCAGTGTTGATGAATGGATAGTGAGCTCGTACTTTGGATGACGTCCAATAAATGTCTCACGGTTTAAAACATAAAAAGAAATGTAATTCATGTGTGTTGGGCGGAGCAAGAAGGGGACCGTTAACCCCCTCAGGTGAAAATCTTGGAACATGGGTGTAAGAGACTTGCGGTGTGATCTGAAAATTTATGTATGGGTATAAGAGACCCGCGGCGTGAGCCGAAAAGTTATGTTGCCCAAAGAAGACACATGGTCATGGTTATCACATAGACTTCAGTCAGGTGGTGAGTCGGATTGATTTCGGGATTAGTTGTCCATCAAGACTTGCATTGGGTACCGGTGAGCCAGAAGGGCTCGTATATAAAAGGCCATTGGTACTACTAAGGACAAGCTTGTCACACTCGTATAGGCATGTGTGAGGGAGTCGATGAGTGACTCGAGATATAGGCATGAAGACATTCCATGCATGACATACTTACATTCATGCGTATATTTTCACTTGATGTGTATGGGCTGTTTGATCATTGTATGAGCACTTAGGTGGGGAGTAACCCTTATAGAGATTATCACTATATTAGGGCTTCGTCACTCGCCATGGGACCACATTTCGTGCGTGACACCATTGAAGTGGGACGCTCCTGTGAGGTCGGGATTGAGAAGAAAGCCAGAATGTCGCTTTGATATATATTTTGTAAATATATATGGGTTGTACTAATTTGTATAAGAGTGATGTAATTTAAACTCTTATGGACTATGGTTTTATAGTCGTGTGCTTATATGGTTGAATATGGATAAATGGGTCATACATGGCCATTTTTACTCGTATGTGGACCCGTTATGGTCGTTGTATAATATTGGCCCATGTTGCCATGTAATTGTACAGGTTGTATTTTGGGTAGAGTTCCCTGTACAAAGGAGACTCTGCCTAATTTTCGTTAAATCATGGGTCCTAGAAAAGAGGACACGATGGTGTGGTGTCGGGTTACTCGATATCCACGAGTATTTTGCGGGTTGACGGGTTGTCAACGGGACCCTCGGGATAGGGGTGTCACAAAAAAAAACCAAAATCAAGTGTTTATCAGAAAAATCTCAACCATAAATGAGTTTAACTAAGAATCTAGGATTGTTGATGTCATATTTTCTTAACTTTGGATGAGCTCTTTTGTTAATCTAAACTCATTCTTTAATTCTATAACCATATATACATTCCAAGAAGAGATAATAATCAAAGAAAAAAAAACAAAATCAAGTGTTTATTAGGAAAATCTCAACCATAAATGATTTAAACTAAGAATCTAGGATTGTTGATGTCATATTTTCTTAACTTTGGATGAGCTTTCATGGTAATCTAGACTCATTCTCCAATTCTATATCTTTATGTGACGTAGTATGTATAGATCTCAAAGAAGATGAGAGTGGTCAATAGGGCCATGTCGACCTAACCCCTTGCTATATTTGGATACCAAGCATGACTAGCATTTGAAAACGTATATCAACCTCCATCAAGAATTCACCATCTTTTAATTTTGATTGCCTTTACAACTCCAACATTCTTACCTATAAATAAAAAGAAAACTTCAATAATATACAACAAAACCCTACTAGATAAGTAACAGTTCTAAAATTGAAGCACGTTAGAACAAATTTTTTTTTTTGCATTTTAACGAAAATTATTTATGCATACATCTAGCTTATTCAACTACAATTCATTATATAGAGACATTATGAATAGATTTAACAATTTACTTATATTTCATAACATGTTTTTCATGATTGTGGAAAATTTTTAATAGTTTCATATCTAATTTACAGTGTTTTGTTAAATTTGTCCTTCAATAGAATCATAAAATTTAAGACAACTAATTAAATTCATTCTAAAATCATAAAATTCTAATGTTAAAAACCAAATGTTTTACAATTATATAGTTAAAATATAAGTTACAAATAAATCGAAGATCCTATTTAAGCAAAAAAAATAAACAAAATATTTTATAAAAAAACTTACATCAAAGTCTCTATATATAACTTAATTTACCTTATCATATTGAGAAGCCCAACTAGCACATAAACTTGAAAAGTTCTATATGAGAAGAAACTTGTTCAGCATGTCATGCTTGGATGAAGAATGAGTGAAAATACAAATGAATTTTACAAAATAATAAACTATTTATAATATCTTTAATGAATTTACATCCATTGTGATTAAAATTCATAAATAATGTAATAAAGATATATTATTTAACTTAAATAACCAATTTTTTTATTTTATATTCTAGTAATCTAAAGTAAGTCGTTTTTTTATTTTATATACTTAACTTAATATAATGGTCATAGTATGAATATGCGTTTGTTTTATAAATAAATAGTAAATTTATGATTAAATTGTTCACACGAAAACCAACAAATAAAATCATCCATGGTACGGCAACACAACCACATGAAAACAAAATTGGCGACAAAAACATAAAAAGAAACAAAGGAAAATAGAATGAAAACTTAAATTGGATTGAAAAAACCACTTTAGTAAGTGAAAATCCCATATTTGAGTGGACAAACTACTGAGGGGTGATTCGACGTTAGCAGGTAGGTTCGATTGATCAACACAAATTTGATCAACAAGAATAACGAAGCCCCAACTATGAGGACAAAAATAAAAGAAAAAGCTTTGATTTTTATGATAAATTGATAAAAAGGATAAAAGTTCCTAAAATAAACTCTAAAACATCTACTTATACCCTAGACATACTATGGGTATAATAAGAAATAAAATAATATCCCAAAACAATAATAGGAAAAAAAATAATACCCAAAACAATAATAGGAAAAAGAAATAATATCCCAAAACAATAATTGGAAAGAAAATAATACTCCCAAAACAATAATGGGAAATAAAAATAATATCCCAAAAAAATAAAGATAATATCCCAAAATAAGGATTTTGGTTGATTTGATCTAACCCCTTACGTCAGTCACCTTCACTTGAGAAAAACTTGTCCTCGAGTTACCTTCTAGATATCTAAGATTCATATATGGATGGAACAAGGTAAGATCACAACATTGAAGGTCTTTGAAATTCCCATCTAAGTTGGCAAGTCAACCACATAAGCATTGTTGTTGATCTTCTTAACAATTTGGTATGGTCCATACTTTCTTTGTTGAAGCTTGCTATGGCCACCTTGCATTCGAGCCTTGCTAATGAAAACCATCACCTCATCACCAACATCAAACGACTTGAACTGTCTATGCTTGTCCGTCTCCATCTTGTACTTTATATTAGCCTTCTCTAACTTGTTCTGACATCCGTCGCACCTCTCAACTTGCTCGCACTAGTCGCTACACTAAGACCAGTGGACCTTTGGAAGCTTCACCTCAAATCTAAAGCATGATTAGGACACTTCATGTATACAATGGAAAACGGATCTACCCGTCAAGACTCGAATGGTGTGTTACTATAGGCAAACTCAGCCTTCAGGTTATGGCAAAATCCCATTGCTTTGGTTAATCCATGCAAATACTCCGAATAAGATTACCCAAAGTCCTATTAACAACTTTTGTTTGCCCATCTGTCTGTGGATGTGTTGTACTATTGAAGTTCAATGACAAGTCAAATAGCCTCCAAAGAGTCATCCAAAAATGACTAAGGAACTTAGTGTCACGATAAGATGTAATAGCATTTGACACTCCATGCAACCTCACAACCTCCCTAAAGAATAGTTTGGCCATAGAAGATGCATCTACAGTCTTCTTACATGGCAAGAAATGCGCCATCTTAGAAAACCTGTCAACCACAACAAACACAAAATCTATACCTAGTTGAGTTTGAGGCAAACCCAAAACGAAGTTCATAGAAAGATCCTCCCATATAGCATCAGGAATGGATAATGGCATGTATAACCCCGTGTTTTGAGTTTGGCTCTTCGCCTTTTGACATACATAGCACCTTGACACAATAGTAGTCACATCCCTTCTCAATCTAGGCTAATAGTACCTATCCTTCATGGATTCAATGGTTTTATCTCTTCTAAGATGACCTGCTAAACCACCACCATGCAAGTCTCTAATGACCTTCTCACAAAGAGAGGTGCAAGAAAGACAATGCTGCCCACTCTTCATGAGAAACCCATTAATATATAAAAATCATCACAAGGTTGTTTAAGCACACGAGTAGCCCAAACCTTTTTGAAGTCATCATCATCTGCATTCAATTCCGTTAATGTCTCAAAACCTACTATCTCCAAACTCAAGGTTCTCATCAAAGCCACTCATCTACTTAATGCATCCGCCTCCCTATTTTGTTGTCCTGATTTATGAACAAGCTTATAAGGGAATTTCTTTATGTAAGTTGACCACCTAGCATGCATATCACTTCTAATTTGCTTTTGTGTGCTTAAGTACTTCAAAGCCTGATGATCAATATAGAGAATGAAATATTTGGCTATGAGATAATACTCCTAAGTTTTCAAAGCCCTCACTACAATATAAAATTCTTTATCATAGGTAGCCTATTTACGCCTTGCTTCGCACAAATTTTCACTAAAGAAAGCTATCAGCCTCTTCTCCTGGGATAAAATGGCCCCTATACCAATTCCACTAGCATCATACTCTACCTCAAATAACTTCTTAAAACTGCAATGTCAAGACAGTGTCAGGCTCAACTCTCTTTAATCAAAGAAAACTACTTCTTGCTTCTCTCCCAATGAAACCCCTTCAATTACTCAATAGGTGCTGCCAATGGTACTGAAATGTTTAAGAACTCATAAAAGGTTCCTAACCCATGGAAGCCTTTACATCATCAAATCACTGGGCAAAGCATTCCTAATAGCATGCACTTTCTCCTCATCCACTTTAATTCTCAATTACTCCCCACATAGCTAAGAAATAACAACTATTGAATCAAACATCATACTATAATTTGTACTTCCTCATTACTTAAGATTCGGTAGGTATCACATATTCTCTTCGACTTACTATGAATCAAAATATCATCAAAATAAACAACTACAAATTTGCCCAAGAAAGGTTGTGGTACCTGATTCATAATCCGCATAAAACTACTAAGACCATTTGTTAGCCCAAAAGCCATGACTAACCATTTGTATAGCCCATCCCTTGTCTTAAATGTTGTCTTCTACTCATCACCTGGACGGATTCTAATCTAATGATAGCCACTCCTCAAGTCAATCTTGCTAAACACAAATGCTCCACTCAACTGATCAAGCATATCATCCAACCTTGGAATAGGAAATCTATATCCAATGGTAATTTGGTTGATCGCCCTACTATCAACACACATCCGCCAAATCTCATCTTTCTTAGGCGTCAACAAAGCTGGAACTGCACATGGGCTCATACTAGCCTAAATATACCTCTTGCGTAGCAACTCTTGTACCTTCTCCCTTAAGATTTAATTCTCCTTGGGACTCATCCTATAGTGAGACAGATTAGGAAGAGAAGCACTTTGAATCAAATCTATATGGTGTTTTATGTTACACATATGAGGTAATCCCTGAAAAAAACTTCATGAATTCACATCATTCAAAACCTCCTTAACAAAACAAACACCTCCACCACTGAACTTCAAGATTCAATTAAATCTCTACTTTCTAATTTCTCCACAACTATCAGTCGACTTCTGTCTCCTTACACTCGCCCGTAAGTGAAGATGGGTTATGTACAAAAGTTAGAAAGTTCCTTCCTCCGCCCTCAGAAGCTCGTTGTCTCTTCCTAGTGAAAGGCACTAAAGGTATATTTTATTCCCTTTCTCTAATTGATACAAGTTACTCCTACCAGTGCTTAGCACTACATCCTACTACCATCAAGGACGTCCAAATAAAATATGACAAGCACCCAAGATTCACCACATCACGTACACTTCATCAGCTATACTTCCTATCAGAGATGTGACGCCCCAAAACCCGAGGGTCTCATCGACCACTCATTAACTCCATTTTAAACCCGTGGTGTCTCATATCATAAGACCCATACATGAGTAGAATGGCCACGTCGGGCCTATACATTCATACTCACCAAATTATAATCAACTATATTACAATAGTTTCAAGAGTTAATTACACTCGTATACAAACATGTATAAATCAAAATGTTTCGCACATGTTTTACAAAAATATATAAACAGTCGCATGCCTGCTTTCTCAAAGCGGCCTTCTAAAGTGAGGCTGTCGCTCCCGAATACTCCCGTGACCTGAAAGGGGGATCCGTTAACAGTGAGCAATGCCTAGTAGTGATAATCTCCTACAAGTGCTACTTCCCACCTAAGTGCTCATGTAATGGCAACACACATTCAAGTGAATCCAGATTCCTACCGAATGCCTACATGCCCATCCATGGCTCGAGTCTCACCGACTCCCCACACATGCTTAGCGCCATGTATGAAAAGTTCGCTTTCCAAACAAAAAAAAAAAAAAAAATATTTGTTTTATCGGTGGGCAACCTCCGATACGAATACGGAACAATCCTTTGAGGTGAATTTGTTTGATAATCCTCCTAAACACCATGGGCCTCCGACGTGAATTGTCGGATCATTTCCTAACACAATTCTTCTGACAACTTTCCGATATAATTTTATTGTTCTGGAGAACCCTTCGATTTATTTCATGTCATGCACTCACACCTACAGTCCAAGGTGCCCTAGTGCATATGAAATGCAATATGTCATTTCCATACAATACATGTTAATATATATCAAGCATGCATATATTAACAAAATTTACACACAACAACATGTTATTCATTCATAGCAATAACACTCAAAATTAGCTCACATGGGCTAATAAACAACCGATAGTCCATCTTGGAACTGTCCAAGGCATCACACCAACAACACAACATCACTTGAACAACCCAACACTTAGTCTCGGGACTGTCAAGAACACTCTAGGGATTTTCACCACTTAGTCCCAATTTTTGGAACTAAATGAACGACCATTTAGGCCCCAGAACATCCCTAACCATTAACAAGGTCCTTAAAAGGACTAAACCAAGTAGGAGAAAACCCTAACCTCCTGAGTTGCCTAAACTCCACAACACTGCTCACGCCGCAGTCTTACTGCAGGGATCAACTCAGTTCCTCACCCCGCCGAAAAGTCGACGCATCGATCACCGGAAATTTAGAGATAAGTGAGAGTTTCTCACTCTAAAAACTCTCTTTCTCCCTCTCTCTTCTCTGCTCCTCTTCTCTCTCTCTCTTCTTTCCTCCTAAACCGGTTCGAGAAGATGGGTCAAGATCATGTCCCTCACTTACCAAGTGTCCAATTTCATTGGCCACCTTGGATTACACTATCCCTTTATCCATCTACCATGGATTTCCCTTCCAATACATGATGTCATGTGTCTCTATGGGTCCTAATTTGAGCTATGTTTGACTAACTTCCACTTGACACGTTGTCTCATCTGAAAGCCACTCAAAACGCACTGTAAGTGTCTACACTACCCTCGTTGCCTCGAAAAATGTGAAATTATGACTGTCTCGAAATTCGACGAAATTCAACGTGGTAGCTAGATTTCGCGAAACAATTCCAACAATGAAGTCCGTTTCATCATCTAAGATCTAGAAAAATTTTCGGATTTTGACGAAAATTACCATTTTACCATTTTTCAGAAAATTAGAATTTTCTCGGGTTTTACAAGAGAAGGACACCTTACAACATTCATGCACTCGAATACCACCAACTTCTTTAATCCACCCAATAGCATATGGGCTAGGGTGAGTTTCCATCTCTAACTGTAGCCTCTCTACAACATCTTTACTTATTATGTTATCCTGACTCTCACTATCAATAATAAGATCACACAAACTCTCGTACAAGACATCTAAGCATGAAAGAGTTTATGGCATTGAGTCTCATCACTGCATTTAGAGGATAACATGAGCTCTCTACTACACAAGTGTATGCTTCCTGCTCATATTTCTCATAATCATCATCCCCATCAGGTCCGCACACCTCATTCTCTATAACATCACCGTCCTTCTCCATTACATTGACCGCCTTCTGTTTAGGACATTCATTGGAATGATGGCCAACCTCTCCACATCTATAGCTCTTAACATCGAAAGACCATGCATAAGGATTATTGTTTTTGGCAGGCATAAAATTATTACCCTTACCTCCTTCCATTGCTACACTTTTCCCTTCTATACTTCAACATTGGCAGCTTCCACAAGATTTTATTGGGCCAGAGTTGTTTTTCCTTTGTCACTTTGGAGTTTTTAATATTTACCCTCCATACTTTCTATACTGCACCACCTAGCTTCAGTCCCAATCTATAATCTCAACTCCTTCATGGCCAAATTCTCTAGCCTTATGCACACTAAAAACCACATCCATCCCACTCTTACTCGCAATAGTCCCGTCTGCAAACTCACTAAATATCTCACCGCCTATTGGTTCTCACCGGATAATGGAGTCCCCTAATTAATCTTCAAAAATGTAGCAAGATATCTATTACACCTCGCTACCTTAGGTACATCTCTGATAAGCATAAAAAATATACTATTCATAGTCCAGAGGCAAAAATCTACCTATAATAATTGTTTCATCCTACGCCATGATTGAATAAGACCACGCCCCTCTCTCATCCTCATCTCCCTCAATTTGTCCCACCATACCGATGTTCCTCCTTTTAACCTATAAGCAAAAAAAAAAAATTTCTATCCTCGAGCAACTTGGTGTAGTCAAAGAACCTTTCTACTTCAATGAACCAATCCAAAAACCCCTCAATATTAAGATCACCACTGAAGTTAGAGATATCTACCTTTATTTTGTATTTGTTGTCTCTTCTGTAGTTTGGTTGCCACTGTTTTCCACCTATTTGTCTACCACGTGGATTTGCAAATTCACCAAAGTCGGCCTCCTCATCTGAAATGTCATTAAATCTTGCGATTGGCCTTCTTTTATTTTTTATATTTGGAATGGGATTAAAAGTGGGTCTAGCGGAACCAATTCCTCCACCTTGTTCCTCATCATCATTCCTATGCCCTTGTCTATTAATACTCAAAAGAGCTTGTAATTGTGCTTGTATGTTTCCAACCGCTGAGTTAAAATTTGGATTGATTGTTGATGCTCGTTAATTGACCTCCAAACAACCTGCAATCCCTTATCACTATCTTGGGATTGGTTACCATCAACAGCACCAATATTAGCCATCGATTGGGAGAAACCCACTTTGATACCCCATGACGCAACATGTAGCACGATTGATCAACACACAATTGATCAACAAGAATAAAGTGTCTTAATCCAGAGAACAAAATAAAGCAAAAGCTTTGATTTTTCTAATAAATTGATAAAAGTGATAAAAGTCCCTAAAACAAACTCTAAAACATATATTTATTCCCTAGACATAATATGGGTATAATAGGAAATAAAATAATATCACAAAAAAATATTAGGAAAGAAAATAATTCCCAAAACAATAATAGGAAAGAAAATCATACTCCCAAAATAATAATGGGAAATAAAAATAATATCCAAAAAAAATAAAATAATATCTCAAAACAATCAAAATAAGAATTTTGGTTGATTTGATATAACGCCTTGCATCATGATTTCAAGCTAAGGAAGGCTAAAAAACCACCCCTCTTTTCTAAGGAGGATGAAAAGAAAGAACATAAGGAATTAGGGTTTACAAAGTAGAGGAAAGGAGAGGAAGTATTAAATTGATTCAAGTTTAGTACTAATTATATATGATTATTCAAACTCATTTTATTTGTTTATCTATATTAGAGACTAAGAAATTTAAAAATATATACTTTTTTTAGGAATTTTTATTCTATTTGATTTTATTTTATATTTTTTACGGTGAAACCAAACATGAGAAAATCATTTTTCATGTATTTTTTTCTTTTCCCAATACTTGCTGGTTTATAAACAGAGACTTAGTAAATTTCCAATCATATGGAGTATTTTGAATTGAGATTCTATTTTAAACTTCATATTTGATAATGGTCTCGGTCAGTGCAATAAAAAAAACCTTCTACTGACCAAATATCTTCACAAGGAAGAAGAGTACCTGATGATCGTAACTTTTAATAAATTTCCAGACAGGTCCTTAAAACATAATTTTGAGAAATTACTAACTTTAGTTGTACATACAATGTACAAATTTCTAAAATTTTATTTACCTCTTTGATTGTTGTATTAATTAAATTTAATGTTCCTTTACAAAAAAAGTTTTATATGACTTTAATTAATTTAATTTGGGGAGTGATAAAATATATAAAAAAAAAATTAAGATAGTGATGATGCTTTTTCAATCGAAATCAAGTTTGAGTTTACAGATTATCGGGGGCTCGTTTGCTAACTCGATGTCCTCAACTCCCCTCGCAAAATAAGAAGTAAAAGGACGGCAGGTTCGCTCGCTGCCTCCGATGCCCAAGTCGGTTCTTTCCGGTAGGAAGAGAAAATCAACTGCTTAGGGAATGAATTTTAATGTGTATCTTTTACCGATGGGGTGACCTAATATTTATAATGGGTGATCATGATAACTTTCCTAGTCGACGATGATACCCATATTTCTCTCTATCGCGCTGACTTTCTTTCCTTATCGCTTACCGACACGCGATAATCACTGACCAATTGCCAGGAATATCCTACTCCTTAATTAGGAAATTGGACACTTTCCTTTACACGGTTCTTTGGGCTGATCGATGAAGGGTGAGTTGTGACTTACTTTCAGCCGTTGCCGTGATATCATCGGCCAAGCAATTGTTTCTGGGACCCGTCTCTAATCTCTTTTTAAGCCCGACGCTGCTTCCGCCTACGCCTATTATTTTAAACCCAATCATTGTCTCCCAATTTTCGTTAAAGCGGGCGAGGCAAGGGCTGCACCGCTTCGATCGAGTGTGACTTCCACGCATACTCAGGAGGGTTTGATTAGGCTTTGTCGCCTAAACGCCTGCGGATAATGATGACTTTTTATTTTCACGCCATTTCGTCAGGCTTCTAGCCCTTCCTTAAAAACGCTCTTCCGACCATTTGTATTGTGGTTCCATGTTTCAAAGCTACTTCCGCAAGTTCGGGGCTTCTTTCTTGAAATTTGTTCGATCATTGCTTAAGACTGCTTTTGGTGGTTTCTGACATCTCGCTTGGGGGGTCGTCCCTTTCATTCTGTTTCTGGGATTGGTGCGTCTTTTCTTCTTCTTTGTCTTTTCGAGTTCAAGCCCGTATAGTGTTGTGGCTTCAGCTGTCAGGGTTCTGCATTATTTCTTCGACCTTTCTCCTTGTCTAGCTCTCAGATATCTCCATGGCTCTTGGTCGCTCCTCTATTCACAGATAGGGAGTAATTCCACTATATGCCCGTCTGGGGCGCATTTGATGGTGAACTGATATTCGCCATGGTGGTTCGCGTGGATGCCCTAAGGAGCCTCCCTTCCCTTGCAAGTGGCAGAAAATTAGTGAACCATATCCAGCGGCTCAATATTTCCGAGGGCCGCGCATACGTAACGCCAGGTCGCGGGCCTCATCGAAGCCGAGCCTTTATATGGGGAGATCTTCGCAGCCCGGTATGGGCTCCCGTTTGGGGTCCAGGTTTGGTGCCCTGACGTGCTGACCTCTTACGTCGTCCAAGTGCCCAAGATGGTGTGCTTTTTTGAGGTGGCATTCGAGAATGGCCTCCGCTTCCCTTTACATCCCTTTATAAAAAGGGTTCTACAACATTTTAACTTCTGCCCTTCTCAACTTTCCCCCAACTTCTAGGGTATTTTGGTTAGGTTGCTAGTTGTCTTTGGGATTTGAGGCCTCGTTCCCAAGATAGCTCTCCGCTCTAGACTTCTTCAGTCAGAAAGGAGGCTGGGCCGAGGGCTTTCTTTGTATTTCCAAGCCGCTCCAACGCTGGGTCGGGATTATTTCGACCTCCTGGCTTTCCCACAAATACTGGAAGGAACGTTATTTTTTTGTCAATAGCCGTCATTGGGAGTATAATCCCTTTGACCGGGAGGACACACTTGGCGTTCCGCCCGTCTGGACTACTCTTGAGAACCTACTTGAGTTCCCTTTCGCTTCGGTTTGGTCTGGTTCTCAAAGGCTACAGGATATTTCTAACTTTACCTGTCACGCGGCCTCTGCAGTATTCTGGCCGCCCCGCCCCCAAAGACTAAGATGTGAATGTCGGTTAAGTGCGCCTGATGCCTTTCCGAGCTCAATAGGGTCGAATATTCCGGGTCTCTCCCGGTCAAGTCTTCCCGGCCCTCCTACTTCAGGCCATCTCCTCCTACGGTCCAAGCACGAGGCCTCCAGCCAGAAGCCCACTGGGAAGAGCTTCGGCCAGAGTGGAGGCGTGATCGAGGAGGAGGCGGCGTGAAGTGAAACTCGAGGCCTCACCGAGAGGAGCCGTCCGACAGGTAAGACCCTGCAGGTCAAGCATCCTCCATCATCCTCTCGCTAAAATCCCGGTGAAAGCTGCAGCGCCGCGCCTCCGCGCAGGTGCCGAGGGTGACAGGTCCGCGACATCGTTCTTCTCCTGCAGCAGCAACTAAGGGTCCTTCAGGGAGGGCTACCGAGTCTCCGTTGGAGGTTATGCCTATTTTTGTTTGGAATCCTCTTACGCAGAGCACCGAAGTTCCTTCGACAAGTCGAATGACGTGAGAAGCGGGATCGCTGAAAGAAGAGGAGACGAGGATTCACCCGTTGTCAAACGCGTGAGCTTGTCGTTAGGCGCTTCCCATCCATCCTCAAGGATTTTGACCTTAAGAAGATGGATGCCCTGGCCGTTGAGGAGGCTCTAACTCTGTCGCTCCAAGGGGTCATCTCCGTGCTTCTCCATCTCGCCTCGTCATCTCGTCTCATCACCGCATGCTATATATTAATTTTACTCTAGTCTTTAGCGTTAATGGCTACCCACCCGAAGAGCTTCGGGTAAGGAGTGAAGAACTTGAATGAGGGCTCTACCAGGGCAGCGAAAGCCTATAAAAATAAAGTCACCCCACTCTAAGAAGGCCGACCGCGAGCTAGACATGTAGCCGACCGAGATGTGGCAACACACAAGTCCGACGACACGCCACTCAACAAATACAAGAATTAGCCGAGGATAAAGAAAAGAAGGTTCAAGAGGGCTTAAGGGCTACAAGGGCGAATGCGGTGGTCAGGAGGAGTCGCAAATTAGGGATAGTCACAGAATAAAGATGCACTGTTAGACTGGGCACGTCGTGAGGCTTCTAAGGTTGAGAGCTCCATAAAAATTTTGACGGAGGAGTGCAGTGTGCTAAGCAGGGACCTTCAGAGGCAGGGGCTTTGGTTGCCCAAAGGGATGAAGCGATAGCTATGCTAAGAGACGAGGCCTACACCTCATGGCCTCCGGTGGCTTCGTCACAAGTTTCAAAGCTTCTCCCTAATTCGACCCTTACACTTTCAAGTTCCCAGCAATGAGGAGGCTGGAAGAGTCCTCTTCTGAGAGTGAGGTGGACCGGATCGCCGGATGCCCCCGCTCCATTGATTGCCTCGGGACCCCGAGAGGTTCCAAATTTGAAGCCGCCTCCCCTTCCTGCATGCGTGAGCCCGTCTGTCTCAGCCTCAAGGCCCGATGTCTGGCAGCTCTCAGATAATTTTATCTGCTTGGGCTAATTTTGAGCTCCGAGCCTCGCCGCTTGTAATGCCATTCCGGCCTGATACTCAATGAATATCCTTTTCGCCTCTTGCTACGTCGTTATTGTCAAGTTATCTCTCCTCCTTTTTTTTTTTTAACCGACTGAGCTCGAGATTTCTGTAGACACACCTGGCCGGCTCTTATCGAAATGCATGGTCCTCAGCGGGCTATGTTACCGATCTCTGTTATGTGGCTCTGGCTACAAGGGCTTTCTGAAATGTTAGCCCCCTTGAACTAAGCTAAATCGCCCTCAATACGGTAGGCCTTCGAAAGCAGCTATGCTCAAAACTAAGCCTGGGCTCCCCAAGCATGCCCTAGGAACAAAGCTAAATGGCCCTAGGCCATGGCCTTCCTTGAGTAGTTAAGCCTCAAAACCGAGCCACAGAGGCCCCCCGGGCCATTCTCGTCTCTCTTTGAACTATCAAATGGCCCTAGGCTACATACCTCCTCGAGCAGCTTAAGCTCGAAAAATTGAGTCATAGCCTCTGGTCAAGCTACTTTGAACCGAGCTAAAATAGCTCCTAGGCTAAGGCCTTCCTTGAGCAATTGCTTCCAAAACTGGAAATGCTAGTGGCCTTGTGCTATTCTTCTTCCTTCTCAATCGAGCTAAAATGGCTCTGAGCTACAAGGCCTCTCTCCTCGAACAGCTTAAGCTCCAAAACCAGCCATGGGGCCTGGCTATTCTCCCTTCTTAAACTAAGCTAAATGGCTCCGGGCTACAAGGCCTTCCTCGAGCTAAGAGCTCAAAACTGAGCTATTGGGGCTCCTAGGCTATTCTGTCTTCTCTAAACTGAGCTAAAATGGCTCTTAGGCTATGCGCCCTTTCGAGCAAGTGTTCTCAAAACCGAGCCATCGGGGCTCCTGTCATTTCCGCCTTTAAACGAGTTGAAATGGCTCCTAGGGCTACAAGGCCTTCTCGGCGCTAAGCTCAAAACCTGAGCTATCGGGGCTCCCGCTATTCTCGCTTTCTCCGAATCGAGCTAAAATGGCTCCTTTGAAATCGTGTCATAGCTTTTAAATATCCTTCCTCGAAAGCGCATGTGCCTTAATGCAGGTTTATGGGGAATCGGTGCAGATCGCGTGAATTCCCTAAGCATATGGGCTTCTTTATAAATAATCACCTTCCTTTGATGGGGTGTTATACCGCCTCATTTTTCTTCCCGCCTCTCGATAGCCCGGGTCTCGTAAGCGATGGAGTCAGTGGCTCGATCGCCACCGCACGACGCCGCCAGGTCACGGTCACGCTTGGTTTCTCTCGCCTACCGCTTGTGGAGTTGTGTTTTTCGCTAGTTCCTCCCCTATGGGGGTTGTGTTGTTCCATAGTCCTGCCCATTGATGGAACTGGACTGGGGAACATATTCGGAGGGGGCGGTATGCTTCAGAGGGAACACTTTTAAGTCCCACTTTCTCCATTATTCCTGTCCTCCCCTCTTTTCCCCTTCCCCCTCCTTTTCTCTTTCTCCTTCCTTTTCTCTTTCCCTTTCGTGGTTTTCGCCTCGACTAAGGGCTGACCGGTCATGATCACGATGTAGAAAGGCTTTTCGATTCTAATTTTGTGAGAGATGTGGAGAACAACTTTCACGATTGTAATTTTCTCGAGATGTAAAGAAAGATTTTGTAATCTTCTGAGGTGATTGTAACTTCCCGGAAATGAAATTTTTGTATTTATGTTATGTGACTTTTCAGAGCTTCTACCAACTAAGCTCCTTGCTTTCTCTTTTCTCATCTTTTTACTTGTGGGTTTTTCTTTCTGAGGAGTAGAGAACTATTTCGGCGCTTGTCCTAAGGTGTGGAACGGTCTTCGCTGACTTAATTCTCCTGTATTAATCGTGAACTCCTTTGAAATAAAGAGCACCTGGGTGAAACATGCCTTTTTCACCTGCACCTTTCCGAGCCGAGCTCCTTGCTTTATTATTATAACTTATTTTTTGACCCACCATAATATTAAGTAGCCTAAAAATGAACATAGAGACTGTTATTTAAAATCAAAACGTTGGATACTTTATTAAAGACTACATTCTTGAGGTCTTGGCTCAGAGAACTGCTTCGAGGTGTTCCAAGATTCCAAAGGAGTGGGCCAAGGTTTTTCCTTCTTTGTTCAGTTCGTAGTTGCTGTGCCCACTAAGGGATAAAGAGCATGTGGCCTTCCTAATCTGGGTCCCACTCTTCCCATGTGTGGGGCTCCTTTCCGTCGGCAAAAGTTTTTAACTAGGTCGCAGGTTTGTAACTCCTCGGCTCGACCTTCAAGGTCATAGTATTCCATCGTTTCGTGGATACCCTCAATACGCCAGACTCCGCTCACACTTTTCTTCTAGGAGATTCAGGTTTAGGCGAAGAACCTCTTCGTTGTGTTTCCGGCGCCACGGTCCAACTCGCGAATTTTAATCTCGACCCCGACATGAGCTATCGTCACGCCAAAGGCGAGAGCGACTTGTGGTCTCGAGTTGCCGATCGGCGTGTAGTTCTATGTGCCCATAACACCTCAAGGAGGTATTCTACCCATTTTCCCTTTAGATATTCTAATTTAGTCTTCAGCCCTGCCTTGAGAGTCCTTATAGTGACTTATGCTTTCCCATCGACCGTGGACGAGCCGAGACGAGCAAGAGCCTTGACTCCGAAGTTCACGCGTAAATCCTCGAATCCTGGGATTGCTCGAACCTGCTTCTCATTATCGACACGAGGACTCCTTGATCCCGAACCCGTGATATTATAGAACGCCAAACGGTTACACCTTATGTTCCGTGGATTTCTGCTATGGTCTGCCCTACCCACTTGTTAAAGTGAGTCCACTCGCCACAATGATAAACTTGCATCAGCCCTTCCAACTGGTAGTCCCAATATGTCTAAATTTCATTGCTGAAAAGACCAGGCTTGTGATCGACACGCGGGCCTCGATGGAGATGAGAGATCCTCGCATTCTCTTGACAAGCTTTGCATTTTCTAAACTGCAATGTTAAGGCTCTTGTTATCAAGGGCCAAGAATACCCATGCCTTTAAGGTTTTTCCGCTATGTCCGAGCTCCACCGTGGAGCTGCCATGCATACACCTTCGTGTACCTCGTTGAGTATGTAATTGGCGTCTTCCTTCCCTACGCACTTAAGAATGGGCATAGAGAAGCCTCGTTTATAAAGGGTCCCCTGATGAATGGTGAATCTTACCAACCTTGTTCGAAGTTCGATACCTCCTTAGCTCTGCCAATGTTCCTTCTACTAAGTAATCCCATACGCAATCCCATCCAAATTTCTGCCTCCGACATCACAGGAGACTTCTCCGTTGTCGATGTTTAATGAGGGTTCCGAGGTGCGCTCAATGTGTATCAATCATCTGTGTCTCCGTGAGGTCAAGCTGGGCTAGTCTCGCGGCGCACGCCGAGAATCTCCAGCCTCGCACATGCTCGACCTAAACTCCGTATGAACTCTTTAAGCAACTCGCACCTTCGGGAGGCATGTGGATCATCTTCCTCACCCCAGCCTCTCGTAGGAGTCTTCATCTATTCTTTACTACCAATCGGGAGTCACCGCTCACCTAATTGATCGCCTTCCATGGAGTGGGCGAGGTTAAGCCTGCTATGATGCCTCATATTCTACCAAGTATTGAAGGCTTGTAGTTTAATCCGAGGGCGTATTCCACATATATCTAGTCCTGAGGGTCGGATCACCTACACCTTCCTCGGGCATCAGGCCTGTTTCCACAAACAACCTCCGTATCGAGGCTCTGGGAGTCAGCCGGGTAGCCTGTGCCTCGCTCGTGAATTCCATGATGAAATCGCCAAGATCCGCCCTTTTATTAATTGGCCCTTGGTTTATTCATGTCTAACTCACTCACCTCTATAGCCCCCTTTATCGCCTTCCGTAGAGGTTTCTCGGTTTATAGAGCTTTCACTGATATTCATTGGGACTTCGATGGTATGAGTTAAGGCCTGGCTTTTACAGATAGTTACAAACGCCAGGATCGGGCTTCTCCATCTTTGATATCTTCCTCCGCCTCCTCTCAAAGCTCGATCGCAACAAGATACCTGGCCAGCCGCACTCTTATCCCGCCTTCCGAGCAAGGTGGCACTAGTCGAGAAGTCCGTAAACTTACAGAGAGCAGTGAGGAGTTCTCCCCAAGGGCTTACTAGGAATGAAATGGTGGAGAGCTCAAGTAGGTTTTCAGCGCCGTGAATGCCTCTATCGCAGCGTGCATCCCATCAAAGGCTTTTTAACCCGAAAGAAAGGCCGACATTTTTCGTCAGCTCTGGGACACGGCTACTACCATAAGCCTATTCTTCCAAATGGAATTTCTTAATGTTTGAAGGTGGCAACATGTCAAGCACAACCTTTATCTTGTCTATGTTTGCTTCTATTCCTCGACTATTGACTATAAAACCCAAGAACTTTCCAACGAAGACTACACGCACTGGCCGGGTTTTCTCTAACTTCTTCATATTATAGCTTTTAGACTCCGGAACACCCTGGGTAAAGGGGTTGTGGAGCTAGGCCTTAACTAATTTTACCAACATGTCGTCTTTATTTACCTCCATAGATGCTCAAATTTGCTTTTGGAACATCCTGTTTACCAACCTTTCGTGGCTCCCGTATTCTTAGTTCAAGGGCGTACCCACAAAGCAGTGAGGTTCCTTGCCCAAGAATGAACGAGGTCTTCTTGTTCGTTGGGATCTTTATCGACCGGGTTATATTGTAAAAGAGTCCACAAGCTCAGAGTTCATGACCGGCCATGGCGGCCCACTCATGAGGTCAATTGAGGTAGAAAGTTACCTGGGGCAAGCCCTGATGTCTGCGGAAATCGACGCAGCCATCGCTTCTTTGCTTTTGATGAGAATGAACATTGGCCAACCACGGATATTCTACTCCTTGGACATTTTCTCGGGAGGAGCTCAGCCACCTCACACCGCTTCTGTCTTCTAAAGTAAAACTCCTTCTTTCGCTTGACCTAGCTTAAAGGATGGATCGACTTTCATTCGGGTGGGTGATTACTACAAGGTCAATTCCACACATGTTCCTCTCGTTCCAGCGAACACCTCCTTGTTCTACTCTTTAAAAGTGGATGAGAAGGCTTCACGTCTTCGCGCCTTAGGATCCTATGTGTGACGAGGTGTTCTAGCCGCTACCGCCGTCGTATAGCTCTAGTTCTTCTCCGAGGGCTGCAGGTCGGGTGCTTACCTCATCCTACGTCAAGCTTGTCCTCATGTAGATGTTATCTAATCGCTTTTTGTTTCATTGATGCCGTAGTAACACTTCTAGCCACGACCGGTTTCTCGAATCCATTCCCACCCGCTTGCAATGGGAATTTGATAACTATGTGGATAAAGTATGAGACGACCTTACGGTATCAGGAGGGCTCGCCTAAAGAATATATTGTAGGCTGATGGGGGCATCCACTATGAGAAATCTTACTGTTGTTGTTGCCTTGCATGGGGGGTCTCCCATAGTGAGCACTAATCAGACGCGCCCTGGGAGGTAAAGACCCTTCAGAATCCACGTAGTAAAGGACGGTTCTAGCTTCTCCCTTCCTATGACCATTTGGTCGAAAGCTGATGGGAAGATGATATCGGCCAAGCTTCCATTATCGACAAGGACCTTATGGATTGTTTTATTGGCTACAACGACCCTTATCACTAGTGGATCGTCATGGGGATGCTAGCAGCCTTCCATGTCGGAGTCCAAAAAAGTTATGGTAGTATCCAACGAGGAGCTCGATACGCTGTATTTCAAATGCTCTCCGATCCCACAAGCTGCGCATGGGCCTTCCGGGCCGAAATGGATTCTCGCCCCCCGCAACCTCTAGAGATCACATGGATCTCTCCTAAGGGTCATCGGTAAGCCGGAAATAAGTCAGGGGTCGACGAGGTGGTGGTGGTTAAACCTAAATTCCGACCTTCCGGGTCACAAAACGACGAAGATGTCCACGCTTGATCGTGCATTCAATTTCTTTCCCTCAACTAGATGCGCCATCTATCTCTGTCCATGATCCCCCGCAGTAACTCACGTGATTGCATCATTCCTTTTGATGCCAGCTCACTTCATCCGAGATGGCCACCTCTGAAATTTTTCATGTCGCACTTCGCAGTAGACCCGTGATAACAGCCTGCCGGGGTAAATTCGTCAGGTGAATATCATTGTTGCACGGCCGAGGTCCCAGCGGTTCCTGGAGACTCGCCTCAGTGGATCGCTCGCTTTCTCTATGTCTCTTCGTGGGATCTCGTCCTGTCTCTCGCCTCCCGAGGCTTCGCTCTGTTTTTTCAGCCTCGCTTCTTTCCCCTTCAGGCAAGAGTTTTCCCGCTTTAGATAAGAGCCTCAATCGTCGATGTAATTCTTCTACTTTGAGAGGACCTCAGCCATGTTTGCCTAAGGGTTTTTTGAGATGGAAAACACAGTCTTCGACCGCACACCTAAATGCAAGAATGAAAGCTTGATGGTAAACTTCTTGTCTGGGATGTCTACCTTTAACGATTCACAAGAACCTCTAGACGTAGATCTCATATCTCTCGAGGGCCTCTACTTTATGGCCGCAAGTGATACCTCGGTTTCCCCGTATGTCCAAGCCTCATGGAAGCTGAGACAAATGCGATGGATACTTCCTCTAAAGGACGCGATCAATGATGGCGGAGTCCACAACCGTGCCAACGTCTGCCTTCGCTGGTGATAATAAAGCTCTACACCTCACGGTCCCGTATCCATGTAGCTTCATCTCGAGCTCAGTATCAGGTCGCCCACAGGTCTTTCGCTCCGTCAACGCTTCGACCGAGGCATTCTCAACTTCACTGGGAGGGGGAAGTGTAAAGACCCAACCGTGAACGGGATTCGCTTGTCGTACTAAAGCCGTCCATGGAGATCGGGTACTCGCCCTTTACGCTTCTTCATGCTACTGGAAGCCTGGCGGATGTCTCTTAAACGCTTACTCCCATGACCGCTCCCCTGTCTCCTGTTGATAAAGGATGGGTCCATTGCCTTTATTATTCCTACCATGCCTCTCCTCATTGCAATCCTCTCCAGGGGGTTTGTAAGGGTAATGCTCCCTAGCTTGACTAGTTTATCATTCTCCATCTACTTCGAGTAACAGGCGCTAGTCGCTCTTCTTAGGTGTGGTGTGTTTTGGGCCTCCCTGGGCCCGTCGCGCCCCCGGGGCATTGTATTTGCTTCGCGAGCCACTCCAACTCTCTCAAAGAACGCTTACTGCAGACAAGAGAGCTCCATCTCGTCTGCATCATGCAGAGTTTCTAAAGGTGCACTGGCTAGCCTCGCCATTCACGTTGCTCACGGGTCTCAGATCCTCGGGATCGCGTGGCTCCCGCTTATGTTCCGAAGATACCATCAGCCATCGAGATCACTTTATTTGTAAAGGAATCGTTGCTCCCACGAACAGTTTTTCAAACCCGATGATGCTTTTTCAACCGAAACTAGGCTAGAGCTTGCTGGGATTACTAGGCCGGTCCGTTGACTTTGGATGTCCGACTCCCCGCAAAAATAGCAAGGCAAAAAGGATCACGTGTCGCTGCCAGTTTTCCTATGCCTAAGCCGCTTTTTCCGCGGAAGAGAAAATCAACTCCGCTTAGGGAATGAAATTTCATTGCTGCACCTTTCACCCATAAAAATGACTCGATATTTATAACGCGATCATGATAAATTTTCTAGTTGGATGATGAAACCATATTTCTCTCATTGGGTGAGAGATTTTCTTTCCTTATCGTTTACCAATTAATAAGAGATAATTGATAACCAATTATTAGGAAATATCATACTTCCTTAATTGGTAAAGACTTAATTAGAGAAATTGGACACTTTCCTTTAATATGGGGTTTTTTCAATGGGATCAGACATGAGTCGAATAGCTCTCGTTAGTCTGTGGTTCGGGGGGGATATCATCAATGAAGCAATTGTTTCTGTACCGCTTCCTAATCTCTTTAAGCCGACATTTAGCCTTACGCTCAGCCTCGTGCTCTATTATTTTAAACCCAATCGATAGATATTTTCAAACGACATGGCTATGATTTAATTAAATAGAGATAAATTTGCCCTTTAACTATTATATTTCTTTTAATGCTTAAAAAAAAGTGTAAAGTATTTTTAATATGACATTGATTGATTTAATTAAAGAATGATTAAAAGAAATCGACGACCAGTTTCAAAATGAATTTTCTATTATTAAATTAAAAATATCATATAGATTTCAACTCTATTTTTGCAACCTTAGAATTTTAATAATTTCCAATCTAGTCTACTGTCTACTTACATCGTTAGTAATCTTCCTTAGAGTAATATTACTCTTCTCACTAATAATTCAATTTTAATTGAAAATTTTATATATTAAACTACTAATTGATTTTCAATATTAATGAGCTTGAATTAAAGAAATAATATAAATTTATCAACATTTTTTAGTCATTACATATACACAGCAATCCAAAAATGTATCCATTTTGGATACATCTTCTTGTCCGTCTTTTCATAAAATTTAAACAAAAAATAAAAATTGAAAATAAAATAAAGCTTTATTATTATTTTTTGGTCAGAACAATAAAGCTTTATATAATGCAAAGGTAACACAATCAAAATATGATTAGAAAGTATGCACCACACGATGAAAATTTATATAATAACTATACTAATTAACAATGTCTAATATAGTAAATTGTTTTCACGGGCAATGACGGAGCTAGGATTTTAGTTTAAAGGGTATCATATATCATACAATATTTTTAAATACAATTTAGTAAATACCTTAACCATTATACTAGCCCCCCTCAAAAATTTTATGCCCACCTTGACTTTATTTTTTGGGTCTACCAATGTATGGTATTAGTATAAAGACAAAAAATAAAAATCAATATAAATTACAACTACTATACTATTCATCATATTTTATGATATTTTTCTAATATCGAAAAAGAAAAAGATGTAAAATGTCATTACAATTTCCAATAAGAATATATTTATTTCAATTTTTATAACAAACTCTCATGATGAAGATCTTAATTTAATATAAATCCAAAATATATAACACTAATAAAAATTTCAATATATTCATTGATCATTATGTAACATGTTTTAAAATATATTCTTTTTCTAAGAAATATTTCAATAACTGAAAAACAAAATACATTTATGATATTTTTGACAACAAATAAATTATTATTTATTCATATAATATTTCAATGAAATCTAAAAATATAAATAATTAGAAACTTATAAAATTTTCCTCTTTTTTTTCTTTTTTTTTTTCGTCTTTTTTTTTTCTTCACACGCTTTTAGGGCTTCTTTATGTTCCCTGAAAACAATTTAGGATATTTATAAATGTTTGGATGGTGGATAAAAGATGACTATAATTATGGAAATTTTTTTAGTCACAATTCTATATATGCTATAATTCTAAAGGTTTTTAAGATAGAAGGATGACTTTGTGGTTGATTGTTAAAATCACGATCAAGGCTTTAGCTATAGAAAAAGGGCTTTTTTTCTTTTTTCAAACTTTTGAAGGGGACTAATGATTTTTCAAAGAAGGGATTCATACTCAAATCAAAATTTCTGGAGTGCTAACCCATGCTTATCTACCGCTCATCGACTAACTTCTGCACTTTCATTTCTACGTCTTTTTTCAAACATCGGAAATGCTTTCTTATCATACGACCGTATTACGACGACAATCCTCATCATCTTATTATTCATCTTGGGCGACTACCGTATTTCAATCTTTATTATATTATTTTTTTTTAAAGGTAGCGTATCCTTAACAAATTAAGGAAACGGAAAGAGGTAATATGATTTTCCAACGTCTATACTTTAAATCTTCAATTCACTTGACTGGTAAATTAAAACATGTTGTATTTTATATTATCTATTGAAGCCTTATACGCTAGTGCTTGGAGTTGGTATATGAATTTAAAAACAAAAAGTTATTCATGGAATAAGTGGAAGCCGCATTTTTTTTTCTTGAAAACGACGTGAAAAGATAAAAAAAAAAACAAATAGGTTCCGTTTTGAAACCCAAAAGTACTCTAGGGAAGGAAAAAAAATCACTAATTAAGAATTCGTTTGAAACTTGAAAAGTACATAAAATAAAAATAGAGAAAAAAAAACTAAAAAAAAAAACTAAAGGAATATAAAATATAAGTTTAAACTTAATAAATTAATATATATGTTAATTCAAATTCATTTTATTGGACTAAAATATTTTACAATATGTAAAATTTGAGAAAATTTTAATTATATTTAATTTTGTTTTATATTTTCGAAGGTGAAACCGAAAAATAATTTTCCTTCATATTCTAAGTTCCAAGCGGAGCCATAACCACGGAAAGAGTCGTTTAGTTGTAGTTGAAATTGGGCACTGAAACTATAAATAGAGATGAGTGCTTGGTGTTTGTGAATCCATGAAAAAGCCGTTTTGTACTTGCCTGATCATGGCTACACCGTCCTTTCAACTCTTCCTCGTTAGCTTCCTCCTAGTTTTGGTGCTTTTTGCCAAACATGGCCTTGGGTGCATAGAGAGGGAGAGACAAGCTCTCCTCCGCTTCAAACATGGCCTTGTCGATGATCATCGCCTTCTCTCTTCTTGGGGACATGAAGATTGTTGCCGATGGAGAGGAGTTCACTGTAGCAAGCGATCTAATCATGTCGTCAAGCTTCATCTTCCTGCCCCGCCCACTGAATTTGAAGGCATGTACAAGTCTCTTCGAGGTGAGATTAGTCCTTCACTGCTTGAATTGGAGCACTTGACTTATTTGGACCTCAGTTGTAATGATTTTGAGGGAAGTTCCATTCCTCCATTCCTTGCTTCTATGACCAAAATGCAGCACCTCAATCTCTCTCATGCCAATTTCGCTGGAAGTCTCTCCGGTCAGCTCGGAAATCTTTCCTACTTGCATTCCCTTGATCTCAGTTTCAATGATAATTTGTATTCTGGAAACTTGGAATGGCTTTCCAATCTTTCTTCTTTGAGATTCCTTGACCTACGTCATTTTAATCTCGAAAAAGCCACCCACTGGTTACGAGCAATTAATAAGCTCCCTTCTCTGGTTCACTTAAATTTAGGAGACTGTAACCTCCCTCCCTTGATCACCTCCCATGTTAATTTCTCCGCCCCTCTAGCTTTCCTCGATCTCTCTAATAATTATCGTGTTTCTTCTTCAATATACCCATGGGTGTTCAACTTCAGCGCCACCCTTGTTCATCTTAGTCTCTCTGAAAGTGATTCACATGGGGTTTGATTCCGGAAGCTTATGGGAACATGATTTCTCTTGCATATCTAGACCTTAGCGATTGCGCATTAGAAGGTGAAATTCCTGTGGCATTTGGGAACATGACTTCTCTTGAATATCTTGATATGTCCGGGAATCAACTAGAGAGTTCGATTCCAGACACATTTGGGAGCATGACTTCCCTAGCATATCTTGATCTATCTCACAATCAATTGAAGGGTTCAATTCCAGATACAGTTGGCAACTTGGCTTCCCTTGAGCGACTTTATCTCTCCATGAATCTATTAAGGGGTTCGATTCCAAAGACTTTTGGGAACTTGAGTGCGCTAACATTTCTTGATCTCTCCGCTAATCTATTAAGGGCTCAAATTTATGCATTACTGGTTACGGCTCCTTATAGAACTTCATCTCTCCTCCAATACACTTCATGGTTCAATTCCAGACGCATTGGGGAATATGACCTCTCTTGCATATGTTGATCTCTCCTCCAATCAATTGCAAGGCCCATTCCAGACACAGTTGGGAACTTAGCTTCTCTTGAAGGTCTTTATCTCCGAAATAATCAACTACAAGGTTCAATTCCATATGCATTTGGGAACATGAGTGCCCTTTTGTATCTTGATCTCTCTGGTAATCTACTACAGGGTTCAATTCCAGATGCAATTGGGAACATTACTTCCCTTACAGAACTTTCTCTCTCGAAATCAACTACAAAGGATCCCAGAAACTGTTGGCAACTTGGTTTCTCTAGAAGTGTTGTATCTCCCAGAAAATCAACTACAGAGTTCAATTCCAGATACAATTGGGAGCATGGTTTCTCTTGAACTACTCTTTCTCGAACGGAATCAATTGCAGGGTTTAATTCCAAAGAGTGTTGGGAGAATGGTTTCTCTTCAAATACTCTCTCTCTATCAAAATCAACTACACGGTTCAATTCCGGATGCAATTGGGAACCTAGCTTCTCTTGAAGAACTCTCTCTTGATGGGAATAAGCTTGAAGGTGAGATTCCAAAATCCTTGAGAAATTTATGCAGCTTACGAGAAATTTGCAAAACTGCATATAACAACTTGCGGACAATCAGAGGACTTCTTGGCTTGCGCAAATGACACATTAGAGACTCTGTCTCTATCTGATAACCAATTGAGAGGACCAATTCCTCTTTTCACTGGGTTTTCATCTCTGAAACGACTGAATCTCGGACTTAATAAGCTAAAGGGAATGTTGCCTAAGAGTATCGGACACCTAGCTGCACTTTATGAGTTGTATATTGGTTCCAATTCATTGCAAGGTGACATCTCTGAAGCTCATCTCTTTTATCTATCTGAGCTGGTAGTTTTAGACTTATCTTCCAACTCTATCACTTTCAACGTCAGCTTAGAGTGGGTTCCTCCTTTTCAACTTTCTTCCCTACTATTAGCTTCCTCTAAATTGGGACCTCATTTTCCTCATTGGCTTCGAAATCAAAAGTGCTTAATGGATATTGACATCTCTAATTCTGAAATTTCAGATGCCATTCCAGATTGGTTTTGAATTTACTCCTGTCTGTTCCCTTAATATTTCGTTAAAATCAAATCATGGGCACCTTACCCATTACCTTACCCATTTTATCATCAAAATTTGATCATCCACTTTGCATAGACGTGAGCTCGAATTTTTTGGAGGGTTCAATTCCACAACTTCCTTCCAATTTGGCATTGTTGGATCTCTCCAATAACAAGTTTTCAGGATCTATTTCTTTGTTGCGTGCAGCTACTAGTCCATATCTAGTCTATCTTGACCTTTCTAACAATTCATTAATAGGTGAGTTGCCGAATTGTTGGTCACAATGGAAAAGCTTGATAGTTCTTAATTTGGAAAATAATCAATTTTTAGGGAAAATTCCAAAATCACTTGGCACCTTGCAATCGATTCACACACTGCATTTGCATAATAACAATTTCAGTGGAGGATTGCCTTTATCTTTGAAGAATTGTAAAAGTCTAAGGCTTGTTGATTTGGGGAAAAATAAGTTATCTGGAAAAATGCCCACACGGATAGGAGGAAGCCTCTCAAATCTTATTATTCTAAACCTGCAATCTAATAGATTTAGTGGAAGTATATGTTCAACAATATGTCAATTGAAAAAAATTCAAATATTGGACCTCTCCAACAATGATATGTCAGGTACTATACCAAGATGTATTAGCAATTTTACTGCCATGACCGAGAAAGGGAATTTGACCATTGCTTATAATTATACAATTTATGATTCAGAGGCGTTGCATACAGAACATCGACCTTATCTTGATAAGGAACTGGTTAAATGGAAAGGAAAAGAATTTGAGTACAAAAATACTCTTGGGTTAGTAAAGAGCATTGATCTTTCAAGCAACAAGCTAGCAGGAGAGATTCCAGAAGAAGTAACTGCTCTTCAGGAATTGGTATCATTGAATCTTTCAAGAAACAATTTGACCGCTTCTGATCCCTGCAACAATTAATAATTGAAATCATTAGATGTTCTTGATTTGTCTCGAAATCAGCTTATCGGAGAAATTCCAACTAGTCTTTCAGAAATAGATCGTTTGAGTACCTTAGACCTCTCTTACAACAACTTGTTGGGTAAGATTCCACGAGGTACTTAACTTCAAAGCTTCAATACTTCTACTTACGAGGGAAATTCTGCACTTTGTGGCCTCCCTCTTTTGAAAAAGTGCCAAGGAGATGGAGGAAAGGAAGCTCCCAACACTTATAGTCATGAGAACAACATTCAACCAAATGAAAACGACATGTGGTTCTACATAAGCATTGCTCTTGGGTTTATTGTCGGATTTTGGTAGTTTGTGGAACTCTAGTCCTCAACAATGCATGGAGACGTTCTTATTTCCAATTTTTGAATAAAATGAAAGATTGGCTCTACGTGGCTACAATGATAAATATGGCTAAAATACGTAGGGGTCTTCAAAGTTAAATGGTACAACTCTTTATCTCTCTTCCTCTTTACTAGTACTTTTTAAGTTACTTGTTCTATTGAATTAATTACTAACCTTCTATGATATATATTTTAGTAAGTTAAGATTTATAAATGAAAAATCACATAATGTTGGACTAAAGTTGATTAACTTTGTTCCTAACTGGAAAAACTAGGAGTTTTAATTTACTAATTAGCTATAATATTAACCTTTTTCTATTATTTTACATTTTTTTTCACCTTTACCTTAATAGATGCTAAACACAGTTACATTAATTCTCTTCAAATACTATATTAATGTTTAAGGCTTTATTCTAGGAAACAAATCAAAGAGTGGTTTTTTAGTCTATAAAACAAGAATACTAATATAAAGATTCTTCGTAACTAATCGAATCGATGATTCACGCATGTATTCAAGCATTAATCCCGCCATGTTTGTCATTCAATAGCAATGCTGCCACATTCAATATTACCATTTTCACGATACATGTAAATGACATTCAATGATGTGTATTCAATGGTGAATCTTGTCTTGTTTGTCATTCATCAAGAATGATTCCACATCCAATAATACTAAGTATCTTCACGACTAATTTACTAAGAATCCCACTATGTTGGTTGGTCTTAACATTACACTTCAAATCAATTTACTTTTTATGCACACCACTTATAGTTCAAATACACGTATACATGCAGATATTTGACAAGCATTTCAAATACTAATAATTCAATTCGGTATATATGTATATTTCACAAATAGAGAACAAACTGAGAATAAATAGGGAACAAAGAACAAACCAATTATCGATTCCTTTTCTCTCTCGGGAGCATCAACTTAGGTCAGTCATTGCCTTCACCCGCACCTGGGGCCAAATACAAATTCTTCACTCTCAAGGGTTAAGCAAATAACACTAATGAATATCGCCGAGGCGAAGCTTCGCTTCTCCTCGACTGGGCCGATATTTCAGACGCTTTTCACTTAGTCTCATTCTTATTCAAACTGCTAATCGCTTCTTAGGGTCCCTAAACAATCTAAGTATGAATACGGACTTAACGGCAAAATACAAAAAACATGGTCATGGAGTGGAGCGGTACCGTACCACTGACCGGCGACCGGCATCCACTCCACCAAGCACCCAGATCGCGCACCACCCGCTCACGCACTCGGGCACCTGGCATCTCATTCAACCGGGTACCCCACTTCACGGGTTTTGGCTCAAAATCAAGTGGATTTTCGCATTTTCACTCATTTTCTTCCACAAACCTTCTCCAATTGCCCCATATAAAAATCCAGCCATGAAATCCACCCAAAATAATTCCAAATATGATTTAATCAATGAAAATCCATTTTCCTCGTTGGGCTTTTCACCCAAATCCAAATAAAAGAACAGAGTTAGGTTTTGATTTTCTTACCTTAGCCTAGCCCTTTCAAATCTTCCCTTCCATATTGCTTGGCCTATTATAAGAAAAAAGTGGGAAAGGATCACACCAAAGCTTGATCTCTTGCAAACCCTAGCTTTCTTCTCCCCTTTCTCCTCTCTCTTCTTCTAAAAACGTGATTTGCTCCAAAATGAGCACCCAAAGACCAATTTTTAAGCCCTTAAACTCATTTAAGTGTAAGGCCTTGTTTGGCCTACACTTATTATTACGTTTCTCTTTTCTCCCCTTTTGGTCTTAAGTCACTTAGTCTTTATAAGGCCTTGTTTACACCAATAAATTCCATTTTTCATTTTTGGCATTTTTTAACTTTTATTTTAATTTTCCCTTATCATTTATCATTTATTTCACATTAGCATTTAAGCTAATATTTCCACCTTGCGCCCTCATTTACAATTTTCCACATTTTTCCTTTTCACTTCGCTTATTTCCTAAGCCTGAACTGAGTTTCTTAATTTATTATATAATATTCAATCATATGCTCACTCTTTCAATTTGCATTTTACAATTTATCAATTTATCGAATTTCCCGGAAAAACCCAAGTTTGACTCGATTCGTACCCGGAACATATAATAAAATTATTATAAAAATTCTAGGGTATTTTTTGGGTGTTACAAGTTTCCTGGCACGCCTGTGCACCACGCCAAATTTCTCGTGCTTTTTGTATGTTCTAGAGCAAATCGTGCTTTTTGTATGTTCTAGAGCAAATCCAACCAAACAATAGTTAAAAGTCCAACATATTATTTTTTAGAAATGTTTAGTTAAAAGACATCAAATAAGTCAAAATTTGTAAATTTAACAATTTCCATGTTTTTCCTAGAAAATTAACTAATTGTACACAAAAATGTCATTTGTCATTTCATGTATTTACATGTATCTTTGAAACAATGGTTATTTTTACAAGAAAACAATGAACATGTTTTTATCAAAATGAGGACAAAAATTGATGAAGGGTTAGATTTCCAAAATTTTGTTTTCAAAAGGTCTTTTAATCAAATAACCCTTATTTTGATTTGCTGCTTAAATTTATTTTATTTATTTTAATTCATAAATATAAAAATTAAATAGTACAAAAATATGTACATTTCTAAGTAATTTTATTTATTGTTAATTTTCTTGAGATTTTGTTTGACAACCTAAAAGTAAAAAGATCATTTTTTTTATAGTTAATATTTTTCATAAATCAAAACACAAATCCTATAGCTTAGAGATGGAAAAATCAAACTGGCTGACTTTACAACCACAATTTGGGGTGTATAGTTGTCATCATATATTTAGAGGGCGAATCAAAAAAAGAAAAGTATATCTGATCAACGATAAAGCAATCAATCAATGATGGTCAATATTATGCCGCAAACCAGTGCTCATGTGATTCTACCACAATAATAATATCAAACGCAGAGTACCAACTATCAACAGTGCAAGCCAAATTAATGGACATGTTATTAAAACTGATGCTATTTCATCCCTCCGCGGTTTTTAGCAATTTTGATTCCTGTTTACTTGATGTATTGTTAATTGAATCAAGAAAATCATTTTTCTTTAAAAAATACAATACAATAAGAATCTATAAAATATAATACAACTTCTTATGGACTATGGTTTAGAAAACCTAATATAGATTATTTTAAAATATATAGTTGCCAATTACTAATAATACAATTACATCTCCCAACCCTCTCGTAGAATATCGTGAGATTTTTTTTATTTTTTTGTAATAACCATGATTGTTAGGGCCAGCTTGCGCACACTTCGACTAATCCCATGTTTCTCTAAAATTAAAAGCCAAATAAACGAAACCTTGAGTGACCCAAAGTAGAATGAAATCAGCCACCATTAAGTAATTTGCACCCCAATGTTAGCACTAACTGAAAAAGTAATTAACTTGAGGACTTAGTGTAAGATGTTCTGAATATTATGAAAGAGACTTATATTATTATTGAAAGAATTGAGGTATATATATACCAATATAAGGACAAAAATGTAATATCATAAAACCAATAAAAGGAAACCCTAAATATACTCTAATACGCCCCCTCAAGATGGTGAGCTAGAAATAACACCAATCTTGTTTAAGGGAAAAAGACGTGATTTGAGATATAACATATAAAAGACCAAGAAGTCGGGGTCACCATGAGACATGAATAACACAAAGCTCAAACGACTAAACCAGGTCACGAATAAAATGATAATCAATCGCAAGGTGTTTCACGCGACAATGAAAGATAGGATTAGCGAAGAGATAAGTGGCACCAAGGTTGTTCGAGAACAAGATGGGCAGAATGTGACCAAAAGTAGGTCCGATAGCGTGGCCTCACCCATTGCAATTCAAGAAACAAGGAACGCAATTCTCCGTAACGATACTAAATACAAAGCGGAAGAACGAGCAACAATACTGCCAGAACCCCAGAAATTGGATTTGGTGCCAAGGAAAATAAGAAAAAGCAATCTGAGGTAAGATCATTTGTGTTAATAAATTTCAATCCAAATCGTGAGAAACTCGTGAAGTGTCAGGAGGTTCAAGAAGTCGGAATACTCACCTTAACTTCGCTCCAGTTAAGATAACGGCTAAAGCATGAATCGTTCCCCAATGATGCTCGGATGGCGCGTGCATGAATTGAGAGAGTTTATTCACGGCAAAGGAAATATCTAGGCGAGTCATCCGGAGATGCTGGAGGCCACAAACAACCTGATGGTACATGGTGGCATTGGACCAGATCCATCCAGAAGAGTCGAGAAGTATCGACGGCAAGTGGGGTAGCGATAGGTTTGGAGGCTAACATGTTATGTTTGCTCAGAAGATCAATAACATACTTTTTCTGAGATAGTAGAAGACCCGTCAAAGTAGCCAAAACCTCAACTCCATAGAAGAAAGGTAGCACCCCAAGATCCTTTGTGGAGAATTTAAAGTCAAGTTGCCTGATACATGGCTGAGACAAGGGCGGGTCACGGCCTGTGAATAATCAAACAATATAAAACCAAGAAATAGATGAGCCGTGACACGCGATAAACAAAAAGAGGGACACAAGCCCATAGATGTGACAAAGTCGAGCTCGAGCAAGAAGGTGTGGAGCGCCTAGTACCAAGCCTGCGGAGCTTGTTTGAGCCCATAAATTGCCTTGTGTAAACGATAAACATGATGTGGATAATTGGCATTTTGCATGCCCCGCGGTTGCGCCATTTAGACCTCCTCCATAAGATGCCCATTGAAAAAAGTGCACTATTATATCAAGTTGGTGAATGCCACTGCGATTGAGCAATGCTGGGCTAATAAAGATAGACGGTGATGGGATTTATCATGAGATTGAAAGCCTCATGAAAGTTAATGCTCGGATGTTGGTGAAATCCTTTAGTAACAAGGTGAGCTTTATACTATGCAATAGAGTCGTTGGGATTTTGTTTGATGCAAAACACCCATTTGTTACCCACTACATTTTACCCTGGTCGCGAGGGAACTAGAGTCCAAGTATTGTTCCAGATGAGAGCATCATATTCATCCTGTATCGCTTAAACCCACTTGGGATCCCTGAGAGCTCAGGCAACAGTGCAAGGTTCAATGACAGGTGGAATGATAGTGGTGAGGCCATATCTCGGTTTAAACATTTTTAGAGTGGGTTTATATGGGATGAAGGTTAAGTGGGGGAGAGGAAGAGGAACTAGGTGAAGGTGGGAAGGGGGTCAAACCCAATAGGCCAGTAGATGGAGAAGGCCGATGGAATGATGTAGGGGAGGTCGGGGATGCAGGTCGGCAGGAGGACTGGTGTGGGGTGATGATGATGGAGGGAGAAATTTGGGTGAGCTCGGTGGAATGGGTAGGGAAGAAGTAGCTTGACAAGAGGACAAGTGGGGTGTTGGTGATGAAGGGAGCAATTCGGGTGAGCTCGACGGTATGGATATGGAGAAGTGTAAAATTTTCACAGTGAAGGATAAGCAGGTGGTGCCAATTAAGGCAGTAGGCCTGGGTGAGGTCCGCTAGATGGGTAGTGCAGCAGCGTATAGGTGGAGGACAAGGGGTGGGGGTAGTAGGAAGGAGCAAGGTGGGTAAGCTCGAAGGTACCTGCAGTGGGAGGGGGGCTGAAATGAATAATCGCACAAGGGGAACAATGAAGTGGGGAGTGTAGAGGTTGTATCTATTACCGGTGTGGTGGAGGTAGAGAGAGACTCGAACGGGAATACATTTTCCATAAACTTAACATGACGGGACACAAAGATTTTTTTGAGGGTAAGGTCAAAACAAAGAAAGGCACTTTGAGTGAGGGACTAACCAAGAAAGACACAAGGACTGGATTTGGGGTCGAGTTTGTGGGAAGAATAGGGGCACAACCAAGGAAAACACAAACAACCGAAGACATGGAGTTTGGACGGGTCAGGAGCTTTATTGAATAACTTTTCAAAGGAGAACCCAAGGGAATGGCCAACTTTAGGCATTCTATATATTAAATAGACAAACATAGCAAATGCATACGACTAGAAAGTGAGAGGGATGGATGCTTGATGCAATATAGTGAGACCCATTTTGACAATATATCGATGTCAGCGTTCAGAATACCCTTTATGTTCAAGAGTGTGGGGAGGTGTAGTGAGATGGGTTATACCATGGGTCGCGAGAAAAGATCAAAGGGCTAAAAATTCGCCCCATTATCCGTGTGTGTAAAAGCAGATTTAATTGGTGTGGTGAAATAGTTTTCAAATAAGCGTTTGAAGGCAACAAAGGTTGATGAACATCCTATTTACGATGTAATTGGTAAAAGTCGATATACTTGTAATGGTCAACAAAAATAACATAGTAGTTAAAATCATCAGAAGATGAAACGAGCGAGGTCCAAACATAAAAAAAAATGACATCAAGATGAGAGGAAGAGGTAATGCTTGATTTTGCAAAAGGTAACTTGTGGCTTTTATTAATATTGCAGAGGTACAAGAAAAGGAGCATAAATGGTCATCGAGAAAGGAAATATTCAAAACATTTAGAAATTTGCAAAAAATATGTAAAGACAAATGACCTAGACAACTATGCCACATGGAGAAAACGGAAAATGAGGACCGAATTGAAGAAGATAGAGCGAGGGCAGAAGACCGAAGAGGGACTGACTTCGGCCAGTAATAGACACCATCTCTATGATATCTACAAACCAGAGTGACCCCCATGTGACGATCCTACACTTGAAAGAAAGAGTAAAAAAACAGGACATTAATAGGGTTATCGGCACAAAGGGTAGAGACTGAAATAAGGTTTTTATACATTACAGGCACATGTAACACATTGGTAAATAGTAATGGGGTAGGGAGAGAGGTAAGGGTAAAGGAGCCCGTGTTAGCTATAGATAAACCTATACCATCACCAATAAGAACACGGGCAGAGGCGGTGTGCGGCTCATGAAGGAAGAATGATACCAAGACTATCAGAAAGATGAAGGAAATAAGGGCTTGATACATCTTCAATGGCGGAATCGCTCATCGCAGGTCCAGATAATTCAATAGAGTTGGAATCTACAACCATTATGCAAAATCGATGAAGGAGAAAACATCAAGAAATAGGAGCGTAGAGGAATGATTCTAACTCTAATACCATATTAGAATAGAAAATACCAAGAACGGAGAGAGAGAGAGACGAGAGAGAGAAAGTTATGGAGAAAAATATTTCCCTTTCTTTCTGTCAAATGCTACAAAGTTCCATTTATATTATATTTACAACTGTCAAAACTAAATATAAGAATTTGATTAAAACTAATTGTAAACTAATCAACTCTAATTAATGTTAGATTCAATAGTCCCAAACATAGCAACTCTCATCAGATAGGCAATTCGTCCTGCTCAGCTGAACACTCGTGATTGTAAGTACCATGGATTTTGGGCCCAAAACCCACTATCTAATAGGCCCAGCATTCGCACAGACCCATTTCCTAATTCAAACCCCAATAGGGCTCAAAGCAACTTGTTACCTCAAAACCATACGTGGGATACTCAGACGGATAAACCTACGCCCCGTCTGAATCCCCAAGCCCCCTAGTCGGCCGTACTACCGCTTACAAGATATTCACGGATCTTGTAATTCATTACGTCTCAAAACAATAATCCTAAATAAGAAAGAATTGGTCTTTGGTAAGAAAAGTCAAATTTTGTCATTAGATTGGTGATATTATCCCTTCGAAAATCAAGGAAAATTGGTCTCTGATAAGGAAGGAAATATTCTACCGCTAACATTACAAGATTATCTTTCAAAAAATCAAGGAAAAATTCAAGTATAAAAGAAAAACTCCCCATAAGGAAAAGGTGCTGCACTTTAATCTACTAATCCCATTTTCTCTCACCTTCTCCATCCTTTTGGCTAACTTAAGACGGAGTACGGTCAAAGACAATTCACCGCTCGTATCCCTTTTATTTTTGCAGGTTCACGCCGCTCTGCTGATGCCTCAAAGATTAAACAAACCAAGTACCGACATTTGGCATGGTCAATGGGAATAGAACAAAAAGTCTCATCGACGACGTGCAAGGGCTTGGCTCCGATGCACTCTTCCACGCAGTTCTGAATTCGCTCCTCCCCACGCCTCGACATCTCCATCCGACATGGGTACAAATGACTAAGAACCCACGATCCAAATGTAAGATCAATTTCTTCATTGGCGTTAAGATATGGAGAAGAAACAGGAGGAGCAAGCGAGACAAATAAAGGAATTGCATGAACGAGCCAAGTAATTGCAACGTAAAAACGATCGTCTATGGGCTCAAGTGGAGAAAAGGCGTGATCTTGACGAGAGAGACGTGTAAGATAGTGGTCAAGCAAAGCATCTAGTCGTTCGTGATGAAGGAAAGAAGCCTTATCGCCTCGATCAGAGATACCCTAGTGTGCACAACGAGCTATCCTCGTGCGCCACAAATCCCTCCCCAGCAAAAGCAAAAGCAACAAAGATAGATCGCGCTAGAGACACTCACATCACCCTGCATTCAGCAATTCTAATAGTGGTACGTTCCACCGAGCAACGGGCCGAGGTCAAAGTTAGCCAAACGAAGCACTCGAGAACGCATTTCTTTACCTATGGGTGCAATGCCCATGCAACCTGTTTACCCCATCTTCGGAATAGGGCCCGCGCTCTACATTCCACCCACAACAGCGATCCGAGGCCCCAATGACATACTCTCTTCGCCTTAGGGCAACACATCCTTGATTACAAGCCACCACGAGGGTTCATCATGCGCCTTTTGCTAGTGTCTCATACTCCGCTCCAAATGACCCTTATGACCACATGCTTCACTACACCGTGCAATGACACCTCCCAACACCTAACGATCACCCGTCGGTAAAGTCTTCCAACTAGTCTCTAGCGCCTAAGGCTAGCTTGGTTCCATAGGCTCCCACGTAATTTAGTGAATTCGTTTAGCGAGCTCTAGACTGTATTCATCTCCCTATACCTTTGCTTAGTGTAGTAGAAAAGGAATATTAGTTCTTTGCATACCATAATAAAGCAAGAAGAGGAAACCATACGGGACTTCACCAGGAGATTCAAGCAAGTCGTCTAATAGGTAGAAGTTTACAAAGATGGACGCCGGTCCCACAGAATCTCAAGAAGAGCTCAGGCCATCTACCTCACCTTCCACTCATCGCCTTTAGACCCCGCTTCTACTATGTCGTGGAGAGGAGTTGTATGCATGTGCATACAAATATTCAACCCGGGAAGATAACATCCGTGCAGCAGCTCAAACAGTCATAATCAAGAGCAAACAGGTTGGAAACAACAAGCCGAACGGGAAGAAGCCGCCTGAGTCTAGCCGATGGCAGGCAAAAAATCCACTCACCTCAGATCAAACCCTCGTACAGAGGAGCCCTGCACTACACTCATATATCTTGTCACCTATGAGAGGCTTCGCCTCATTCGCGACCCTGCTGATTTCCCAAATGGCCCGCGCTAATCCAAATGGACCCTTCTCAGAGAAACTCGTCCATGCGATGCGATTATCACAAGGATCATGGGCATGAGACCAACAGCCGGGCTTCCAAAATTCATGGTGGTACATCATTAAAGTGGGCACCTGCAGAGTATCAGAAATTGACCGCGAGGAAGAATCTGCACCTATAACAGGAAAAATCACAACCAGCACGGCCACACCACCCGAATCTAAACCGATTATAAACTATATATTGGGAGGGCAGCTTAACGATCAGCACCAATCAAAACGCCAACAAAAGAAGCTCCTAAGAGCGCCTACACAAAGCCCAACTCTATTCATGCAAGCGTAGCCGGGAAGAGACTAAGCCTATAGGACGAATTTGCATATCGCTTCTTCTAGTAAACCCTAATAGTGGCATCAGGCTCCCATTACAATGCACTTGTACTCACCCTTTGTATAAATGGCTTTGATGTGCACAAGGTGCTAGTAGATCCTGGTAGCGCCGCAAATTTATCGTCAGAATTGGGTTCGCTTCAACCAGTGAAGCTTTCTCGCAAATGTCGACCGACCGGACGATCCTCGGGTTTCAACGGCGCAACAACCATGACACTGGGAGATATCACACTTCCTATACAAGCAGTCCTGTGAACTCCAAAGAAGTTTTATTCTCGCTTGTCGACGACCGGGACCATACAATTGCATAGCAGGGGCGTGGCTCGCCGCACTCGCTGGAAGGTCATCCTTCAACATATCATCGATGGTCGGGGCTTATTTAACTAAAGGCAAAGGCAAGCCGACCTTAAGTACCAACTCCGTCCCACTAAGAATGCTACCAATTATCCATGCGAGAACAGAGAGAGGAAAAAGGTACAGTGCGTTTTCCCCTGATCAGATTCCCGCATAGCAAGCATGTACCACCACCCTGTGTAAGGGCTGAGGAAAAGGATCAGTTAGGTCAGATCCCTAGAGGCAATAGCACCTGACTGCTGAGAAACTCACATATGTCAAAGATCTTGTTATCCAAATGAAGAAAAGAACAACTATGACGCCATTGTTGGGAATGTCGAGTATTCGCCATGCACACTCGTGACATGGCCGGATCGACCCAGCATTGGCCTCTCATAAACTGAAAGTGATTGCCATGGCAAAGCCAGTGAGGCAAAATACATGCTTTCCACCCAAATCGCCACGCATTATTCAAATAGGTGGTGGACAACCCGCCGAGTGTGATTCATCATGTGAGGTGAAGTATCCCGAATGGCTTGCAAATGTAGTAGTTGTCCCAAAGAAGGGCGGTAAATGGAGGGTATGTGTGGATTACACATACCTCAATGAAGCATGCCCAAAGGACAACCTCCCTCTACCACGAATAGATCAGATCGTTGATGCCTCTACTGGGCATGGGATGATGTCGTTTCTAGATGCCTTCTCCGGCTATCACTAGATTCCAATGCACCTGCCTGATGTAGAAAAAATCGACTTCATTGATCACACGTGCCATATCGCTTAAGCAAAACATGATGCCCTTTGGTTTGAAAGGTCTGAGCAACCTATCGTGAGACTGCACCAAAGATATTTCACCAATCGATTTGCGTAACAATGGAAGGCTATATTGATGATATGCTTGTCAAGACCAAAGAATGCCCCAATCATCCAAAGCACTTGCAAGAAACTTTTGAGCCATCACAAGACGAATTGCATGAAACTCAATCCCCTAAAGTGTGCTGCTCGAGTCGGGCCGGTAAATTCCTAGGCTTCATGGTGACAAAGAGGGGGATTGAAGTCGATCCCATTCAATTTAGGGCCATTATGGAATCTCAGCCTCCTACCACCGAAAAAGGGGTGCAGCAACTGACTAGACGGTTGGCGACACTAGGGCGATTCATCTCCCGTTTCACAGACCGATTGAAGTTGTTTTTCACCACCCCGAGTGGGCCAAGTGCCTCTGATGGTGATACAGACGCGACTGCGCTCTCTAAAGCAATCAAACAACATATCTCACCGAACCGCCCATTCAAGCAAATTCCGAGACAGTGAAACACTCTACCTTTACTTAGCTGTTTATGATGTTTCAGTTAGTGCAGCTTTATTCAAAGAAGAAGAGCACCGACAGCAGAAACCCATATTCTTCATAAGAAAATCCCTCTCCGAGGCAAAAACCCGATATACCCGTCTCGAGCAGGCGGCTCTGGCCCTCATGGTGGCCGCCAAAAAACTCCATCCTTACTTCTAAGCACACCCTATCACTGTGCTCACCAACCTCCCTCTAAAAAGCACTATACATAAGCCCGACCTATCAGGGCGAATGGCTCGGTGGGCAATCGAACTAAGTAAGTTCGACATCTCGCCTTTAAACCTTGTCCGCACCGGGATAGGTACTCGCCCGATTTCCCAGCGTAGACCTCAACAAGAGATGGAACCACATCCTACCGGGTGGACTCGAATATGGATACGGTTTCACAAGACGAGCCGACTGGGTCGCAACTCAAAGCCCAACCCGGAGACTCTCAGACAGAGCATGCCATACGACTAAATTTCCCCGCTTCTAACAACAAAGCCAAATATAAAGCAATCATGGCCGGGCTCGACTTAACAATCTCTGTGTCCTCAGAAAAAATTGTCATAAGAAGTGACTCTCAATTGGTGGTCAGGCAGGTAAACGGAGAGTATGAGACAAGAGATAAGCGTATAGCCAAGTATATGAGTTTGATCAACCTACGATTAGGGAATTTTGTGGCTTGGCGATTGGAGCATGTCTCGAGAAGTTCTAATGAAAAGGCGTACGCTTTGGCTACCGTAGTTGCGCCCTTACTAATAAAAGAGACAGTGCTTCTCCCCATGTGCTATCAGCCAAAGTCGTCGATCACTACCAAATCGGGTAAATGAAGTAGATGAAACTGGTCCTTCGTATGACTCCGGTAGTCCGCTATTTCAGTTCGGGGGAACTGCCGAATAACAAAGCTGAAGCCCACAAGATCCAAGTCCAGGTAGCTTGGTTCTCCCTCATTAACGGTCAGATGTATAAGCGGTCCCTATCTTAAATGCCTCACTCAACAACAGGGACAGTACATACTGGTAGAACTCCACAATGGGATATGAGGAAATCATCCAAGCGGTAAGACATTGGCACATAGAGCCTACACCCAAGGTTATTACTAGTCGACCATGCTAGTAGACGCCGCCGCCTATGTTAGAAAATGTGACTACTGCCAACGATAGGCCCCTGTCTTGAAACTCTCGACCCAAGATTTGACTACCATAACAAGCCCCTAGCCCTTTGCTCAGTGGGGTATTGACATAGTTGGGCCATTCCCTACCGCCCCAGCTCAGAAGAAGCTGTTGTTAGTTGCCACCAACTACTTTAGCAAATGGATAGAGGCTAAACCCTCTACATCCATCAAAGACAAGGAAATTGTTCAGTTCGTGTGGAAAAACATAGTGTGCAGGTTCAGGATACCTCAATAAATCGTAACCAACAATGGGCCGCAGTTCGATAGCCGGGTATATAGGAACTTTTGTAGGGAATTGAAAATAAAAAACCTATACTCCACCTACAGACACCCGGCAAAGGTTTACCCGCATAAGCCGCCTAACAAACACCCGAACAACCTCTCAAAACGCCTACATTCGCTAGCGAAAATTGGCAGAGGAGTTACCAAGACCGTTATGGCCTAAGCAAAACGACTACCGAAAGCTACTGTGGAATCAATTATCTCGCTCACATAATGAGATGGAAGCTATCATCCCCACGGAAATCAAGATGCCCACCATTCGAATGCGAATTCCTAAGGAAACAAACACTGAAACCATAATCGCAGATTCCGGGATACGGCCGGGACGAACTTCGAGGGTCAGAGTCAGGCGTAGCTTCATACCAACAGGCTAGCAAGTCACACAACCCGACGGTAAAGCCGCACACGCTCAAAGCCGCGTGAATTAGTCCTGGGCTAGGCTGGGTTTCAAAAACACATCTAACCTAATGTATGAGAAGTTCTGCTCCCAACCGGGAAGGACCATACACTCAGAAGTCCTCGAAAGTAGGGACACCCGACTCTTATGTGTCGAGCGCACTGCATCGGAATTAAGTATTCTAGGTAATGTGAAATGCCATGCATCTCAGCACGACAAGAGGCACTTTCTGAGGAAACTATCATCAATAAAAAGTATTATCCATACATTTCAAAACCACAAACAGCTCCATCTAAAAGTCCGTGTATAGTTTTTGCTCTACCGGGCATCTATAAGTCCGTATACTCGCTTATGTCCTACTGCATCTAAAAGTCCAGATACTAAGTTATCCAATTGGAGCAACCAAAAGTCCGTGACACGATTGTCGTTCTGGGCTTAGCACCTAGAAGTCCAGATACTAAGTATTATACAACCAGAATCTAGGACCGTATACAATTATCAACTGTCGTTTCTAAGAGTCTAGATACCATTGTTGTCCAAATTCGCATCCTCTGCATTATGGTTACTATCTTGCTAGAGTTCTTGACAAACAATGCTACCCCTGGTTGACATTTCCAAATTTCATTAAAATATGCAAAGTTTCACCAGTAATTACAAATAAAGTTCATATGTGGCCAAAGTGGTGCCACTTGCAAAGTTTTCCAACATAGCCAAAGCTAGCACAAAAAAAAAACAAAAAAAAAAAAAACAAAGCCCTATTCCTTAGCAACGACACCCCCCTCCGAGTGTGACGCCCCAATTCCGGGGGTCCGTTGACTACCCGTCAACCTACGGTCACAAGGCGGATGCTCCGCCACCACGCCACTAGAAATCTGCGCAGCCCTTTGTACAGAGCTCTACCCAAATACAAGACTTTAATATACCTCGTCCCAAACAAATTCAATATAATCCCAACATGAGTAAAACGCCTCTCTCGGGGCCCATAATACAATACTCATCACAATATGTCCAAACTATATCCAATGGTTTCAAAGAGTTAATAAACTACTTTATGCCATCATATATTAAAAATACTCAATTCTAATACATGTAAACCAATTACGTACCCATCCCTACTTTCTTCTTCTAAAATGCCCTCGCGATCTAACCGCCTCCTCGCGCTCCCGTACTGCAAAGCGGGGTCCCACGGCAAGGAGCTAAAGCTCAAGAGGAGAATAAATTTCAAGTGGGCTACTCACCACCTATGCGCAATTGCCTAAAGTAAACACACATTCAAGCAAATGCATGATCCTACTTGAATGCCATACAACAAACTCGATCCCGAGTCCTACCGACTCTCTCACACTCGCCAAGCCTCGTATAAGAATTATCTGCTTTATTAGTGGACAACCCTCCGATGTATATATATATCAATTGGGCTTTATCTGACGACAGAGACACATTTAGCTTTTTAGGACAACCCTCCGAACCGCTTCAGACTTCATCTCATGCACTCACTCCTATAACTTGTCTCCAAAGGCATATGGAATGCAGGCGCGCCCAATGTGCCTAATCACATGCAAATATATAAACATGAATATACTGCATAATTCAAATCACACAATCAAAGCGCAATTTAATAACTCATACATCAAAATTAGCTCACTACTAATGATCAAACACTCAGCAATTCGCACTTAAATCAATTCGACCAAACACATTTTCAGCAAAATATTTTTGTGTTTATTATTCCTAGAACAAAGAAACCCTAGGGTTTACTTGCCCAACACTCAATAGCAATCGTCACTTTAGAACTCCGCATCTCACGGCCATTCCCGGCCTTTCCAAACCAATACATGATTTAATACCAAATCACCCAATTTGACAACCCAATCAGCCGTGGCAGTCACGGCTGCTCCAATGGGTACTCAAAAATTACATCACTCGTCCCAAGGTTCGGGGATCAACAAACCGGCCCTCACTCGCCAATCGCCTCAAACATCTGTGAAAGATTTAAAGAGGAATAAAACCAAGTAGGAGAACCCCTACCTCTCGGAGTTCCGAGGAAACTCCCTAAACTGGGTACTCCACGCTAAAGCCCTCTCCGCGCAGCGCCTCTCCTTCTTGTCCCGAAGATCGCGACGGCCTGATTCGCCGTATTTTTGTAGAGAAGTTTCTCCTCTGAAGAAATCTCTCAAAAAAATGGCTGCTGGATTTTCCGGTTCAAATCACGTTTTGGGTCTTTTAAGGAGGTTAGAGACTAAGACTCAGAAAGGGGCCTTGTCATCTAAGAATTTAAAAACTTTTCCAAAATGACTCGTTATGTCCCTCTTTTTCCCAAATTTGACATCTCTACTCTATCTCCAACAGTCCATTTTATCATTTCCTCTGCTCATACCACTTACTATGATACGAGTACGTGTTATATGTGACTTTCTGTCAAAGATCGGTAAATCGCTTTTTATTAAAGACCCGAACCGCGACGCCTCGAAGTTGGGTCTAATTCGACCATTCTAATTCGACGAAATTTTACGCCAAGGCTAGCTTAGATTTGGCGAGACGATTCCAACTGAAACTTCAGCTTCATCATCCGAGGCCTAGAATTAATTCCGCATTTTAACCGAAATTACACTCAGAATCGAAATTACGATTTTACCCTTATTCCGTGAACGAATTTCGTTCGAGACCGAATCAACGGCCGCACCCCTTGACTTACTTACATCTATGGCCTTATCGGGTCGCCAGGCCAAAACCCTCGAAAGCTGTCAAAGAATTCGATAAGTGGGTCGAGGAGTCGCATGCCATCCGGGCGGCTCCAAGATCCCCGTATGTCGTTTCAATGTGCAAATACCCATAGTCGTAAGCAAAGATGAGATCCAGAGACCCCTAGTAATCCTCCGCCATGTCTTTCCTATCCTTGTTGGCTCGGGCATGAAGGGTGACATCTCGCTCGAATCCCTTTGAGTCTGCAAAGAAGCGACGCCCGCCGCCTCCACGCGGCAAGCCCTGCCTTCAGCGGGCGATCTCTGCACCGACTACCGCTTCTTCTTCCACAGCCGCCAAAGAATTCAGGGCCTTGGTAAGATAGACTTCCACCCTAGCTTTACGCCTCCCCGTTGTCGCAATACCAATTGGCCACCGCTTGCTCGGGCCTCATCTATTTTCTGCACTTTGTGAACGCTTTTGTCACGTCATCTCGCCTCTTTTCCCAACGCTCTAACGGTAAGATTTCGCTTGCCTGCAGAAGCGCCGTATTCACGATGCGGCGCCCAACCCGCAGTCGTAGCCAGTGGCATCATCTAGCTGGACCGAAACTCACGTTGAGGGCCATGTTCTAATGGCCACATACCTCAAGTTCAGAGTTAGAGAAATTTTTTACACAAAACTGGTAGCCACGTGCTAAGAACCAGCACTTACCAGATTCAGCTGACCGGTTGAAGTTATGGTTGCGAATAAACATCTCGTCATCGGCCATCGGCTAAAAGTCCTCTTTATCAACATAAATAAGAAACGGAATGGAATAACGCTTCCGAGCGAGCCACGCGACTAGAAGCAATTTGATATTGTGTCGTGGTAGCGCGATAACCGAGATTCCTCTTAATTGAGGCTCCAAAGAACGACAATAATTTTCAGCACGCCCTCAAGATCCGGGCCATCATATCCGCCGAGGATGAACCCTCCATCGGGCAGAACACGCAGCTCAACAACACCCGACGGGCAGCTCTTGTTTAAGCCTGAGCGCCAATCATGTTTGGGCGGGTGCCGAGCACACCACTCCCTAACGGGGCACCCATCAAGAACCTCCTCAAGACTTGGGAAAGACTCACAATGAACCCTCCAAAGAGATTAGCTCTACCAAGGCAAAAACCCCCAAGGTCGGCCGTCATCGAGGCTAGATCCGGGATTCACCAGACTATGGCCCGTCCTTTGAGCCCCTCATATAAGGGAGACCGTTTCCAGGCTCGGCCTCAGACTCAGAATTGGGAAAGGTTTCACACCTTTAAGGTCATGGGGATCGTTTATGCCTTCGAGCTGCAAACCTGGTGGCAAGGCTAAACATTTCTTCCTCCTCGAAAGGTTCAATATTGGCTACTCCCGTCCAATCTAAAATTCTAACCTGGGCCACAGCTGCTTTTTCTGGCCGCGCCTGTCTCTCTTTTTCTTTACGGTCGAGGCAACCTCGTGGACTCCTGAGGTCGTCACTGCATACCTCACTGAGGTCCTTGCAACGGCCTCTGTTTGGTCTTTCTGAGCAGAGTCGGTTGAGAGGAGCTGCCCAGGACCAACTTCAGGAGATTGACGAGAACAGAATGCTCCCCCTCAATGACCTCCGCGGGAGACGAGCGGGGAACGATAGGGATAATATAAGGAAAAGGGCTACCACCTAACTCTTGCAAATTCTTCATCATATCGTAGCGCTCATGGCTGCGCTTTGCCTCCGCATTATTCAAGCAACCGCCTTATCGTTCTCTGCCAGCCTTCACAACTTATGCTTACTTTAACCGACCTTTTTCGCTGTTTGAACGACGCTGGCGAAACAAAGGTGCATCAATATATAATCCAACTAATAGAACATAAGTAGCAACCTAGCTAAAACAAACCTGGGAACACTAGGGACTGATTCACGTTGAAGGAAAGCCCGACAAAGTCGGGCGTCTCATACCAAGGGCCCCTAACCAAGACAACCCCCTTTGCCTCAATCTTGGGAGAATCAGGGAGTCCGGATACAAACTGAAGCTTTGAGTAGGCTAACACCCATAATCCGCCCCTGCACTGAGCTTCAAAGTATAAACAAAAACAAATCTCCACTTCTAACTAGAGATCCAACCGACATGGGGCACAGAAGCACACTACAACCCATTAGAATCCAAATAGCGTTAAGATGGATAAGTGCAGGAGGTGCACGGGAAACATGTAGAAACTGCTTCACCGATGAAGACACAGTTGGTCCAACCCAGAACCGTCCTGGTAAAATAGACAACGCTATCCATTTCTCCTACCATCATGTGCCTGGCCGCCCGACACCAAACCACGCTGTCAGGGATTTGGCGCAGAGGGATTTCAACTCCTAGCCGGACACGGAAGACAAGGTCATTGCGTAAGGTAGCTCCGACCAGGTCCTTTCCTACGCCCAGCCTCGACCGGTAAGTCTCCCTGACCTCTCGTCATTCATGTCGACAAAAAAAAAAGGGTGATCAACTCGTGATAATAACCCAATAAAGCAATCACAAAAGACTTAGGAAGCCCTAAAAGTTTTACAAAGCCTATTGAGAAACCCCTAGGCCTGGGTGCATCTCAAAACCCCACCTGCAGTTTAGTCCCCGGAAATCTACCAGTGACTGAAAGATGCACGTAAACGAAACAAAACTATCAAATGATCCATGCAAAATAGAAATCAGAACAAATGAAAAACCCACCAGAAGACCAAAAGCGATCAGATCCTCTGCCTACTCCTTCACCAAAACTCTGTGGTGTCAGAGAAAGAAGAATACTATCAAGCAAAAGAGTGATAAGTGCAGTCTTCCAAGCCCCAATACCTTTATGTGGTGGCGCGCTGAACAGCGCATCAATGGCAATCGGCGGGTTTCAGTCGAATATATGAAGACGTGCGCCATGCCCCCCAACGTTTCGTATTCACAAAACACTTTGCCTTCTAGGGCACATAAAAAACAAGTGAGACATGTGGGCCTAGTGTCGCCTGCCGGGCAGTCTCGTGGCTTGTTCATCAGTGCGGCTCTGGCCCGTCAACCAAGCAAGCTCCAGCGGATCACGATCTGGAATATGATAAATCATCTTCGTAAACCGATAACGGCTTCTCAAGAGTCCCCTTCAAGTAACCGCCTTTCTAGCCGGACACGAAGATGTATCAGGTAAATGAATTTTGAAGCAAACAAGATATTCCAAAAATCCAATTTTATTAAAACATGCCAAATAGCTACATTGCAAACTAAGATAAATATATCCGAACAACCTCGTGGATCCCTTTCAAGAAGTCATCCAAAAACAAATGTGCTATAGGGGTCATGGCTAATCAAGAAGAATCAGAAAAGGAAAAGGAATCGTAAGTACACAAGATGAAAAAGGAAGAAGTGGGAAAAAGGAAGAGGAGGAAGACAATGAAAAAGAGGAAGCAGGCGGCAAAGTCAAAGACAAAAAAACTGACAACCCGCTTGAAATTTCCCAACTTCAGCCGACCGTCGCAACCCTGAAGAACCGAAAGTACTGTGGGAGCACGTAGCCCCAACAAGACAACCCCGAAAGAAGAGCAAACAGCATAATCAAAGCCTGATATACGTATTCCACGATCTACCGAAGGCCTAACAAAGGATTCCGAAAGATGATAATGGCATCGGTGGGCCTCCCATCAACGGCGTCTGATGGGTCGACACAGGTGTTGTCTTCAAACACACAATATCCATAAGCAACAAGCCGATGCAGAGGCTTCTAGAAGTTTCCATCCACCATTGTTCCACCTTCGTTGTCCCAGAAGAGGAATTCGCAATAGGGGATTAAGCCAACGAAAGAGGAATCCGTTGGGATTGAATCTTACAGATTTTGCTAAATTCTCCATCATATATATAGGGGTAAGTTCCTAAGGCACATTAAATGCATCATCGGGAACATCGAGTATTTTAGTGAATAAGTTTTCCCACAAATGCAATAATTTCTCTACAAAGGATCTCACACAAATAAATATTTTCCCTGCCAAGAAAAACATGATATTCTAGACGAAAAAAAGGGGGTCATTGTAAGTACCATGGCTTTTGGGCCCAAAACCCACTATCCAATAGGCCCAGCATTCGCACGAGCCCATTGCTTGATTCAAACCCCAATAGGGCCTAAAGCAACCTCGTTACTCCAAACCATACTGTGATAGCCATGATAAACCCGCGCCCCGTTCGAATCCCCGAATCTCTCCTAGCCGGTCAGATCGCCGCTTACAAGATGGCCCACGATCTCGAATTCATTACGTCTCAAAACAACAATCCTAAATAAAGAAGAATTGGTCTTTGGTAAGGAAAGTCAAATTTTATCATTAAATTGGTGATATTACCCCTTCGAAAATAAAGGAGAATTGATCTCTGATAAGGAATGAGAGATTCTACCGATATCACAAGAGATTGTCTTTCCAAAATCAAGGAAAATTCAAGTATAAAAGAAAAACTCCCCGTAAAGAAAAGGTAAGCAATTCTGACTGCACCGATTTTCTTCCTCACCTTCTCCATCTGCTAATCCCCATGACGGAATACGGCCGGCACACCGCCGTATCCCTTTCTTTTGCAGTTCATGCCGCTTCCGTCGATAATTTAAAGATCAAACAAACCAGATACCGACAGTGATTATCGTCCCGGTTGGAAGATTCTCAATTTCCATTGACAATTGAGCAAAAGTTAAATTGGGGGAAGTGAGAAGGAAAATCAGAAAGATTTCTGCCCACTCATTCTCTAAGATGAATAATCACTTTAATCGCAGTTATAAATTAATATCACCAGGAAATCTCCTAGAAAGAAATATAAATAAATTTTCCCACAAAATCAATTGGCTCCTGATAAGTAGTAAACATGCACTATTATTACTTGCAAGTTAGTGGAATAGAATGCCATATAAAAAATCTAATATAACTTCTTATGGGTCATGGTTTAGAAAGCCAAATATAGATTATTTTAACGTATGGAATTGCCTACAACACAAGGTCAAAATTAAAGTTACATCTCCCGAATCCTGATTATGAGATAATTACTGAAAAGAATAAATTTGTTGTATCACTCAAGAAATAACATGGTAGTTCGAAACTCATGTTACTAGCAAAGAAGATCAAAACAAACAAACAAGCTATGATCACTAGGAGGAATTCGTTTCTTTAAGTTCATATTGATCTTCTTTCAAGTAGATATGTCAATTTATTCTTTACATTTAGCACTAGTATTATTCTAGGTTTTGCTTTACCCTAATCATTCAATACTATAGGATTTTTGAAGCTTAATCAGATTTGTTGTGTTTCATAATGGATGCTCGGATCATAATTCCAATGTATTAAATATTTAAATCATAATTCTCGTACTAATCCCACCTATTTATTTAGCTTCCAAGTTTCTTCAATTTTTCATTTTTTTTTCCAATTCAACTGGTTTAGTTTTCTCCACGATCTTTAGAGGCTCTTTCATTCCTATTTTCAAAAAGTCTTTGGGCTTGTTTGTTTTTGTTTTTAAAAATTGTTTTTTGAGAACATTTTTAAAACTTTTTTTTTTTATCAGTAAAAAGCAAGTGTTATAAAAAGGAAACTTCCAAAGAGTACACAGGAAGTGGACAAAAGGAAGCCAACCCACATAAAACAAGAAAGAAAACCCAAAAAAAACTACCTACACCCAAACCATGTGAGAAAATCTAAAACAGAATTTGTGGTTTCATTGCCAAACAAAGTCAGTCTACCAATGGATTGGACACAAAATTAATTTTAACCCTTGGGCCGAGGTGACCTTAGTTCTCAAAGCCAGCTCATTTCTATAATACACCAGAGTCCAAAACAAACATGTGGTGTCGCTTCTCCAAATTTAGTGTTTTTTGTATTCTCTATGTGTTTTTCAGAACAAACAAAATTGTAACCAAACGTGTTTTCCTTGTTTTCCTTGTTTTTTAGAATATAAAACAAATTTCAAAGACATGAACCAAACAAGCCCTTTCATTCTTAGAAAAAAAAAACATTGAAAACTTCTAGTTTGTAAGGGAAATTTTATATTTTATGTTTCTTCATGTATACAATTTAAAGAATGCATGTTTGCATGTTCCAGGTTTCAAAAACTATTTTCTAGAATAGTTTTCAAGAACATGAACCAGAGAGCTTGTTTGGTTTCAATTTTTGAAAAATGTTCTAGAAAGAACACCATATTTTGATGTTCTCCATATTTTTCAAAACACAAAAAATGAGAACCAGAGAAATTTTGAGTGTTCTTTATATTTTTGAGAACAAAAACATTTTAAAACAAGAACCAAATAAATCTGTAATTATTCCAAGATCTCAAAGACCAAATAGTTAGCAAATCGGTGATTCATCCATCTCCTTCCAACCTTCCAAAGGGGTTCCGTAGATCCGCAATGTTTGAATGAGCCTCCACAGCAAGTAAATGTGGCGTCGCAAGGGTATAAGAGCCCCCGCGAGGCATGTTGGTACAATTGGTCTAAAATGGGCAAAGAATTTTTGGTATATACCGAAATGATCTTAATTGGTATCTCAATCTTAAAGCCAAAAGCACTGGATTTAGAGGACTATGAAACCCAAGAATGGTCATTTGTTATGGATCTCAGACTCTCAATACCTGCTTTCCATTGTTTTTCACCAGAGAATGGCTATTTGATTCAGTATTCTATTCACGTTGACATCATCAAAAAATATGGCGATCCCGTGAACAAATTAGTAATCGATTTAATTAAGAAAAACTTAGGTGGCATTTGTTTTTTGGCTTTTTTCTGAAAGCTAAATAGCTTTCAGCTTTCAACATTCAGCTTGTTTGTTTTTTAATTTTTTTATGACTTATTACTGAAATTTAAAAGCTGGGTGAATAGAAAACAAAAGATTTGGTTTTTTCTTCTAAAAGTCATCTTCCAAACAAGAAACTTCACCCTCACTAGAACAAGGAGGAGAGTTAGCAACACTCACTCCCCAATGTTAAAAAACAAACAACTTAATACTTAACGCTATTAAGTACTATTTAGCATTAAACTAAAAAAAAAATTCTATTCAGTATTAAGTAAAAAAAACAAACGCCACCTTAGTTTACAATCTTAATGGGATGGATATACCCAAAACAGTTTTTATCTTTTTTTTTTTTTTTCTGAGTGGTAGATCCAAGATAAGTAGATAACCATAAAGCACTGGTGAGTGTCATACCATAAAGAAATGGGAGTCACACATTGCAAATAAAACTAGGAACTGAGCTGCCACCTTAATTTATTGAAAGAATGGCAACACCAAAAGCAAGTAAGCAGACATGAAACTCAGCCAAAGTAAATGAGCAGATTGTACTAGAAAATAGAAATACCAAGAGTTGAATTATATAAATTGTCTTTGCATGGGGAGGAACTTCTTGATTTAGCTACTTCTTTTTCTGGCAATGAACAATTCCACCTCTGCTCACCCATTGAGCTCCTTACCAGCTTTGAGATCGATCCACTCAACTATGTGTTTGTTGTAGTCCTCCTGAGAAGTAACTAGGATACAATTACCAATACTGGAACAAGGAATTTAGAAAGTGGCTATATCAATTATACAATAAAAATAAGATGTAAAATCCCACTTCAGAGAAGCCGCTAATAAATTTGTCTAATAAATCCCACTTCAGAGTTGAACTGAAAAAACATGTAAAGACAACTTCCATTAACTTGTGAAGACTGAACGCTTAAATAATCGATAAGAACCATATGAATGAAAATGTAACTTTATTTGACCTGCTCTGTTCTGTCCTCGGCAATGACTTCATCAAAACCAGCATCTTTAAGCATCTGTCATTGGTTCATGGGGGTAGTCGATTTGAATATGCTTGCAGACACAATAACGGAAGCTTAGAGACAGTGAGCCACGCTAAAACTGCTTTGTTCTTAAAAACAAGAACATGGAGAACATGTTTGGTTAACCAAACAGTACTTTTCTGTGTTTTTAGAGTTCTCCATGTTTTTAAGAAAACTAAAATAGTTTTCAAAAACTGTAACCAAATAGACTCTTAATGGTTAAAGTTTTGAGTAACTGTTACCTGTCCATATGCCTCTACATCATGCAAATCATATCCTCTCTGTCTACTATATGCTTCAAACTGTGTGATGGAGGTCCTGAACTTTCTTTGCAGTAATCAATAATTAGAACTTTTCCTCCAGCCTTCAACCACTTGAAGAAAGATCTAATGAATTTTATATGTTTGTCCTGAAAGTTTACAGTTTCTCTCAACTTATCAGAGCTGTGAAGAAAAGAAAAAAGGCAAATAAATACTTCAATCAGTTGTAAATTCAAGCTGAAACCATGACTAGCCTCATAGTTGACCATATTTATCTGAGGGCCTGACCTTCAAATGAGTTAGGCAAACAAATCATACACTACATATCACAAGGTATATCAAGCTGATAGTAATTTATGGTAAGAGCAATAACAAAAAGAACAGAATGTGGCACAAGTTAAGCAAGACTTTTATGTTGTTCATAGAACCCTTAATCAGCCATGAGAATCAGATGAAGAAAGGCAAAGAATTAGTTACTTGTATGTGAAGAATCGTGTCACAAGGCTGTAGATCACATCAAAGGTACTATTAGGATATGGTTTCTTGCGCAATCTGCACCCCTTAAATTCAACCAGCAATTATGTTCAATGCACGATCAAGGCAATGGAAACCATATTTATGGACAGATCAATGGCACAAACTCTGTGATCAAAGTGCTCAGCCATGTAGAACCTAGTTCCACCAATGCCACACCTACATCCAGACTTTCTGGCCAGGCTTAAGTCTAACTTAGACATAGTTCCTTTGTTGTTTCTAATCAAGTTCAGGATTTTCTCAGTGCAAGAATTTTTCGGTAATTAGAATTCGTAATAATTAATAAAATTAGTAATTCCTAATGAATGGTAATTTGTGCTAACTGCTAAGCAATTGAAGCTAGAAGAAATAGATAAAATTTTCACAAGCTTTTGAAAATCAGCATCAAGAAAGCATCATCACCTCTCATCTGCACTAGAGTGATGAATTCCTCATGTCCAGTTAATGGTTGACATGGAGCTTTATATTAATGTATGGTCCATCAAATAAAGGAAAATAAGTCATTTTGCTTAACTTAGAGAAAACCATACCAAGTCCCCCTGGGCTCACAAAACCTTCACCAAAGACAAGCTCATATTGTAATATGTCTCGGCATTTAAACTGCACATTATCTGGGAACTGCTGAAATCCCTTGTCATCCCGTGAATTGACATTTTTCCATAGCCAATAGATATGCAAAAATGTGGTTAGAAAAGAGCATCAGCCCTTCCATTGATGGCTGCTGCTTGATGGCTAAAAAAAGATAACAACAAAACTCAAAGCCCAATCAAGAGTCCATTGTCACATGAGTATTCAAATTCATATCAGAAGTTCCATGCTTTACAGTTTAAAAGGAGTCTCTGTCATCATAGTAGAGTTATCTTTTAATACCTGCATTACAAATCAGAATAGAAATATTTAGTGTAAGAAACATATCAACATATATAAGCCTTTCCATATGGATACTTTTATACAAATTCCTTTAAATTATAACCCTTCTCTTGTTACAGAGTAGAAATCACAAAATGGACTACATTTGGTTAAAACAAAGTCTAACCCTTGTATAAAATCTCGGTTCATGAGGGTGTGTAGGGTAGTTTTTCCCTTGAGAATCACCCATTGATGAGAAGAAGACTCTCTTAAGGAACAGAAACCACCAACCGTCAACCATTTAACCATTCTTTCAGCCAGATTCAACTCCAAGTTAGTGCATAAAAGAACAGTAGACATCACTCTGAATTCAATACACATGAACTAATTTCTGCAAAATTGTTGTTCAAGCAATCATGTTCCACATCTTAGTCAAAATTAATTTGCCCCTGTCCGAGTTCAAAAAAGTGGAATAAGCATTGTTTACCCTTTAACTGAGAGATGCATTAATAGGTAAGTAATTTGAGTAAAATCAAGTCCACAGAATCTGGTGAAATATCCAGGTTAGAGAAGTAACATCAGCACAATATGAACATGGCATTATTGAAGTGGCCATTGAGGAACTCACCTGGTAAAGCTTCCAGTTGGTATTGATGAGATTTTCGCATACTCTTATGAGCATCTAAGAATTTGGAGGATGGGAATAAAATTCCACTTAGGGGTCTTGTTATCAGTAAAATCAATAGCAAGAACTTGAGCAGCCTGCTTGGCTAATTCACCTGTGAGAGAGAGTATTTGTGGAAGATCAAATTTTAATTGAGAATAATTGAGAAAACAACGGAAGAGATGATCAAATGTGGTTCATGACCCAGTTATTATTTCTTGGTGTCTTATTTTCTTTCTCTTATTGGTGAATTTGATTTTGGCTTTCCATCAAAAAGCAAATCATTGACAGTGAAGAGAGGGTTTTCCCTTCTGTCAAGATTATTGACAGGAAACTAACTTCCAGTTTAAGGGTGAAGACCTCTCACCCCACATTTCTTCTTCCTGGAGATGAGATGCTTTTGTTGAATCGAGCATCGTAGCTTCAACACTGACTTGAGCAGAGTGTTCCATCCTCTGGCTTTTTTGAATGTCACCTTCCTTCTTACCTATTGGCTATAACTATATAACCAAAAGCCAAAATAAATGTTAAACAGAGAATAAGGTGCACAAAAGCTCCCCAGTTTTGGATATGTCTCATTTTGTCCCTCATTTATTTTTGGGTCCCAAGATACCCCGTATCCCTACCTCTAGAAAATGTCACATGAACAAACGTCCTTAAAATTCCTGTTAAACACCCTACACGTGTTAAAGTATTCAGTCTAATTGCAATTTTTTTCAATGAGATGGACATGAATGACTATGCAAGACTACTAAAGTAAACTTCAATGATATCTAATTGGGACCCAAAGTTCAAAACAAAGAGGAGATACTTACATAACTAGGATCGGCATCCTAAAATAAAAAGATTGATCTGAAATCTCAACTTGGGCAGCTCGTAGATATTTCTTTTATTCCTTACGCTACTTAAGCACTCTCGTTTACTTCATCAAAATTTTCTAATTCTATCCAAAATCTTGCATATATACTTTCAATTTATTCTAATCTTTGGCCATTTTCGTAAAATACGCTTCAGACTCTTTAATTTGGTCGAAAATAAGCCATTTTCAACCCCATTTTGGCTGAATTTAATTCAAAAGTGAAATACTTTACTGCTTTCTTCCGATTCATATATAAAAATGCCAAAATGTAATTAATTCATTTTCTTTGTTTTCAAAATTTGTTTTCGTCTTATTCTCGTAATTCAAACGCTGCTTTCCTTTGCTGAAAGTTTAATGAGAAACAGTAAAATTTTCTACCTACTAAATGTGGCCCAAGTTTTCTAAATGGGTTACACTTTCTATATGAAGTGAAGGTGGCCGCTGCATTCTATCATAGCCAACTCCCATCATCAATCAATTTTTATTTTTGGTTTTTCCGAAGTAAATAAATAAATAAAAGCAAAAGGAGATTGTATCATAAGAGGCCATTAGGAGGTGGGAATAATGGCCCACTTTTTCTGTACTGCTTTGCTAGTCTAACCTCATCCTATGACCATAAGTCAAAATGAGCCAAAATATGAAGACATTAAAATATTAAAAATAATTATAAATAACAATTTTATAAAATAAATTTTCTTTAAATACTTATAGTTTTATTCATATGTACTTAAAAGGATATGTAAAATAAATTATTATGAAGAAGGTATATATTTCTTATTTAAATTAAGTTCTCATATTAATATTATTTTATTTTATTAAAATAATTATTTAATAATGCTTCTTTTTTTTATAATCAACATTTATATTACAATAGGAAAACTAATATTGTTATAATTAAAAGATAATATGTGAATATTAAAATTTTAAAATGTACCAACAGCAACACACCTGCCCACTTGGTCTCGAGCCTACGCAAGAATCGTATCAAGAGGCCCCGATTCTATTTGGATCTTTATTTTCTCAGTCCGACCCTCAAAAAATATGGGTCAAAATGGGCCAACCCACCATGTCGAACCCATTATCCCGCCTCTAAGGATAATCATACTTGAATGAAAAAAAAAAAAAACATACCACATATAGTCTTTGATCTTTTAACAAGAATATTATTGATACCCAAACTTTTTTTTTGGTGAGGTCATAGAATGTCTTGAGCAGGCCCGTGTATACACGAAAAATACCTTTAAGTCATACCATATTGAGACTAATTCTTATTCGAGCCGGATCACAAGGACGGTAAAACTTTATCACATAAAACAACTGCATTCCCAGGATTCAAACTCTAAACTTCTGGTTAAGTTATAAGAGACCCCAATAATCTCACCTACATGTTCAGTGGTTTTTTTTAAATAATTGATATCCAAACATAAGCCCTCTTAAATTACTCTAAATTATATAACGTCTATGGTAAGAAAGTAACATTCAGGGGTAACAAAAGGGATTGCTAACTTTTCCTCGATATGAGAATCATCCTGTTTTTTATCTTTCATATTTATTTCAAGAACCCCCATTATGGAGCCAACATTGAGTGGTCTTTTATCTTCTTTTTTTTCTTCTTTTTTTAATTTAATAATTTTTTTTTTTGGATTCAAACCTTTCCATAAACCCATTTTGCTCATTTACCATTGGAGCCAAACATCAATTGCTGGTCTTTCATCTTCTTCGATCACTAATAATGTTTTTATTTCAATGTAAAACAGACAAGCACGGCTCCACCCCTATATTAATATTCTAAGCTTAGATTCAGAAATTGGAGGCAAAATAATTTCATTTCCAAAAATACTGTAACACTGTAGTTAGATTGGTGGAATTGATTGATTATTTAATATTAATAAGAAGAGGTTTAATTTTTTCTTTGTTTACGGCATAAAAGATTAAGGCACTTCAATTATTCATTCATCGAAAGAATGTCTAATTTTATTCTGGTTCCAAAATATAATAGAATTAGTAAATCTAAATGAAAAGTGCTTTCTTGAAATAAAATACTTAGAAAATCTTTTCACAAGGTGAAAGATAGTTTTGAATTTCTCAAAATTAGTTATTTGGAGAAAATATATAGTTTATAGCTTTTTATTTAATACATTATTGCATTTGTGACAAAAGATGGAAGTTGTTGAAAATATCACAATATTTAATGCCTGGGGAGCGATAATCAATCGATAAAATAATTTGAGGCTGAAGCTTGTCTTAGGAAATTAGAGGGAAAATAGAAAGAAAAAAAATGAAGGAAAAAAAATATATAGTTAAAAGTTCAACATATTATTTTTTATTTTTAGAAATGTTTGGTTAAATGACATCAAATAAGTCAAAATTTATAAATTTAACAATTTCTATGTTTTTTTCTAGAAAATTGACTCATTGTACACAAAAATGTCATTTGTCATGAGTATTTACATGTATCTTTGAAAAAAAATGGTTATTTTTACAAAAAAACAATGATCATATTTTTATGAGGATAAAAATTGATGAAGTGTTAGATTTCTAAAATTTTGTTTTCAAAAAATCTTTTAATCAAATAACCCTTATTTTTAGTTGCTACTTAAATTTATTTTAATTCATCAATATAAAATTAAATAATTTAAAATATGTACATTTCTAAGTAGTCATCATGTTATTTTGAGATTTTTATTGGACAACTAAAAGTAAAAATATCATTTTCCTTAAATGTTTTTGTTTTGTTAATATTTTTCATAAATCAAAACACAACCTTATAGCTTAGGATGGAAAAACTCAAATCGAATATTCTTAATAATCAATGATTTCGTGTATAGGTTGTCGCCGCTTATTTTAGGGCGACTTTAAATGAAAAAGATATTCGATCAACGACAAAGAATCAAATCAACGATCACAATATCAGAAAACTAGAATCAATAGGTATTATAGTCACAATAGTAATAGCAAATGTGTAGGTTAACTATCAAATATATAAACTTTGAACCGATTGATTATGTTATTAACCTAAATATTGTTTTATCCTTCATGGTTTTTGGCAATTTTGATTCAATATTTCTATGGATGTATTGTTAA